>OX438747.1:4272291-4635545 GCA_949316235.1 Oegoconia quadripuncta | reverse complement strand
CAAAATCAAAATCAAAATCAAAAATATTTTATTCAATGTAGGATACAAAAATATCACTTATTGAAAGTCAACATGTTATTATTTTTTTTTTAAACTACATCGCTTCGCAAGGTGTTATGGTTAGGGAGAAGAAGCGACAAGAAACTCCGCAACAACACATCTTTTCAATTTGTTTCCATCTTTACAATAATATTACATTTTAATATTACATATTACAAAACAATAGCAATTAACATAACGACCAGCTAACACCAGACCTCCTTATCGCCTAAATAATCATCTATCCTGTAATAACCCTTCTTACACAGAGTTTCTTTAATGTGGCGTTTAAATTTCTGCTCTGTTAAACTCAATACATGTTCTGGTATTTTATTGTAAAAGCGTATGCTGTGTCCCACAAAGGAATGTGCTAACCTTGCTAAGTCTAAATTGTGGAATTTCAATTTTATTTTTGTTTCTAGTATTCAAATTATGATTATCAGAATGTTTACGAAATAGGCATATATTTTTGCGTACATACATTATACTGTCATATATATATTGAGATGCAACAGTTAAAATACTTATTTCTTTAAACAGTTCTCTTAGAGAATCACGGCAGCGTAAATTATATATTGCTCTGATTGCTCTTTTTTGTAGAACAAATATTGTTTGAATATCTGCAGCCCTACCCCACAGTAGTATACCATAAGACATAATGCTATGAAAGTAGCTAAAATAAACGAGCCTCGCTGTTTTAATGTCAGTAAGTTGTCTAATCTTACGAACAGCATAAGCAGCTGAACTGAGCCTGCTCGCAAGTGTCTCAATATGCGACCCCCACTGTAGTGTGGAGTCCAAAGTGATGCCAAGAAAAACAGTGTTCTCAACAAATTCCAATGCTTCACTATTTAACTTTAGGTTGTTTTCCCCCTGCCTTACATTAGGTAAGGAAAACTTAATACATTTGGTTTTCTTAGTCCTAATTTAGTCCTAAATGGACTAAATTATTCACAGTAAACCAGTTCGAAACCTGTGAAAGAGTATCGTTTACATCGTCAATATCATTCGACCCTCTCTTTATTTTGAATATAAATGAAGTGTCATCAGCAAACAACACAATATCAACCAGGTTCCGAACTAAATAAGGCAAGTCGTTAATATAAACTAAAAACATAAAAGGACCCAGAATTGATCCTTGAGGCACTCCCATTTTCACAAAAGATCCTGAAGATTTTTCCAGATTTACTTGAACTTTTTGAATTCTATTTTCTAAATAAGAAGTTAATAAGTCGAGGGCTTTGCCGTGCACCCCATAATGTTCTAATTTAAATAAAAGCGTTTTGTGATCCACACAATCGAATGCCTTTGAAAGATCGCAAAACACACCGATTGCATCGCTGCGATCTTCCCAGGCATTATAAATATTTTTAATTAGAGCTACACCAGCATCCGTTGTCGAGCGACCGTTAGTAAAGCCAAACTGTTTATCATGTAGTAGTCCATTTGTATTGAAATGACACAGTATTTGACCCAGAATAAGTTTCTCAAAAATTTTACTAAGTACAGGTAGAATGGAGATGGGCCTGTAATTATTGAGATCGTTTTTACATCCTGATTTAAAGAGAGGTACAACCTTACTATGTTTCATCAGTTCAGGAAAGACACCTTGATCAATACTCGCATTGAAAATTAAGGCTAAGTAAGGAGCGATCGTAGTAACAATATGACTCAACAGCTTTACCGACATGCCCCAGACATCTTCAGCTTTTTTTAACTTTAGCGTTTTGAAAGCCTTTATAACTTCGAGAGGGTCAACATACCTAAATTTAAAAATAGTGTGGCATTTTTTTACATTAGTTACCATCAATGATTTAGCACGATTTGGTGATGAATCTAGTATTTCAGTAGTTTTGACTGGAATATTTACAAAAAAATTTTTAAAATGCTGAGCTACTTCTATATCGCGATTGATAAGTCTATTATTAATTTTAATTGAATATCCATTGTCACGTGGTTTAACACATGACGTTTCCCTATTTATAACCTTCCAGACTGCTTTAATCTTGTTATCAGCAATATTTACAATATTACTAATGTATCTGGACTTAGCAGCAGTACAAACTTTTTTAAATATTTTTGAATAATTTTTAACAAATTCGCAGAACCCTAGGTCACTCTGCCTAATTGTCCTATCTTCATAGAGCTGAAACAACTTATCTCTACTTATTCGAATCCCTTTCGTGGCCCAGTTACTGAATTTAAATTTATTTGTATTTTTAACTTTTTTAATTTGAAAGATTTGTTCAAACTCTTTATTCAAAACATTAAAGAAATCTGTATAAAATTTATCACAGTCAATTGTTTCAGACGAAGGTAAAGGTAATTTATCATCCTCTTCCACTCTCCTCTATCAGCCGTCATCTCCGTACTCACCCCTTTCATACACATATCATTTCTCACGCAGTCCACACTTTCTTCGGTCTTCCTCTACCTCTGTATCACTCCATATTCATAGTTATCTGTGAACTAAGCAATCGAATCTCAAACATCCCGAACCAAAAACTTGTTTGCCGTTTGCTAAGAGCGGTATGCCACGGGTTAAGGAAGACACAGGTTCAAACCGTGCCAGTTTCGAGTTTTATTCATTTTTTAATATAATCTCTTAAATCTTTAAAGCACATAGAGTCTCTTAACTTAATCACCTCTACAAATAAAGAGATCTCAGCTAAAAAGGTCGCTGCGGTCAGGGAAAAGTAATTTACTCTAGGTAAATGTTAGTGAACGTTAATTAGATTCCCTCTCGGGTCTCGTGTGGAACGTAACATTAGTACAATCGTACCTGTAATATTATCAAATAGTGAATACGTATAAAATCACGGAATGACATTGTCGATTAGTTTAAATAAAATCACAATCCATCACAATCTGCCACGACCTTCGGTACATTGAAAATGAATCTACCAAATGAAATGACTTATTTTTAACATAACAAATATATTATCTTATTTTCATAAAGTCTCTTAATATCTTTGTTGTACACACAACTATTACAGACATATGCATTGTATAGAAAATGTACAAAGGCGTGCTAAATCCCATAGAGATTCCAACCAACAAAAGTATCTCTAAAGATACATATTGTTTATTAGATTGGGCAGCGGATAGTGTACACAAAATTTTAAAATTATGTTTTAGGTAATATAACTAATAATAATATACCCGATGAGTTTCTTTACCGTAAGGATAAAAATAGGTCATAAGTAAGTGAAATAGAAGTTATTGGCATAGGAAGTTTAATTATTCTTCCCAAACGCACGCGCCAATCGGAGATTTATATGCGACTGGCGGAATTCGTAGGGTTTTTATTTTATTTTTATTTTTTTTTATTTTATTTTATTTATTCAGGTTAACAACAGTCTTAAAACACAGATTTACAACTAGATATTATTTAAATTGTATATACTAATAAAAGTTAACCACAAATTATATAAAACAGAGAGTAGATTTGTTCACAAACCGCACTTGTAATAAAATCAAATTACGATTGCTGGTTTGATGTAGTACGTCTGACTGTGCAAGAATTAAACATATTAAAAATAATATATAAAGTTAAAGGAAATTCAGAGGCAAAGGAAATTGAAGACTTAGTTGTTCGAACCGCGATGGGATATGCACTCATGAACCATAAAGTACTTACTAGAATATGTAGTATGCCTTATAAAAATACTTGAATAGCAATATATATGAATAATAATATATATTGTATATAATATATAGCCGCTATAAACATGTACACAATATTATGTAAGGGATGGATATTACATCAATAGAAACAATACATCACTATACACAATGCAAAATACTTATTTACGATTACACACAAATAAATTAATAATAACCGACGGACACCACGATTAATTAGCCTTTAAGTAGGACGCCCTAAAGACAATTCAGATAATAAACTGTCCTCCAATTAATCCGACGCGGGAATTGAACCCGAAACTATGTGAACACTATTACGCCATTTATCACATAAATGATAGTACAAAATTACAGAATCGTATACATAAACGTTATACCAAGTAGAAAGCCTATAAAATAGTTTCATCAATAAGGAAGCAACATCAGTTGTAATGGAGAGCGGACAACAACGTACGAATCTTACTCTTAAATGTGGGTTTAGAGCAGTGAAAGGGATCCACGGACTCAAACATGTCATTGTAGGTTCTCATTAAAATTAGGGTTCCTCCTATCATGCGAAATTTATTTAGAAATCATTTTTTCTGCTATTGTTAACAAGTTTGCATCTGCCCAGCGGGCGTAGCGGTTATGGTAAATCTGCTATTGTCAATCCGACTTCATGAGGGAATCCACAACACAATGTTGCCAGATGTACCGCTTTTTTTTTCAGATTTGCTACAACAACCAGAGGTGTGACTTATCTAAGATACAAGTATCTGAAATACAGATACAAGACGCAAGATACGTATTTTAATTTTGTATCTAAAATACTTTTTAAAAAATCATTTTGTATCTTGTATTTAAATATATTTTGTTTGGTATTTTATAAATACTTTTTCTGATAAAATACTTTTAGTAATATATTAGTAGAAATATATAAAATAAATGCGTAAAATTGAGCATGTCATTATTAGTCCAACATCACGTTGGTAGATGGCGACTCTTTCTTTGCACTGCACTGGCCTGTATCTATACAAGATGTGGCAAATGCACAAGTCGTGCGAGCCAAACAATTAAAAAAAAAAAAACTGAAATGTAATTTCATTTGAGAAGATGACCGCCTTTTTGTATATATTACATTACATTAAGTTATTTACGAATAATTCGTAAATAACTTAATGTTAAGTTATTTACATACGTAAATAACATTAAGTTATTTACGAATAAATCGTGTTATGTTATGTAACGTGTGTGTTATGTTATCGTGTTATGCTCGTGTTATGTCAATTAAGAAAAATAAACTTAGAATTCATTAAAATAAAATCTTGTTTTCTTACAAAAGTATTTATATCTTAAGAAGTATTTAGAAGATACGTATTTGGTATTTAGTATTTCAGATACTATTCTCGAAAGTATTTTGTATCTGGTATCTGAAATACTTTATTTAAAAGTATCTTGCATTTTGTATTGCAGATACTTTGTACAGGGTATTTTGTACATCTCTGACAACAACCCTGTAGCTTTGCATTTGTCCTTGTATGAATAAGTAGTTAAAAAAAATCTATAATTGGGATATAAACACCGATGTAAATGTTAAAACAAAAAATCCGCTTTTTTTGTCGAAAATCCGGTTTTTGAAGTACCGCTACCGCATTTTTTGTGATCTTGCAACAATGCCACAACAACAACACCTGATTTATATTTACAATTCACAATATTCACACGAACGGGTAACAGATATCATTCAAATTGGATGCATGCAACACATAACTGCGAGCATTCAGCTTCTCTCTGTGTAGCCATTGTCGAATTAAATGTATGAATTGGACCGAAACCCAATACAGTAATGGACTGATGTACAGTCGAGAGCACGACGATGGTAACACTACCTGCGGCCTTACCAAGAAAAAATTTCTGCGATTTGCGGGGTTTTGGTGGGTGCCCCTCTCGGTAGGGACTTTACTTGTTTTATAAATTTTAAGTCATTCTTTTCTTTTTGTAGATATTATGGAATTTTATTATAAATTTTGGTTGACATCGCATATGGACCTGTACTATGCATTTTTAGTTTTGAGAGCTGGCGGACAAGTATATCAGCTCTTCTGGATCTCAGTGTGTAATGGCGGGGAATTTCTTTTAACTTGCATAGCGCAGGGCCGATTACGTCACCACCTCCTAGAGGCCCCCCACCGTGCGCGCTCAAAGGGATCAATTTACAAACTCTCAGATAAACACATCTGGTTCACGTTCTATTGCCTCTATTCGTTTTCTGTAAACTGTTTTGGCCTTTTGGATAACAGAACATCAAATCAGGTTAGGTATTATATTACTTGACATATAATAACCTAAGGTAAAAATAGGGTATAAAGTTGGGTCGGGTCGACTGGTGCCGATGGGTACCAGCGGGGCTTGACAGTATGCGCGTTTAGGTGATACCGATCGGTCCCAGCGGAAATTAGCGTTATCTATTAGATATAATAATAGGTCTTAAGCATTTCTCTGTCAGTCAGTATGTCCAAGCTAGAATTTAAGGTTTCCTAATCAACAATTGACAATCAAAATATGTGAAAAGCACAGTAGTTTGTTTTAAAATCGACGTATGGACAGAAGAATTTAGAAGGAGAAATAAATTTTAATTATAGAGTAAATCGAAAGATATAAATGGATATAAACAAGCTGGGAAGGAAATAAGATGTTAGAATCGTTCTCGGTGAAAATATATATCAAATAAAATAATTCGCTTCTTGTATTGACTAAAGAAAGCCGCGTCCCTATTTAAATCGGAGATCCTCACACGGTTGGTCTAAGATCAATTTTTAGGGTTCCGTATTCAAGAAGGAACCATTATTTGTAAGAAAATATACCCATCTTATTAGCTTAAATTGATTTTCAACAAATGATATCACGCATCTGACGTTGAAATAAATACTTCAACTTGACTTGACTTGACTAAAAGTCAAGTCAATGCTTTCAAAACCCGTTTTTGCCGTTGGTCAGATCGATGGTTAGATTTGTCTGTCCAGTGGGAAATTTTTGTCCCATTGTCCAGATCAGCTCTGCTTTTCCCGTTGGTCAGATCGATAAACCTTCAACGTCCACCTCCTTCGATCCTTCGAAGTTATTGCTATTTTGGTATACACTCAGATTTACCATAGAGCATCGGTGTCTATCGCACGTAGTACATATGTAGATGCAATTTACCCAGTTTATTTATAGTTAAATCATGCAGGTAACGTGAGCTCGAGGTTCTGCAAAATGACCTCTCATTATATGGCTTTATTTAGCCGGCAGTAGGACGTAGACACGAAGAGTTTCCTTTTCCGGAAGGTTGTTTAGTAGGCGGGACGTCCTGGACAAAGGTAAAACTTTGTTCCGGGAAAACAATGTTCTAATTAACATGATTACTTTTGTGTTTTGTTCGAAATTGATTTCTGCCGTGGAGTAAATGCCTAATCAGCCTGCAGTGAGAACAGAATTTACATAACTGAATATGCTCGACGACGCGTATACAACTAGATTGTTTTTATCCAACTCAGAAAGGAGGGTAATGTTCGAATAAAAAACGACTTGCCCTATTCAACGGCGATGGGCTGGTGTCACGTGTGTATTTCTTTATCGGATGAGTTTTTTTACCGTAAGGAATAAAATAAGGCATATTGGGTAAGTGAAATAGAAGGTATTGAAATGAAATGAAATGAAAATTAAAAAAATTAAAATGAAAAACTCATTGGTACATGGCCTGCCTGGGAATCGAACCCGGACCTTCCAAATTGGGAGACTGCGTCTTAACCGATGAGCCACCGACGCTCCGCGCTAAGCCACCGACACATACCTATATTACGAATAATGTAACACTAAACTTCATGCCTCTATGGTTCACAGCTAGCTAATGTGCCTGACAATTTTTTATTTGCGATTCGATCCGTGCCATCCACTCTAAAAACTTTACCGATACAGGCATTTTCCTGCTAAATCGTTGGTTGAGCAAAAATATGACCCTATCTGCACAGAATTACATATAATATTCATAACCAACGCAAGCGAAACGAGACGGTGGGTGGGTATGTATGCTACATAATATTACTGATTGGTACAAGCAATAAGCGACATGAGGAATCGCTCGAACTTAGTTACTAACAGACGCAGTGTTACTGGAAATTCTTCCATCGAAATAACATGTTGAAAGTAGGTAGTAGACAGGTTCCGTGAAAAAAAAATCTGGGGTTCTTTATTTTATTTTTATTTATTCGGAAAACCAACAGCTGCAATACAACTAATAGAAACTATTATAGGAAACAGAGAGCCAATTACAGGTCCTCACAAATAGAAATACATTATATAATTCAATAACATGTATCTATCACACTTGTACATTTGTTGCCCTCGCGGTACATATACCAAACAAATGATATATAAATTGAATTAAGCCATCAAAGAATTGTTGATTTAATTGACGCCTCGCTGACATAAAACTAGTGTTAAAAAGATCTAGATCGAACTTCTTTAAGATGAACTTTAAGATGATATATTTCTTATCTTTCTACATTTTGTACTTTGTACCAACTATATTGGATTTATTGCGTTATTTTTGTAACAAGTTTAGTAGGTATAATTTTGGATTGATTGGTTTTCTCGAATTTTTCTAGTTTATTGTGAGTTTTGGGACTATCGTCTCTAACATCATAAGATAATCCAACACCTTACATAAAATTGATGTGTAGCTTTGAGATATTTCGATGTTTTCTAGTATTTTTTTTCTGATTAAATGGGTACGCGTTTGACCACAACCTCACCTGATGGAAAGTGACGATGTGGCCCAAGATGAAGCACGCGTTCTCAGTAGATGCCTATTCACCCTGCTCTTGAAGAACTCAAGGTATCTCAATGTAAACATTAGAAAGCGCACCACGTATCAAAAAATAATTTTCTGGGCATTACTTCCCATAACACCGTTGTGAAGATAATACTTCTAACAAATAAGTATAATAAATTGTTATCATGAAACAGCAAACACAGTAAATAATGCGTACGAGTCTGAAAAAGAAAATTTACGAAAATCGCTCGCTACCACTCATTGCTTATTCGGCTTACATGACGTAGGTACCCGTTACTCTTTGCCATGGGCTATAATTTCACGCCAGCACTAGACGGTTCCTGGATTGCTTGTGCCAAGGGTAAGGTTATTGTGTGATCACTAGAGCTGATACAGTTGTTTTAGAGAAAAATCTTATTAAAGAGGGAAATCAACGGTTTTTATCTTAATGCTTCGTATAGTTTTTACTTGTTGCACGTTGCTGTCATGACCTAACTGTTAGTTTAAACCTTCGCACGACATTGGAGAAGGTAATCGGGATTTCTATCACAACTGCCCTTTTGCTGTGGATAAGAAGGCAAACGAAGAATCTAGCCAAGAAAGGTTTTTTACATATAAAGGGGTATATATGGGTTATCTTATCTCAAACAGTCTGAGCACTGTCAACATCGCATATAATTGGTGGGAAACTATGGATTGACAATGTATATGTTTACTCCTACAGGCAGACCGATCGTTGTGGAGATCTTTGGGGGAGGCCTTTGTCCAGCAGTGGACATCTTTCGGCTAATGATGATGATGCTTACTCCTATCTTAAACCACATTCCACGATCTTGCTCACATTCAAAATCATCCCCCTACAGATGCCTTCCCACAGAACAGACCTCCTTCATCTGTTCTGCGTGTCTTCCCGTCTTCTTGGAAATGTGCTCATGTCATTTCACATACCAAAAAACCTGCTCCCTCAATTTCTCAATTTCATACCTCTCTTTCTTTCGAAGCTGCTGAACAGACCTCCTTCATCTGTTCTGCGTATCTTCCCGTCTTCTTGGAAATGTGCTCATGTCATTGCACATACCAAAAAACCTGCTCCCTCAATTTCTCAATTTCATGCCTCTCTTTCTTTCGAAGCTGCTGAACAGACCTCCTTCATCTGTTCTGCGTATCTTCCCGTCTTCTTGGAAATGTGCTCATGTCATTTCACATACCAAAAAACCTGCTCCCTCAATTTCTCAATTTCATACCTCTCTTTCTTTCGAAGCTGCTGAACAGACCTCCTTCATCTGTTCTGCGTGTCTTCCCGTCTTCTTGGAAATGTGCTCATGTCATTTCACATACCAAAAAACCTGCTCCCTCAATTTCTCAATTTCATACCTCTCTTTCTTTCGAAGCTGCTGAACAGACCTCCTTCATCTGTTCTGCGTGTCTTCCCGTCTTCTTGGAAATGTGCTCATGTCATTTCACATACCAAAAAACCTGCTCCCTCAATTTCTCAATTTCATACCTCTCTTTCTTTCGAAGCTGCTGAACAGACCTCCTTCATCTGTTCTGCGTGTCTTCCCGTCTTCTTGGAAATGTGCTTATGTCATTTCACATACCAAAAAACCTGCTCCCTCAATTTCTCAATTTCATACCTCTCTTTCTTTCGAAGCTGCTGGACACATGACATTATTAGCCCATACCGTTCCCCATATCAGACTGGATTTCGTTCTAGGTATAAATAGTATCTAGAGATGTTCATAGCTTTGCCTGTCTCCGACAGCCATCTCATGTCTTCTTTCCTATTCAGTTAACCACGGAGTTAGCTATCTCTTTCAAGGAGTTTCTAGTCACTTCTTCTCCCTAGCCATAAAACTAAATGTGCAACGTAATTTAAAGTTCAAAAAAAGCGGCCAAGTGCGTATCGGGCAGTGTGTTCCGTACTTGCCCTCACAATATGCGGACTTAGAAGAGCGCTTTTACAACGGAATTTAATTACAACGGAAAGTACATTTTATAAGTTTCTCGATTATTACTCATTAACTTGTAAAACTCAATCACACCTGATGTTAAGTGAAGTTGAGGTCGAAGGTGGAAGCGTACTGACCCGGACTGAATTAGTACGCTGCCTCCTTCGGCCTCATCTTCACTTAACATCAGGTGTGGTTGAGGTCAACTGCTAACCCTTTGTGCATAAAAAAAGTACTGATAGTTTGTATAGTTCTAACTGGAAGAGATTGCTGTCAGTTACAAGGCCATCTTTTTGTGTGATTGAAGATGTATTTTGTATTTAGGAAATTTCTGTTAGAGGTGCAAGCGTCATCATATCAGCCAAAAAAGACCTTTTTTTTATGCATGACGGGTTCGTACTTGACCTCAATCACACCTGATGTTAAGTGAAGTTGAGGTCGAAGGTGGAAGCGTACTGACCCGGAACCCCAACACATATACCAGTAATAGTTTTACTTTTAACAACATTATACCGGAAGAGTTTTTAAATCGTAAGGAAAAAAATAGGGCATATTAGGTAAGAAAAAAAAAAAAGTTACTGGCATAGGTAATTTCATTTTTTTTTTCAAAACGCGCTGTCTGCTGTTTGATTTGGATTTGTAGGGTTCCTATTATGCGTTTATTTGGAACTCATATCTTCTTAAAGTTTTTTTTAATTAATTAATTTATTTAATTACTATCTTTCCGCCCGCGGCTTTGCCTGCGCGGAGTAACTTTATCGCGGATTTTTTTGTATCCCACGGGAACTTCTCACTTTATCGGGATAAAAACTATTCTATGTTCTACCTATGTACCAAATTTCATCCAAATCCCGTTTCACCGTGATTGAGCGACGTACAATGAACAAACAAACATCAAGCTTTCGCATTTGTAATATTATAGTTAGATGTGGAATAGGCTACTTGGCTTGGCTTAATGTGGACATAGATGGCGCTGTGTATATGTGCAAAGATATTAAAAAAATTATATAATATCGATTGATTCAAAGCTTAATATTTCTTAAACGGAACCCTAAATCGAAAAACAGTTTAAGGTAACCTCTAATATTTTTAAAAGACCTATCAAACCACACCCTACACGATGGGGTACAACAATAAAAGAAAATTCATCATCTATACTACATGTAGGGAAGGCATCCTAAAAAAATAAATAATAAATAAATATCTTTACACATACACACAACGCCATCTAGTTCCACAGTAAGCAACTATAGGCTTGTCTTGTGGATAGCAGATGGTTGATATACTACATAAATACATTTTTTTTTGTAAATAAATACTTATTATATAATATTTTTGAATATTTTATTTTACCACTTTGTCGGTGTGATTAATATGTAAACCCATGCCAAATTACAGCCTCTGAGCTAAACCTCGGACAACCTACAACTACAGAACCATAAAAAGGGTGAATTATTGTATAAAAGTTTTTGTTTTATATTTAAGAGATCTTTGTTCAGGAGTCGCTTATAAAATGATTATATAATGTCCTACACGCATTCAAGTAACCTAAACAAAGGCGATAGTACTCATTGCAGATTATAAATTAGGAAAGTGAAACCTAACAAGTCACTTACGAGCCTTAACTGGCTTTACCCATTAATTGTACCACGTAATCTTCTTACAAAGGAAACAGCTACTCTGTGAAAGGTCCCTTTAGAAAGATAACCTCTATAAGTGGTAGCTAGATAAAGCGTCACGAATTTCGAGGTGAAAGTAATTTTACTCCCTAAAAGTACCCATCTGTGTCTTAAAGTTTTGTACCTGTGAAGGGAGAATTTGTAATATTATATCTGCGTCCGTAATAACTGAGAGCATTCTGGAATATTTTTGCGGATTTCGTTGGTTTATAATCTCGAATAGTCATTGCGTCGATGATGGTTACCTCGAAAGACCAGCGATTTTCAATGTTCATGAGTGATTTGGTTCCGCTTATCCGCATTTTCCGACAGCTGTGTTGGCAATTTTATCAAAAAATCAAATCTTATTAATTACACGCAAAGTATAATGCACTACAACTTGACTAACGATAAAAAGCGGTAAGGAGACATAAAAACTTTACAAAATAAGAAACGGTTACCTCCTCATATATAAAAAAAACAAAAACAGTATGATGATGTATACATCATCTATGTCACTCCTGGAATTAGTACAATTCATTTGTCCAGATCGGCTGTAGCAACCATACAAGACGCTTTGAATACAGTACCCTTTCGGCTTCGCCGTAGTCGGGTAAAAACAGAACGGAACCCAATAAATATAAATGCAACCAAAGAAGTACCAATGTCAACCAATGATGTACCAATGTCAAACAATGATGTACCAATGTCAAACAATGATGTACCAATGTCAAACAATGATGTACCAATGTCAACCAATGATGTACCAATGTCAATCAATTATGTACCTACCAATGTCAATCAATAATGTACCAATGTCGACCAATCCACAACCGTCAAACTTACGATTATTCGAATTCGAAAACGAATAGGTAGACCAAGTTGTCGGGAATGCAATTGTGCGAATTGTCAAAAATGTGACCAATTGAAATGTGAATTGTAATTTTCCATGGCGCATTCAAAAGTAAACAACACTAAAATCGCTTTTCTGATCACCGGTGGATTGATGAGTCGAAATACAAACGGTATAACATAAACTAGGAACAACTTTTTAAACCTTCGAACTAATGAGTTTTCACTTTTTATCAAGGTGTAAGGAACAGTTTGGCAAAAACTGAAAGGACATGATCAGTCAACGAAACTCCATAACTTTTCCGAAGAAATTTTTCCCAGAAATTATAAAAAAAATATCGGCTTTTCCATACTGTATCATTTTATAGCTGGACAGAGATGAAGATTTCGTTTTTATTTTTGCGAAATGTTTCTTTGGGAAAGTTGTTCAGTTTCGTAGTCAGATGATGTCCCTTAAGTTTTTGCCAAGCTCTCCCTTACACTCTATAGAATCTGCTAGTGGTCGGTGATCATTTCATTTTTACACAATTCTAGTAATTGACATAAAAAATCATATATACTGCAAGAATTATTACGTCCGCCATATTTGTAACGTCACCTATGCCTTATCACCCCGGGTTACGAATCCATCAACACCCGATTAAGTAAAATCGGTTAAGGGGTGTAGATTGTAGGGGTAACATCGTCAACAGTTTTAAACTTCCCCCCTGTTGGGGCACAGCCTCCTCTCAATGGGAGAAGCTATGGGCCATATTCCACCACATGGGCTCAGTGCGGATTGGGGGATTCAGACTAGTGGCCATCTGACAGACAGTGTTTTAAACTGTCCCTGTAGGCCACTGCCTCCAATTGAAATCAACCGCAAGCGACCATTTAACGTGCCCTCCGAAGCACGGAAAATTTCGCTAAACGAAAACGAATGCCATGAGTGCTTCGAGATGCGACAAGAAGGTAACATAAAGACATACTTATCCATACCCGAACTACATTGTAAGTCTGGTAAAAACATAGGAGAGCTTCTATGATTCGGACGGCAACCCAGTAGTATTAAATGGAAAGCATTCGTTGAGCCAACTTGGAGATCAAAGTGGTCCACATCACATTCATGATATACTTTAGTTAACCTGGGTAGATTATGGCACCTTTTGTAGCGAGAGGATGTCGCCCACGCGGCTTAAGCGGGATGTAAGAATTCTTGACGAACAAAACAAACTTACCATTTCGAACAGAACCTTCTGCTAATTTCACTCAACTGACCATTATTTCCAATAAACATTATCACATTAACACACAAGACTTATAAACTTGACCATCCCTCAGCAAAGTCATGACCAACTGACAGGAATTGCGCCCGGTGCCCGCGCCTGCGCAAGGAAGCGGTAATTCGACACGGTATGACCACCTTTCTCCGGCTGGGAGCTTCCCTCGAAACAAAGTCGCCGGAAATTCAAACCAATACTGTATTAAGTTGTCTGTTCGTTACTACTTTTTTAGAATATGTCCACGTTTGACTTACTCATACAGGGTGAATTCGTGTAATTCCTATTAACTCTTAATAACCAACTTTCACCAATGAACCATAGTCGAAATCCATAAAAAAAAAATCGATTAACAATATAAAGTAAACCATTATTCTGTAACCACTTTTAGTATGGGAGTCGAACAATTTTCGGTTGAACTCGACTATGGTTCCTAATGGAAAGTTGTTCGTATTCAGGAGTAGAGCCATCAGTAAGCAGGAATTAGATGAATTAAATTTCACCTGTATAACACCTCTTTGCATAGAGAGTTAAAATAAAAAATTATGAGGTATACTGTTGCAGGATCCATCAATATTACCACAGAAACGATTTAAATAAGTGTTTAACAGTTGCTTACTGTTATCATAAATTCGGTTTAATATGCCTTTAACCAGAAAGCTGTAGTATTTATTGTTGTTTACTAAATCTTTGTATATTTTGTCACATAAAATTACCAAAGTTAATTAGCGCTTAATGTTTCCCTCCGATCAACTAAATAAAGGGTACGATGGTCACGGGCGGCGATCAGCGGCGCATGCGCAGCAGGTGGTCGCTGTCGTTTCCGTTCCGCCAGCTGTTGGCGGGTAGGGAGAAAACACGAAATGGACTTGTTTTATCCAAATCTTAACGAAAAAATAACATGTGGAGATTTCACAAGAATATTGCTATTAGTAATTCGGTCCTGTTGGCGCCCTCTGGGTACCGTACCTCAAAAATCAATCATGTCTATTGAATATCCATATAGGAGAAAGAAGCGCGTGTACAGCTGAATCTGTATACCCTTGTGACAGATGCCTTCCGCCACATTGGTACAATTTCCGTATTTGTACAAATGCATTGGAAGTCCAGATCCGTACAATTTTTAATAAATGAGTTTCCTCATTTGTACAAATTATAAATTTTTCGCTAATTAATAGAAAAACAAGGACATGGTATTAGTAATAGGGTCCTGTTGGCACCCTCTGGGTACAGTAAAATAAATAAATAAATAATAATAAATATCTTTGCACATACACACAGCGCCATCTAGTTCCACATTAAGCAACTCTACACAAATATATTTTTTTTGTAAATAAATACATATAAAAATGAAAAACATCCATAACTCGGGAACACATGTCTGTATTTATCATACAAACATATGCCCCTAGCGGGATTCGAACCCGCGACCTTTTGGTCGGTCATTTGTTGAAGTTGTTCATAATTAAAACCAATCTCACACAATAGTTGTTCACTTTAATGGATAGATGGAAGCACGTGTAACTGCCCTCACTAATGTGTGTTGAGTTGAGTGGGATCACTAATTCGCCCCTGACCTAACTGATTGTGGTCGAGACTCCAAAACGAGTCTCCAGCTGGAGCACTTTCAGTAATAATAGAAATGCTGAAGGACAGCACCGTACCTGCTCTCAGGTTTTGCTATGCAGATGAATATTTTATTTGTAATCCTACCCTCAAATTCCATTCCAAAAGTTATTGAGTTTAGTGACTGTAATAAAATCAAATGTACTGTGTAATAAATGTATATTTATCATATGAAGTATCTCCGTGGTTGTCAATATGATTTCTAAGTTATTTCTGAGCAAACAAAAGGCATGTATTTTTTATTTATTGAATTTTTTATATACACTTTATTGCACAACAGATAAGAAAATACAGTTTCAGAAAAGTGGTAAGAAGGTATGTATTTAATATTATATATTTATATATTTAATATACATATATGTATATATATATATATATATATAAATTTGTGTGTGTTATGTAGTCAATATATGTGTTATATAGTATGTATAAGTGCAGATAAATTATCTAGTTATAGTTTGTAGGCTTAGTTTATGTATTTTTATCTTTACGTTATATAATAATTACCAACTATAAAATACACCCGTATTGCTACTTAGTGCAAACCTCACCTACTGGTAGCTTGTATCTTTACCCTAAGCTATATTCTTCATGTAGCTTTGGTTAATTGTGCAATAAAGAGTATTTGATTGATTGATTGATTGATTGAAGTACAATAAAGCGTTTACCAACAAACAAACTTGACTTACATGCTTTACATGATATTATCCGATAGTCAGTATCGTTTTTTTTTTATAAAATAAATGCGAAATTTTGGATGTTTGTTTATTTGTTTATTGCTCAAACCTGTCTGGCTAGCTACCACCATCTTATCTAAATCTGCCGCCAAGCAGCAATGTTAATAGCATTGTTGTGTTGCGGTTGTCAGAGATAAGATAGCCAGTCCCCCAAATGTGTTGGGGTTTCCGGGTCAGTACGCCTCCACTTCGACCTCATCTTCACTTAACATCAGGTGTGATTGAAATCAAGTACGAACCAGTTGTGCATAAAAAAATAATTACGGCGAAACGGATGAACGGTTTTGGATGAAATTTATTATATAGGTAGAAAATACCCTAGATTAAGACATAGGATATTTTTTATCCCGATAGAGTGAGTAGTTCCCGCGGGATAAAGAAATTTCCGCGATAAAGTTATTCAATGCAGGCAAAGCCGCGGGCGGAAAGCTAGTACACCGCTTAACTCAAAACGATCGAATTTTCAGGAGAGCAAAAAAACTGTCTCAATTTAAACGATTATACTATTCAACTTTTTTTAACTAATAAAAATAAATAAGTGTTACGATTTAAGATGTATTTTCTACAAACATTTTTGTTTTCCTTTTCGTTTCTGAGATACGTGGTGTTACCATACTAAAAATTAAATGTGATAATACTTACGCGGCGATAGCGGTATAAAAACACTATAAAGTAATTTGAACTAAATGTATTTCCAAATAAATGAACTGGGTAGCAGTTGTCGTTAAATACTAAATGTTTCAGTACAAAATCATAACAAAAGGAACATCGATAATTACTTAAGTATCTAATTAAGTGCTGCCTAACAAACAAAAAAAAAACATTCTGAGGGCCGTATTAATAAATCGACCTTGAGATTGAGATTGAGTTTTACGTATGAACTCACGTAGATATTATGAATTTCGGTGTAATAAATATACAAACATACTCACTCGCTATATTTACCTACACATATTTACACTCCAGAAACATTACTCCTTTTGACGCAGTCGGGTAAATAATTTATCGACTTAAAATAAGTCCATAAACACAAAGTGCAAAAAGGAAAATATTGTTACTTATTTCTTGCTAATTATAAGTAAACAGAAACAAAACAGTAATTAAATTTTCTTATTTAAATGGAGTCCATAAAAACAAAACTTCGTTCACTCAAGCTCGCGTCGAGAAGGATCGGACGCAATCAAAACTTTGTAGGCCTACTTGCGTAAATTTCGAAGCTGGTGTTATTTACAGGTTTTGTATTGGAAGATTCGCTATGAATCTCTGTGGTGGTAGAATTAGTTAAAACAGATTGCCGTTTATCTTTCACGGAACTATCCATTGAAGGTTTGCAAATGTAACTTTACAAATGTAAAGTTAGATATACATACTAATTTTTTTTTATCCGCAACGGGATAGCTCTTGACCTCAATCACACCTGATGTTAAGTGAAGATGAGGCCGAAGGTGGTAGCGTACTGACCCAATTTTGCTTTATTCAATTTTAGGGTAACTACACCGATCACTTCTTGTTTCTAATCGTACATACATAAGAAATATACAGAAATGCACACATGACAGGGGGTGGGCCCATCGCTGTTAAAACTACATGTCTGTCTATAGATGTTTTTGGTCGAAAGTCCGTTAGTGGTCTTTTACGACAACCAAGGGTTGGTTCTATCCTTGTTAAGTGTTTAAACCGAAAATCTTTATAGATACTTCGGAACGATGTTATTCATATTTGGAAATAAATTAAATTGTCAATGTTCTATCAAACTGGTTTTAAGTTAGTTTATTTGGTGTACTTCGCCCAGCTCCCGAAAATTATAAAAATAACAACAATGATCCTGTGGATTTCTTTCGCCGTTTTCTCTATCCGTAGATGATTCCCTTTTCCGGACGGATAGTAGCTTGGACAAACTGACACAGAAATGCTTAAGCCATGTTATTATTTCGAATAGATTTAAATTGACATTGAAACAAATGATATCATTCTTACATTGAAATAAATGTTTGAAGTTCCGCAACAGAATCGACACGATTATCGTTGGAACCCAGTACTGTAAAAATAATTAATATAAACACGTATTTAAAGAATTTTCACAATTCTGGCAATAGTTATTTACATAAACTGCTAGAGTGCGCATGCGGTATTTGTTTTCCTTTTACTACGCTTTACCGTGATAATATGAATTTGAAAAAATTTTAAACCTGTCGAGGATACTAACATCTGGACAAAAACTGGACATAGACATACCCAGAGGCACAGAAAGACGTACACACGGAGACACACCACTCCATAAACACATAACACACTCCGTTTTTCCTCGGGGGTTAAAATTAGTATACTAATAATCACATGATATGATTGACGTATGAATGACGTGACATATGACGACCGATTGGTGTAGTGGATAGTGACCCTGTGACGACCGATTGGTGTAGTAGATAGTGAACCTGTCAGCGAAATCAACGGTTGCGGGTTCGAATCCCGCGACGGGTAAATGTTTGTGTGATGAATATGAACATTTATTCCTGAGTCATGGATGTTCATATAAATATTTATGTATTTTTATCCGCTATCTAGTATCCATAGTACAAGCTTTGCTTAGTTTGGGACTAGATGATTGGTGTAAGTGCCCGAAATTTTTATTAATATTATAGTACGATCAAATATAGACCTTATAATAAATACCTTTTCGCAATATATTTGTTGACAAAACCTTTGCTTGACAAAATTTTTGGCAACTTACTTAGAATGCTTGGCACCACGCCAAAAGTAAATAATGCGAGTACATCTAACAAACATGTAATTTACTACGTTCCGAGTTCGATGCTACGCTAAAATATCTAGGGCAGTGTTTCCCAAACTTCTCGGGACCGAGACCCATCTACAAGAAAGTTTAAAGTTCGCGGCCCACCTTGTATCATGAAGACAAAAAAGCAGCGGTATGTTGCTGCCGCAGCATTTACGCGTTTATTCTTATCGTAAGTTCACCACCATACCATCATCATCAGCCTACTGACGTTCACTGCTGGACAACGACGACGAACGAACGAGTAAAATGAAAATTGAACGAGTACGACAATCGTCCTATAGTTTCAGGACCCATCTAAAATCTACCCGCGACCCACCAGTGGGTCGCGACCCACACTTTGGGAAATACTGATCTAGGGAAACAGATCTATCATATGGAATGGCTTTACTTAAGTAAATTGAGCTTATCTAAGTGGACTTAGATTACAGCAGACGTGTTGTTAGTTACTCTCTTATTTCGAAGTAATATAGATAACAGAATACGAAAGAATACCGAAACAAAACATAATGTTTTTCGACATTCGTGCCAGTCTCAATTTTCATGATTAGACAATTGAACCGCCTCCATGGCTCAATGTAAACAACATAGAGCTAACGAATCGAAGGTCGCGGGTTTGGTGGTAGAGCATTTTAAAAATGTCCACCTAATTAGTTACCATCATCTTATCAAAGTCTGCCACCTAATAGCAATGTTAATAGCATTGTTGTGTTCCGGTTGTCAGAGATAGGATAGTCCCCCAAGTGGGATTTCCGGGTCAGTATGGTTCCTTCGACCTTATCTTTACTCAACATCCGGTGTAATTAAGGTCAAGTGCTAACCCGTGGTGAATAAAAAAAAATACTAAGAAATCAGTAGCACAATCAAAGAACATTTCATATTAAATTACAGAGAAAATTAAATCAAAGATATTTCGAAGAGATTTTCAGTAAAAGCTTCCGAATGGAAGTCACAAATTGTTGAATCTTTTTGCTAAAGCATATCGATTACGCTTACTGAGTGAATACTTCCCTAGTAATCACTCACCTCCGTTATAAATTGGTTTTTGACGGTAAAATCAATTTTAATTAAAGTCACTTTTAATGGTTTTAAAATGTCTTCGGTAAAATATTAAAATCAGCATTTGTAGACCGGTACGTATTAGGGAGAGTTCTCAAAATGAGATGATAACGACGACCGATTGGTGTAGTGGACAGTGACCCTGTCAGCGAAACCAACGGTTGCGGGTTCCAATCCCGCGAAGGGTAAATGTTTGTGTGATGAATACGAATTTGTATGATGCCCGAATTATGGATGTTTATATAGGCGAGTAGGTTGTGAACTAAACTAGCTCCGTAATTTTTTGTTTTTATTATTTAATTTCATTTAAGTATATTAATGTGTAAACGTTGTATTCGTGTAAAAATACGGTGAATAATTGTAATATTTTGTGTAGAATCTTTGTGAAAGTGAGAGCGCTTAACCGTTACCTACGTTTGTAAAAATTTAAATAAAAACACATCATCTCGTTCTTGAACAGCTATTACTTATCAATTACAATAATTGTAATCAATTTAGTGTTTATTGATACCTAATCTCGACTTATATAACCTCAAAGTGAAATACACAGTTATCGGTCGGCCGCTTTGTTTGTAAGCCAATCAACCACTAATTGCATAATGACGACCCGCAGTGCCGCAGCTCGTCAGCTGGAGGATAAATTCCAACTGACTCTGCAGGAGCTTAAGGCGTCAAAGTCCCTATGTGATCAGCTGTTACGGGAACGAGATGACAGTGAAAAGGAGGTATTAGATTTAATTAATAAAAAGAAACAAATTAGGGATGAGATGGCGGGAGTGCACCGGGAGTATATGGGGGTTCAGCAGCAAAGAGATGAGCTTCAGCGAATAGTGGATGGGTTCGACCGGGACAGCAGTGACTTCGAAGACTCCCTCAGACGCATTGGAACTTTGGAATCAGAATTACGTGACGCCTACAAACTCATAACGTCACTAAGAGAAGAACTTGATTCCCACAAAACATCACAGGCCCTATCCCTATATGATGAACTGGTCGCGGGCAGCAGCGCTCACGTTGCTCATGGTGGCACTTCTCCCATCGCTTCCTCTGTGACCATAGACCTCACATGTAATGACTCATTAGATTCCAAATGTAAATTGCAAAAATCTACTAGTAAAAATAAGCTAAAGAAATATGTTAAAATCAATAAATACATAAAGAATACTCAAAAGTTAATTAAAAAAAATAGTGCAATATGCAACTCAGTAGTGATGAGAAGGCAGAGACATAATTTAATGCAAGAATTGCAAGAGTGTAATAGTAAACTCATCGAGTCAAAAATTAGTGTTGAGTGTGACACACGGCGCCTACAGATGGAAATTGATAACTTGACCCAATCGTTGCATGATATTACTAAAAAGTATGAAACAGCCCAAAATGAGTTAAAAGAACACTCGTTGGCCATGGATGAATTGTTGGAGTTAAGTAAGTATAACGCAGAGCGATTTAACTCTTTAACTTTAAATCATCAATGCGATTGCGAAATAGCTCCAGCTAGTGCCTCCGGGCCAGCGAGTGTAACTGAGCGCCCATCGTTGGGGCTGTGTGTCACACCACAACAACAAGAAAATACCTCCACCTCCATCGCGAGCAAACAAATTATAATGTTTAGTGATGAAATTGGTAAAAGTATGGGTTCACAACTTAGTCAATACATGGGACCAGTAATTACTAATAACTGCATGCCTGGTGCCACATACTTAAACATATTGGATAGAATTTTGACAACTAAATTTACAGAAGGCACTACTCTAATAATTTTTGTAGGCAGGCGGCATACAATGAGCAAAAAATTATTAATTAATTATTTCTCTCGATTGAATGAATTAACCAATGTGGAAAAAATTTTATTATTTGCTTTTCCATTCATTCATGATGATAATAGTGGCGAAAATGATGTAAGACATAATTTGAATTCGACATTGCATACATTAACATGTAGAAATTGTAAATTTCATTTTATTGACACTAATAGTATTATTAGTAAAAGGTTTTATTTAACACAAGATAAGTATTATCTTAGTAGATATTACAAACAACAGTTTTGTAGACTGTTGTGTTATTATTTTTCTTTTTCGACCAAAGTATTGGCCACACAGACAACTGCTTCTATTGAGCAAACTGTTAGTATTAACTCTGACGTCATGTCATTGGAACATGCAACTAACTATTTAAATTAATTACCAAGACAAAAGAGATTTCAGGCCTATAGTGTCCTCCGATATATTAAAGTCATTTAATCGTATTAGAATGAGTAATACCGCAGATCTCGATGGTCTCTCTGTAAAAATTATTGGATCTGTAATTGATTGCATGGCTCCTTACCTAGCTGATGTTTTTAACATGTGCATTGGTCAGGGGGTCTTTCCTGACTTAATGAAATACAGCAAGATAATTCCTTTGTTTAAATCAGGTAGTACATCGGACCCCACAAATTTCAGACCTATATCAGTACTACCAACTCTTAGTAAAATATTTGAAAAAATTATCCTTGAACAATTATTAACACATTTTAATACAAATAAATTATTGCACACTAAACAATTTGGTTTTACCCGGGGTCGCTCAACAACCGATGCAGGTGTTGAGCTAATAGGACACATATTTGATGCCTGGGAGAAGTCGCAGGATGCAGTAGGTGTGTTCTGTGATCTTTCCAAGGCGTTTGATTGCGTTCGGCATGACATTTTGGTAAAAAAACTACGTCACTATGGATTGCAAGGTCAAGCACTCCTACTTATGGAATCTTACCTTAGTAATAGGATCCAAGTGGTGGATGTCAATGGAATGAGATCATCAGGTTCTGCGGTTAGCATGGGAGTTCCCCAGGGATCCATATTGGGTCCATTCCTGTTTCTAGTCTACATAAATGACTTACCTTTCTTTGTAAAAGACAGACATGAAATTGTACTGTTTGCAGATGACACATCATTTGTGTTCAAACTTAGACGAAATGAACAAGATTACAGTATTGTTAATGATTGTATAACAAAAATGGTAGATTGGTTCACGGCTAATAATTTGCTTTTGAATGAAAAGAAAACTAAATGCATCAAGTTTGTTCTACCAAACGTCAGACAGGTCGCCACTAGTGTTGTTATTAAAAAAGAATTGCTGGACCCTGTAGATACAGTTGTGTTTTTAGGTATTACTCTAGATGCTAAGCTACAATGGGGACCACATATCTTAAAATTGTCTAAAAGGCTCAGCTCGGCAGCATATGCAATATGGAAAATTCGACAAGTTACAGATGTTGATACAGCTAGGTTAGTCTACTTTAGTTATTTCCACAGTTTAATGACTTATGGAATTTTACTGTGGGGAAATGCAGCTGACATTAGTAAAATATTCATACTACAGAAACGAGCCATTCGAGCAATATATAAGTTAAAATCGAGGGATTCTTTGAGGGAACTGTTTAAAGAAGTAAATATTTTGACATTAGCATCCCAATACATATATGAAAATGTCATTTATGTAAAGAAAAATATATCTTCATTTGAGAAAAATAGCGATAAACATGACATAAATACTAGAAATAAAAATAAACTTGCTCTGCATTCAACTAGACTCCATAAAGTTAGTAATTCATTTAAGGGGCAATGTATACGTTTGTTCAATAAGATTCCCGAAGATATGCAGAATTTGCCTTTAGATAAGTTCAAAGGTATCGTGAAGCAGAAGCTCAGTGCAAAAGGTTACTATAAAATTTGTGATTATTTAAATGACAGTAATCCTTGGACTTAAAACTTATTTGGCGACGTATAGTATGTATAACTATAAACCAAATTAAAGTTAGTAATTTATTGTTAATAAATATGTTTGACTCTATACCAAAAAAAGTATAAAGCAATTTACTGTTATTAAATAATATCTTGACTCGCAGAAAAGAGCAACCCCTTGAGTTTCTTGCTCGTTCTTCTCTGGGGATTACAGCATTACGAATGAGCGGTAGATTTAAAATGATATATTAACGTTTTCAAGTGATCAATTGTATCCTACGAAAATAAACATTTTTTCATTTTCATTTTTCATTTTCATTTTCATTTCATTTTTCATTTTATATAAATATTTATGTATGTTTATCCGTTGTCTTGTATACATAGTATAGCTAAGGACTAGTGATTGGTGTAAGTGTCCGAAATATTTATTTATTACTTATTATTTTAACACAGTTGGTTGATGTATGTGGATGACATCATAGTATTTAGGCGGTTTTCTAAATTTTCAATTTTTAGTTGTAAAGCCATTTGCATATCTTGAGCCTTAATGTGTAAGAAAACAATGACTTTTGTTTGTGTACACCGGACCACATAAATGCATGGATGTTTCCAACAAAAAACAGTTTGAGGCGAATAACAACGCCATCTGCCGATCACCGGTATAATAACTGCAGCTACCTATAACCGTAGTAGTCTATAATCAATATCAGTGTATAACTATCTCACTAGATGGCGCTGTGTAAGTGGAAAGATATAAATAATTTTGTTTGCTATTAATTTTTTTTTTCGTTATCTTATTACTTCTTATATTGAGTGGCATAGAAATTTAACAGTAGTAAACAATAAAACTACACAACATAAAAACAAAAATTCGGTGGGTTCGAACTCAGAATCCCTACGACTTTGCTTATATCGTTTTCTGTTACATAAAAGATACTCGAATGTTGTTTGCTCACTTTTCTGTAGTAAGTGATACATTTTTTTGTAACATAAATCAGCATTTGATAGGACAGTTCGCGAACGAAGTCGGCGTGTGACTGACTTTCCATTGGTTCCAAACTCAGTATTTACACCATTGAAGTGGTGCGATTTTGATTATTTCAATGACCCAGTCCATACGCAGTAATATAGGTAAACCTATGGCCTGCATTAATAAACCGTTCTCAAGATTGAGTTGACCATAAGACCAGAATCTGCTGCATATAAGTAACAAAAAAAATTGTTTTTTTTTTAACTTTGGGCATTTTTTGGCACTATTTCAGCACTGTTTTCTGACATTGTCAAAATAACTGAACTCCACTTTGTGTATTCTAGCTTCATGCACAGAAATGTCTGCCAATGTAACGATCCGCCTAGGTAATCTATTGAATGCCTAATTTGACAATCTGCCTACCACATGCACACAACGTGTATTGAACAGAAGGTACTTTATCACGCCCAGTTTCTCCCACGAGAACTGATAAAACTTTCATGCGAGATATCGTGTCAGCTCCTTTTCCCTGGTATTGTAAGCTTGGCATGGAAGCAGCTTTGACGCTGAGGATTTGTAATGTACGTTAAACTACCTTAATTCTACGTAATGTATCTAATCATACTTTATGTATAAGTCAATTCACATCTCAAAGGGCTATATTAAATATTCACTTGTGTAAGTCACTATGGGAATTGTTAATTATTAGCTGTAACTGATGTGTTAACACCGTTGATACCTATTCATTAATAGATGAATATTGGTAGACGGGTTTTCGTAATTTAGGTTTCCTTTTTTTTATGCACAACGGGTTAGCCCTTGACCTCAATCACACCTGATGTTAAGTGAAGATGAGGTCGAAGGTGGTAGCGTATTGATCCGGAAACCCCATCCTATTTGGGGCACAGGCTATCTTATCTCTGAAAACTAGACACAACAATGCTATTAACATTACACCAGCCAAACCGAGTACTAAATATGTCCCCCCTGGGGATCGAACCCGCGACCTCCGAAACGTAAACCCAATGTTGTTTACATTGAGCCACGGAGACGGTTAAAAAATGTCTCACTTGTAGGTATATACAAAGATACCCACATTGTAATCCTGTAGAACGATTTTTTTTGTTAATTGTTACAAACTTACTGTATGACACGTTGACAATCTCGAGTCACGACGAATCTAGCATTACCTCGCCAATTCATAGTTCAGTCGTTTGGGTGCTACGAGGGTATAAATAATCCCACATACATAGATAAGCGCGAAAAACATAACCTCTCTTCAGTCGGGTAAAACTATAGACTTAGTTTCCGCCATCAAACTTGAAGGTCAAGATCTCCAGCATTAGATTAGTCTTAAAGTACGATATAGATTGAATATCGACAAAAACAATAATGGATTTATACTAATGGTTACTCGCGAAATGTGTAATTATCAGCAGGAAACAGCTAAATAGAGGGTATGTGTGTGTATATGTGGTCAGTCAACATTGACCTCTGTATTAGAGCCATTACTCGTGCACTATAATTATGTAATAATTAAATCATTAAACTAATGTGATCTTACCACGCACCCGTGTGAGAAATGCTCCATGTTACGTATCTGAGTATTCAGTTTGTGCAGTAAGTAATACATACAGACTGGTACCTGCGATATATAAATACCGACCAATAACAAATCAAAAAACAAGATGAATTAACTAAATTGTTTTAGGCCGTAATCGGAGGCCTATTGAGTTTCTCGTAGGTAATATATTTTGTTGAGAACTTGACACCACTTTGAATCTTTAGTACCTTTTTACGTACTTATAGGCTAAAATAACAAAAAAAAACTAACAAATGGGTATGAGCCTAATTCGTGCGCCGAGGTTTCTGGTTAATTCTCTGTCTGTGACGACGATTTTTATATATTTTTTTTGGTTTCCATTTAGACATTTCTTATAACACTTTTCCTTCTTTGTTTATATACCCAGATTTTTCAACATACATGCTTGTAAAGCGGATTTAATTTCACCGGTTTTAGATAGCAGCTCATAAAACACGCGTGTTAAACGCAAATAGTGAAGTTATATTACTCTATTTGCTATGGCAAAGAACATAAGTCTCATACAGCCAAGTGATAACACCATCAGCCCGGTGAATAAAATATAGCTGATCTCTATGTGTTATGGAGCTGCCAGCAGGCAGCGCGCCGCGTGATTTTTTATTCTGTTTCTTCGCAAGTATGTTGAAAAACGTCGTACGATATACGTGCGTTATAGCCACTGTAACGCACTTTTATTGTAATGTACTATTATTGTACAACGTAACAAGATTAAAAATACAACATTACCTGAAATTATTTGTCGTCGTGAGGAAAATAGCTGCTAGCGTCCGCCATATTGAATTTATCCATGCTACTCTCAGGATCAGTACGAATCTAATGTCACCTGATTTGTCGAATTCGGTGAGGCGTTTAGGCTGTAGGTGGTAATATACATACATACTTTACGAATCCCTCAAATATAACGACCCGTTCATGAAATGGCTAATTCAACGATCTGCTATATACATCTTACTTCATAGTGCTATAACTTAATCTAACATTACCATAAACTCTTCAGTTAAATTGACACAGGATAAACAACGGTTAGTGCAGACACAGTTACTCGACATAACGACGCTATTAATCAATAACGTCTGTTATTGATAACTGGAGGTATATACGAGTATATATTTACCATTAGCGTGGGTTTGTTGTATAATATAACGATAGTGTAGAAATCTTTGGGAATAAGCAATTTGAGTTCTAAATTCTATTGAATTCCTGAGTATAAAGTTGTATGACAATGCTAATAGAATCTAACAAGATACCACATAAAGACAAACTCACTTCCGCTTTGACTTATTAGAGTTATATATATATATATATTTTTATGCACAACGGGTTTGTACTTGACCTCAATCACACCTGATGTTAAGTGAAGATGAGGTCGGAGGTTGAGGAGGAAGATGAGGATGCCTGTAACTAGCATTTCTTTGTACCATAAGAACCTAGGCAAATAATCAGGAATCCGTACTAAATGCAGATCATAAATACAATATCTGACTAATATTACATAAATGCGAAAGTTTGGATGTTCGTTTGTTGCTCAATCACGGCGAAACGACTCAACGGATTTGGTGGAAATTTGGTATATAGGTGGAACGTATCCTGGATTAAGATATAGAATATTTTTTATCGCGATAAAATAAGTAGTTCGGAATAAAATTATCCGCGATAACGCTATTCCACGCAGGCGAAATTTGTCATAAATGTAAATACATACATTTTTTTAATTTTTTTTTATACACGACGGGTTCGTATTTGACCTCAATCACACCTGATGTTAAGTGAAGATGAGGTCGAAGGTGGAAGCGTACTAACCCGGAAACCCCAACACATTTGGGGGACTGGCTATCTTATCTCTGACAACCGGAACACAACAATGCTATTAACATTGCTGCTTGGCGGCAGATTTAGATAACGTCACGACCTATATGTCAAATGTGGTGGTCAGAGATATCCCAATTAAAAGTTAGCATGGGCAATCCCAGATGGTAGAGTTTAGTGTTTGGGGGAAGCATTCTCCTCTAAACAGTAATTTTACGTCTACGGCCGGTACAACACGTTATCCCTTTCCATCTGAGCTTAGCTCCGGAAGCGATATCTTCATAGTATTAACTTTATGGAGTCAGATGTAATAGCATCATAATTACATCACCAACCACCCCACAAATTGCTTGAAACAACATCCACTGTTCACATTTCGAAATATACAGAAATGCACATGTGACGGGGGTGAGCCCCTTGCTGTTGAAATCTACATTTGTTAAGTTCCTTAATCGTCTTTTACTACACGGGAAGAGATGTGTTGGCACTACTCTTTATACGTGCCGAAATCTCACGGCATGTTAAAAAAATGTGTGTTGTAAATTAGTACGTGTTGCACTGTCGCCGCTTTTAAAGCAGTGTGTGTTACGTACAGTCTACCTAACACTCTGATCAATTATTATTAAGGTTATGTTGTATAATATAACGATGGTACTTCAGAAGTAGACAATTTGGGTTCCAAATTCTATTGAATGCCTAATTATCAATTTAACAGACATAACAGCACTAGCATTAACTTAAAAAATATAAAACTTTTGTGTTATATGCCTGGAACTAGCATTTTTTGAACAATGAGAACCTTCTGATATCAGAATGGCTGATAAATTTTATCATAAATTGTATTGTATGTGTTGTAGATTTTAACCGCCTCCGTGGCTCAATGTAAACAGCATAGGGTTTACGAATCGGAGGTCGCGGGTTCGATCCCCAGCTTGGTAGATGTTAGGACTCGGTTTAAATGGTGGTAGGGCATTTGAAATGTCTGCCTGGCTAGATACCACCATCTTATCTAAATCTGCCGCCAAACTGCAATGTTAATAACATTGTTGTGTTCCGGTTGTCAGATATAAGATTGTCAGTTCCCCAAATAAGATGGGATTTCCGGGTCAGTACGCTACCACCTTCGGCCTCATCTTCACTTTTAAAGCACTGTGTGTTACATACTCTCAACCTAACACTCTGGCACGCACACAAACGAACGCGCTACGCACTATTTTTTTTATGCACAACGGGTTAGCTCTTGACCTCATTCACACCTGATGTTAACATGAGCATTCAGCCGAAACTACCAAGTAATTTGGGGAGCTAGCTGTCTTATCTCGAACAACCGGGAGACAGCAATCCTATCAACATTGCCGGTAGACATATAAAATGGTGGTAGGTAGCCAGGCGTGAAGTTGAACATTTAAAAATGTCCTACCAACAGCCAACTTTATACACATTGTGTACATATCGCGAAGCGACATGCTCAACGCCCGCCATGATATTCCCCCTTGTTTATACTAAACCGTCGTGTACAGTCGCCTTCACAATGAATTATACAGGGCTATTTTATACGATCAATGGTAGCATCCTGTTTATTTAAGCTGTACTATCCAGCAGTCCTCTAAAATGTTAAATGACTGTCCCCTTGGGTAATTTCAGAAAACTGCCAGTGGTATAGCTTGAATACGCATTACGCTGCAACTAATCACGTAAAGCAGCCCTGTATGAAGATCCCCGATATAAGACCCCGACTGTACCTATATACTTTTATGTTAGCTTCAATCGCAGATATTTGCTAGTAGCTAGTCTAGTTTTTTTTAATGCTAAACGGGTTGGTACTTGACCTCAATCACACCTGATGTTAAGTGAAGATGAGGTCGAAGGTGGAAGCGTACTGATCCGGAAACCCCAACATATTTGGGGGACTGGCTATCTTATCTCTGACAACCTGAACACAACAATGTTATTAACATTGCTGCTTGGCGGCGGATTTAGATAAGATGGTGGTAGCTAGCCAGGCGGACATCTAAAATGCCCTACCACCAAACAAACCGAGTACTCAAACATGTAGCCCGCTGGGGATCGAACCCGCGGCCTCCGAATCGTAAACCCAATGTTGTTTACATTGAGCCACGGAGGCGGTTAAGTGCGTGTATATGGTGTAGTGCGTAACGCCGCGATAGATTCAAAATTACTTTTGATTATACCTGCGTCACAACGAGTCACTTTTAACCCTAAACGAAAAACGATGTGTATTGTCTGAACATACCTCAGATGGGCCAGGCTCAGCCATGTTTGATGCAGAACAGTTAAGGCGTTTCGAAGACATTTAGCTTGTAAAACAGTTTTTAGTATTTCGATGATATAACAGGGTTTTCCAAATTGTCAATATTTTTATATTTCAGATTAATCCCGAAGATACGTTCTTAGCCATATTTGATGGAAACCGGTTACGACCACTATCTCTTGGTCTAATCTATAATCATTTGTTTCATCAATGTTGTCGGGGACTTTACGGTTTACTCGATTTATCTCTTTTTTCTGTAAATGTGTACACATTTTATTTATTTACTGTTTACTCCAAAGCCTTTATGAATCTTGTAATATCAAAATCTCTTAATACCTTTACATCCAGTCTTTTTTTACCAGTAGGTATGTGCCGAGGCAAAAAGGTATGTAAACATTGGTTACTTTTTCACGCAAAAGCCTGGAGCACTTCGCTCGAGTCCCAAGAATTTATTTAGAAGCCACGGAGGTTTCGCAAATAGATGGATGTAGTCTACTAACAAATGAATTAATCATTCTACTCACGTATTTTATGTGAGAAGGTAAAATGCGTTCGAGTGTTGAAACCATATTATTTTTATGATTGAACTTTTACAGACGTATTTGTAATAATGTTCTGGTTTGGTTCCTTTCGATGATAAATGTAGTAAAAACTAATCATGAGAACACAAACATCCGTAGCTATAGTCCTAGAATCAATCAAAATCAAAATCGAAAAATGCTTTATTTTGTAGGTACACATTAGGTATTGTTCAAAAGGCAATTTTCCCCTGAGAAGAACAAGCAAGAAACTCGAGAGGTCGCTCTTATAAAAAAAGGTTTTCATATTACAAAATTATTATTTTATATTATAATATTTCATTATTAATTGTGAAATAGCCTGGTTATGCGAACGGGGTGGTTATGTCCATGATTGTTTATCATCTAAATAATCTGATATTTTATAATATGCTTTCTTAATAAGTTTCTGTTTTATAGTATCTTAAAATTTATTGAAAGGAAGATTTTGTATATCAACACGAACTTTATTGAAAAAGCGTATACATAACCCTTTGAATGAATTACTGACTTTGTGGAGGCGACTTATGTGACCTGCAAGTTTATCTTTATTTCTTGTATTGACATCAAGAATGCTGACCGACTCTGCCAATTTATTTAATATCGTCGAAACAATTAAATTTTTCTTCTATTACTTTAAACCGAAAAATGAAACAGAACTTATCTCAACTTCTGAGTCAGAGTAACCCCTTGGCCTGTATTGGAGGTAGAAAGCATCAAACTTGTCCTAGCGAGGTTTGTGTAGTGTTACACCTGTAGGGATCATTTCTAGCGTGACCTGCTAACTCGTTTAAGGCCTTTTCAGATTTGAGCGGTATCTGTCGCTGCCAATGCCGGCAGCGATATCTCAATATGCTAAGAACGAGCAGTTGGTTTTTTTTTGGTTTTTTACAGTTTTGGTTGGTGGTAGGGAATTTGAAATGCCCGCCTGGCTAGCTACCACTAAATCTGCCGCCAAGCAGCAATGTCAATAGCATTGTTGTGTTCCGGTTGTCAGAGATAAGATAGCCAGTCCCCCCAAGTGTTGGGATTTCCGTGTCAGTACGCTTCTATCTCATCTACACTTAACATCAGGTGTGATTGAGGTCAAGTACCAAGCCGTTTAGCATTAAAAAAAACTAGACTAGCTACAAGCAAATAGCTGCGATTGAAGGTAACATAAAAGTATAGGTACAGTCAGGGTCTTATATCGTGCTTATCCATACAGGGCTGAATTATTCAAGCTATACCACTGGCAGTTTTCTGAAATTACCCAAGAGGACAGACAAGAATGACTAACATTTTAGAGGACTGCTGGATGGTACAGCTTAAATAAACTTAAGCTTAATATTCGCTTCCGGTCGTAAAGATTTTGTTCAATCACTCTCGTCTCATTTACTGCGTATCGCTGTTTAGGTCTATAATAAATTATTTAACCAGAAGATGGATAGAGTGATGAAGCAGATGCATTACTTTCATTACATAACTTGAGTTTCGTCGAACGCACGGTTACCCGCTTCGCGGTATTATTTACACAGGCGGTATATATCTGTTTGCGACAGCTTCTGTGATACGAAATACGCGGGATACAACTTGGATACTCAAGTTGAATCCTTGCCATAGAAAAATAATCACGACAACACATACGATCTTCAACACCACAAACTCTCACTATGTATTCGGCAGTTATCGCGCATACGTAAACGCTGAACAATAACGACAGTGGCACCGTTTCCTGCGCCGGCGTCTTGTGCCTACTCCTATTGTTACGTGAATGTAGAGACACCATAAACGAATGATTTATTCGGAGACTGCAATATCTATCAGTTGTAGAGTAACATGTTGTTGTTCTTGTTGCCGCATTTAGGAAAAGTGCTTCTGTAGAGTATCACAAAGTGATTTTGTTGCACAATTCACATAACAATAATAAATGTATTATTGAAAAGCTCTACATTGAAAATAATTTTAAAAACAAGCGATTCTATCCCGTCATTGTTATCACATATTATTCTAGTACAAAAATGAGTAACATAAAATCGGTCTAATGGCAATCACCAGATGATTTTATGTTATTCCATGTCTTTCCATTTTCATTCCATTTTCAGATCCTCGGCATCGTATGTAATGGAAAGTGCTCATAGCAACAAAATAAACTAGCCGAAATTCGACTAGCTTGCCATTTGCAAAAAGGGTTAAAATAATATTATTTCGCCGAACTTACATAAATATGCCAAGTTTTAGTTCAATCAGATACCGGCAAATGGTTGTAAAATGGTTTATAAATTTTGAACCGGACAACTAAATAGAAGCTTATAAAAACGTGACGACGCCATTACGGTTGCAACGTGGGGCAATGCTGGCGTTGCGATGGACAGCTTCACTAAAAAGAGTACAAAATTAAAAAGAAAGTATAGAAATGCTGAATATATTACTTAAGATTGGCTGTAAGGCTTCTGTGTTATCTGTTAATGTACAAACATTACTTTTCTACTCCTTTTCTGTCAAGCTGCACGAACACACCTTACTCCTTTTCCATTTACTGTATCTTAGAGAAATGTGCACAATTTACGAAATTCTTTCCGCCTACCTATAATTAAAAAAAAAAACTGGCTTTTAAAATTAACGATATCAACCTAGGCCATTACATTATGTTCCAAAGTAAATGCTTCTGCTTCTACCAAAAAAAGCGGAAAGTCCTAAACCAATAAAACTTGTGGTTACATCAGAAACGCGTTCACCGGTAGCACTCCGGCGCATATCAATACGGTATGCGCGGCGATGAGCGAAAGTGGTTATCACTCTGTACTGTATACTATTGTGTAATGTTTAAATAGGTTTTTTTTTGAAATAATAGCAAACTGATTAATCGTAAACTTTCATAATTGTGAATAATCTGAGAATACAAAACTATTTTCTGTACTTCAAAACATCGGAATCTAAAAATCAACTACAGCTTGCCATTCTCGGTTGAATTTTTTGAAATAATAGTACTTTGTTGCCCTAGGAATGAAAGTACGCTACGCTCGGACGCCAAACCCCGTCTGGAGACTAAATAAGTCTTTAACCCGAGGTAAACACCGTGCTTTTCATCACGAATACAAGGAAAGTAAAAATAAATGGAAGTATAAACAAAACTCTACAACTCGAAAAAAATGAAGACCGGATTACCGCTTTCCCGCCTATTTTGTTTTATTTATTTTTTCTGTGGCCAGCTAGCTATTACAGCTAATATTTACATATTCGTCATTAAAAAAATGGTAAATATTTTTTCTTTTCTATTGTTATTTTAAAGAAATAGTTGAAACTAAATCATAATTAAGTCATTTAAAAAATATATTCTTTAATTTAATACTTAACTTTATGTTATTTCAATTTTACATCGCGCTGTAATTGAGTGGCTGTAGATAAAGTTGGAACATGGTGCAATAGAAATTTGAAAACAGAACTAGTTTTTTTTTTAATTTGACAGCTGTCAGTTGAAAACGGTTCTCCCTAGGGCTGAAAAGTATTACTTTCAACCCACTCCTCAGGCAACTTCAGACCTACTTTCCCAGTATGAGTAATGAAAATATTATTTACTTGAGTGGCAGCACCGTCGACTTTCATTTCATAGGGTATCCCCTGAAGTGCAGAGCGGCTTTTATGTTTCATAGCTGAACACCCGTGAAACAATGCGAACACGAATGAGAATGGTTTTCGCACCTGGTGTTCCATGAGCATTTGCACCTTGTTCTCTTTTCCGAATGTTTGTGCCCGCATCAGAGTTTCGCGTAGCACAAACTTAGTTAGTCGTTAGTCGACTTTGACAATCCCACCTCCACACTCCTCCCACTGTAACTCCTATAAGCTAGGATCGACAGTGGTACTCGACACGGCGCCTACTGAAGGTAGACGGTGCCCTACGTGACTCTATTGCTACCTTGGACCCCAGGCTAATTAAAGAAAGAAATAGGGTGTGTAAGTAAGAAAAAGGTTTCCCACTTCCCCCCTTGGCAAATGGGAGTGTAGCCAATGAAATGCAACATGGCACTAAGGCCATCCCTATGGGGAAGGAGGGCGAGTGAAGCTCGGCCTCCTGTTTTCGTATACACCACGAACTGCGCCTAGATCCAGTGAGCGTGGCGGTAGCAGTTAAGGCTACCGCGAGTAATAGTGCCAGTAATGCGAATGGCAAAAACGCTTGAAAGCTCGGAAGTTGTGTCTGTTTAAAACCAGATCGCCGTAGAATACCGGACGGATTTCTGAATTTAGGTCGTCATTTAGGTAGTCGAGTTTGACAGTTGGTAATGAGTTCATTACTATGGAATTTAGACAATAAGGAAGCTAGATTCACTCCTGCCTGCCGCTCATTGTCTACTCAAAATTCCAATTATTTTTTGTCCAAGACCCGACCTTTCAAGCCAGATACATCGGCGTTGTATTGCAGAACTAAAAAGTTCAAGGTTGACCACGAACGACAAAACCGACGGAAAAGCTAAAAAATTAATTAATGATCAAACTTCAGAGACAATGGATTCGTAGTAGCCTTGTAAATGGCATTGAATAATGCGTAGGAATATAACAAGAATCACAGACAAAAGTTCTAACATAATAATCATCATCATTTTCGTGACCTTATCCCACTCTAGGTGGTGTCGGTACAACATGTCATCCTGCATCACTCTCCTCTATCAGCCGTCATCTCCGTACTCACTCCTTTCACGCACATATAATTCCTCACGCAGTCTACCCACACCTTCTTTGGCCTTCATCTACCTCTATATCCCTCCACATTCATACTTTACACTCGTCTTGTTACGTGCCTTTCATCCCTCCTCATAATGTGCCCAAACCATATAAAACTCACTCACTATCTGGATGATAAGAATGCGTGGACATGAACCGCTCGGCAATATCCAGTACATTCTATTCTTATTTTTCTTTGTCGAATCATAAAAACAATTATTCCAAATTGTATTTGTATTGACTTATTTAAAAAGAGCAACCCCTGAGTTTCTTGCTCGTTCTTCTCTGGGGAGACTGCCTAGTGAATGAGCGACAACTGTATGTCATGACAATTTCAAATATTATTCTTATAACTTACGAAATAAAACATTTTTGATTTTGATCTCGTACTAAAACGTCAAGCATAGCTCGTTGCGTGATCTTGACCTTTCTTATGAGACCCGTAGAGACAGACACACAGATTTAGTAGTTTAGTGGTCAAAATCTGTTATGGATATCCAGCAGATTGTAGTTTCATTTTATTAACAACAACAGACTCCTGCTGTATTCATCACAAGCACGGCCACAGGTTATAGGTCAAGGCTAAACAAACCGAAAACCAATCCCTTGATTGCCGAGTGAGTGTGTATCAAAGAGGAGTGAGCGGCTCGAACATCGCATCAATAATGAAAATGTAACCAAATGGGAACGCTTGTATGATATATATAACTAATGCAAAAGTCGGTCTATTTGTTTGTTATCTCTTCACAACAAAACTAATTTGTACTTGTGTTATTTAGGAATATTATATATACTTAAATAACACAAGTACTCAATTTATCAATTGAGACCTGCAGTGTCACTTAGAGACAGATTTAAAGAGTATAATATTCTAACCTTTTCGTCACAGTACATTTTTGAAAATCTAATATATGTCAAAAAAAATATAGCATCATTTAGGAAAAATAGTGATAAACATGATGTCAATACAAGAAATAAAGATAAACTTGCAGGTCACATAAGTCGCCTCCACAAAGTCAGTAATTCATTCAAAGGGTTATGTATACGCTTTTTCAATAAAGTTCCTGTTGATATACAAAATCTTCCTTTCAATAAATTTAAAGATACTATAAAACCGAAACTTATTAAGAAAGCATATTATAAAATATCAGATTATTTAGATGATAAACAATCATGGACATAACCAGCCCGTTCGCATAACCAGGCTATTTCACAATTAATAATGAAATATTATAATATAAAATAATAATTTTGTAATATAAAAACCTTTTTTTAAAAAGAGCGACCTCTCGAGTTTCTTGCTTGTTCTTCTCAGGGGAAAATTGCCTTTTGAACAAGCAGTAGCTTTAAAAATGTAAAATCTGAATATTTTGAGCGTACCCTGTGTACCTACAAAATAAAGCATTTTTTGATTTTGATTTTGATTTTGACCCGTCTCCGGCTTTAAGTTGTGTTTTGCTCTTGAGCAATCTATCTACACAGTCATGTGCGTTTAATTTTCTTTCATAATTTTTATGGATAGGACATTAGTCAAGCTACCTCCCATAGCAGTTTGATTCACCATTTCTGGACACCCAGTATATATTAGGTCCTTACCTATGAAATTGGCGTTTTGTATCAAGAATTTCATTAAGACTGTTTTCTCCATTCAAACATTTTTAATTTTTTTTTTGGGAACGGCAAACCAAATTTAGCTAAACTATGTGTGTATTATCGGATAACATTAAGTCAAGTATTGGGAGCGTTAATTTTTAAAAGTAACCGCTTTATAAAAGTTTCAGCGAATCTAAGAAATGATTATGGGAAGCACATGAAAAGAGCTCTGTTCAAATTTTTTTTATTATGTGATTTAGCCCAGAAATTAAAAAATATTTCATGAGAAACCTTGAAATAATATTCCATTTTCCAAATAAAAAACAAATTTGGATATAGCTTAGAAAATCGCAGGAATTGGTACATATGATTAACGAAGAAAAAAAACTCCAATTTCATAGGTAAATACTTTTATACTTTCCGTCTTTATTTCCATGTTTTGTGAAATGCTATCTACATACATTTAAACTTGCGTGCTTCTTTAGTAAAAGTGCCCACTTACTACATACTCGTACTGCTGCTTTATTTGTCTTTTATAACAGTATACTGTACTTTAAACTTTGTAATACCTACTACTGCATGAGGTGTTTAATGTTTCTATGTGGCAGGAAAAACAAATGAACGTTTATCTATCTAAACTTCAGAATCGATTGTATTGAAATTTGACAGAGAGGTAACCTAGGTAAATTTCAGACTATATTAATGAAAGTAATCCATGGGATTAAACGGCTCCTCTACACGATATATAAAATTGTTGTAACCTTTCTTGATTGTAAATGATTTATTGAAAAGAGACAAACCCTCTGAGTTTCTCGCTAGCTCTTCTCAGTAGTGGTCGCGTTCCGAGCTAGTGGTAGTTTAAAAAACAAATGACGTTCATAAGTGCATATTGTATTGCCTACATGAATAAATGATTTTCATTTCATTTCATTTCATAGGATCTGGAGAAGCAATTAGGCCATTTTAAGATAAGATGATATAAGATGGGATAACATAAATAAACATGAGTATAATAAATTGAAAATCTAGAAAACTCCCGCGTTTATACTATAATTTGAATAAACCAAACCAACTATGATAAACGCTAAATATCTTCGACTTAACCGATTGCCATTAAATAGAGCTAAGAACCTAGGCCCGAGTTTAATCAATAAAAGAACGGCGAAAGACGTGTCATCCAAATACACCAACAAAACTGTGTTAAACGTAAACTATCTTCGATACGGTTTTCATCAATGGCTAAGCGACATCTCGCAAACAACAACTTTGGAAAATAAAATAATTCCACTTACAAAATATTTTTGCGACATTGGGAGTTCCCATTGCATAGTAAAAGTTATATGCATACGTAAGAAACTTATGTTTATCTGTTATCTAGTATCCATAGTACAAACTTTGCTTAGTTTGGGACTAGATGATTGGTGTTAGTGTCCGAAATATTTATTTAATATTATTAATTTATTTAGAATTTAATTAAGTATGTACATGAAACAACAAATTTGTAAAACACTATGACCTATATACGTAAGTATATAGGTCATTTCTACAAAATCGGTCTCCTATAATCCTACTTCATTGTTTACTATTTCCATGACGAGGGTGAACTTTGTTGGGCAGGAAATGTTGACCTGATGGATTCCTGATGGCCTATTGTGGCCTTAGTCGGGTAAGATTTATTGCGGCACTATTGTATAGACTATGAATGAGCTGAACCTTCTAGAGACTCAAATTGTATTGGTGTATGACAGAATATTGATTGGAAAATCGTAAAAAAAAAACAATTTCCGATAATGGTCATGGAGAGTTGTAAATTTCATAGCGGTGCTTGTTTATGTGAATTTCAGATGGAGAATAAAGATATCAAATGTGTAAAATAAAGAGGGACACCTCTTTTATTTTTTATAGTTAACTCGCGACCGACCCGGCTTCGCATAGCTGCAATAAATTTCTATATGTATATATCTCTTAAGATACCAGATGGTTTGATAAACTACACAAATACATTTTTTTTGTAAATAAATACATAAATAAATGAAAAACATCCATAATTCTTTTTTTTTTTAAGCATAACGGTTTCGTACTTGACCTCAATCACACCTGATGTTAAGTGAAGATGAGGTCGAAGGTGGAAGCGTACTGACCCGGAAACCCCAACACATTTGGGGGACTGGCTATCTTATCTCTGACAACCGGAACACAACAATGCTATTAACATTGCTGCTTGGCGGCAGATTTAGATAAGATGGTGGTAGCTAGCCAGGAGGACATTTAAAATGCCCTACCACCAACCAAACCGAGTACCCCACTGGGGATCGAACCCGCGACCTCCGAATCGTAAACCCAATGTTGTTTACATTGAGCCACGGAGGCGGTTGCGGAACTCGGGAACACATGTCTGTATTCATCATACAAACATATGCCCCTAGCGGGATTCGAACCCGCGATCTTTTGGTATAGCAGTCAGAATTTTTAACCACTACACCAAACACGTCGTCGATCGACTATAAATGTAATATACATATATTACACATAACAAATCTTCCGGAAGAAATGATAGTGAATACCGTATCAAAAGAGCACAAACAGACAGACAGCTGATAGCGACTTTACTGCTTATTCTTCCTCCTTAATTCTTTTACTACCACACAGCGTTTCCGTGAGCAAAATACCATTCGAATCTTGAAACTTTCCGATATCGAATAGAACATCGATTATCGAACCATTTAGAATGCGAGCCGGTCTCTTTGACGAGTGACACATATTTATCGCCATTGTCAACCTATTTTTTTTTTAGATGGATACACCTTTGACCACAATCTCAAACGTTGGCGGATTCTCATTGGATGCGACTGTCATAGGACCATGAGATTTGGCATATTGGAGAAGATGCCTATACTCCGCAGTGGGTAAAGTAATTTATTCCTGTACGGACACGTTAGTGATTCATTAACATTATACATAAATCATCATAAAATAGGCCGACTTGTGGTGGAACTTAGAAGGCTTATTGAAACAAAACTCACCTCTCTGAATCCATGGCGACCGTTCAGGGCTCCAGGGTTGTGCCTCGAAGATCCAACTGCAACAGAAATAATGAGATTATAACATAATTGGTCGATTCATACTTCAAAAAATGGGTTCACAACTACACAATATAAAAGTTCTATGATAAATAACAAGATCGCAACGTAGTGTGTGAAATAACAGGGTTACGTATGCCGAGTAACAAACGGACATGCAGTCGAAGTAGATGATGAGCTGCTAAAATGCACCATTGGCCCCAAGTTTAGGGCGGCAATATGCCCATTGGTATATTTGGGGCCAAAATATATTTAGTACTATATTTATGGGCGTAACATAACACCACACCCCTCCAAATTAATTTGTCTCAAACTCAAAAGTACATTGTGATCCTAGGGATGAAAGTAACTTATCGCTCGCTCTCTACGCTCGGGAGCCAAACCCCATCTCGGGACTAAATAAGTCTTTAACCTTCTGTGGCTGGCCAGTTATTCAGCCATAATTTTTCATTTTCATCATGGTAAATATTTTGCCCAAATCTATGTTATTTTAAAGAAATAGTCGAAACTAAATGATAACAAAGTCATTAAAAAAACATATTCTTTAATTTAATACTTAACTTTATGTTATTTCAATTCGCGCTGTAATTGAGTGGCTGTAGCAATGGTTCAATAGAAATTTGAAAATAAAACTTGTTTTTTTTTATTTGACAGCTGTCAGTTGAAAGCGATTCTCCCTAGGGCTGAAAAGTATTACTTTTAACCCGCTCCTTAGGCAACTTCAGATCTATATTTTCAGAGTATGAGTAATGAAAAATAACATTTGTAAACATCGTGACATACAATCTCGCTCATTCACAAGGCAAACTTCCCAGAGAATAGCGATAGCGTATAACGAAAATAGTCCAAAACTGAAGTCTCTTAGAATTGAAGTGCATTTTATGTGCTCACGTAGCTACTATACTCCTACGTAAAATGGAGTACCTATTTAAGCGCAAAACCGTTGTACAAAAAAAAAATACGAGTAGGCTAGATTTTTTTAATAACCTATTTTTTACTTTTTGTCTACCTGTTTTACCATAAGAGTAGTACGCACTAGAGCCACACCAAGTCTTGGTTTTACGGTTTTTAAGATAGAGCTTGAAAAATAGCAGTTTTGCAACGTTTCTTGTATAGAGATATCTTATTTTTCGAATTGAGTTCAATTCTTGTTACGTGCCGGAAACCACACACATATATTTACGATAAAGGCTCCTATTTTGGTAGTCGGTTTAAAAGTAATAAAATAAATAAATAAATGTATTAGCACAAACACACAGCGCCATCTAGGTCCACAGTAAGCATCTAGGCTTGGATACCAGATGGTTGATAAACTACACAAATACTTGTATAACATCCATAACATGTCTGTATTGCGACCGATTGGTGTAGTGGATAGTGACCCTGTCAGCGAAACCAACGGTTGCGGGTTCGAATCCCGCGACGGGTAAATGTTTGTGTGATGAATATGAACATTTACTCCTGAGTCATGGATGTTTATATAAATATTTATGTATGTTTATCCGTTATCTAGTATCCATAGTACAAGCTTTGCTTAGTTTGGGACTAGATGATTGGTGTAAGTGTCCGAGATATTTAATTATTAATTATAATTATTAATTATTCATCATACAAACATATGCCTCTAGCGGGATTCGAACCCGCGACTATTTGGTATAATAGCAGAATTTCTAACCACTACACCACCGGTCGTCAATCGTCAAAATAATTGCTAAATCAACTCTAGTTGACTTAAACGCCGCTAAATCACACATTTATCAATATTATCATTAAAGTGGCAGACATATCTATCACGTGTGAAGTGGCGCAAAAGCCGCTGTCCCGATGTTAACGGCCTGCTTGCGGCCTACGATGGGAACTGAGGCAGTTTCTATTGCAATAAAAACATTACCCACGCTGTCACTTACATCAGGTGTTAATCGCAAAAAGATTAAACTCAATGAGAACTTAATTGGTATTGCAACGCATTATTGATTTTGTGTCGAGATTTCCAAACGTATTCTTAAATGTGGAGGCGACGTTACGACGCCGACCAATCAGAGTGTGAATACTACATCGCGCTAACGAAATTTTCTCAAGAATACCAAGAGCCCAGTCAAAGTTCTTCCCTTTTCCTTCACACTTGTCGATTCCCTACAGTAGGATAGTTTTCAGGTTAACAAGGCAGGGAGTGGACATTAAACAATTGTATCGCTAAAAATTGTCGTAGCAAACCGACTTCAGAAATGTGCCGTTCTCTATCACAGTACATCTTTACCAAAATACCTTTAGCCAAACAAAAAATTAATTAATGAAATCGGTCCCCATAAAAATAGCCAGGAGATATTGCGGAACTAGTACGGTACGGTCTTATTAAATTATTTTATTTTAAATGATTTTACTATTTAAATCAAACCATTGCTTTATATCTTAACCTTTGATCAATTGTGTTCTTATAACTGTGATGTTTTGTTAATGTATTGTTCTATATTTGCAAGTATCGATCTTTGTCTGCAATAAAAAACTTTAAATTGGTTTTTCCTTCCGAGGGTTTGCTGAAAAAGAAAAGTTTATCAATAGCCACTTTATATATTCTAAAAATAGTTTATTGAATCGTGATATTTGCCCTCGGTGAAATTTTTCATAATTGTAAAGAAGTTATTGCTCGATTTTTTTTAAATAGTTACAGGGGTTCTACTACTAAATATGTATATTATAACTAAAGCAAGCTACCGATTTGTTAAGATTTTTTTTTGTTCTATCAATGACAGGTACTCTATCCATGTGCAAAAAATCACGGCCTTTAAAATTATACGAAGTTAAAAGTGTAATCTTACTGGACTACATCGACAGATCTACGCTCCACCAAGATCTCAGCAGAACGATCTTTGTGAATAAACGTCTGATTTCCCGGAGTGACCTTTGTCTGCCCATTATTTACTGTTCGCGGTGCCGCTGGAGCCGCTAGGTGGATGTATCCGACACCGGCTGGGCTTGTATTGCGTTGTGGTGCAATTTCAAGGGAACGTACTCAGTTTCAAGTAATTCTACATTCGGTTGATCAAGTATGTCTACTTGGAAAAATAATTCCAACTGTAGTAGAAAAGAATGTAATTTATTTGCTCTTGAATAGGATACATTAGATTAGGTGTTATTACAATAAGATCCGCCTAATTCAGTCATTACAATGACGTGCAAATATTAAGATAATCAGCATGCATAACAATTAGTCGTTTTTGTGATAAACGAAATTTTTGTAGAAAAGAACTAGTAAGTACGTTTTGAATGTTACAAGTCAAGTTAGAAAACATTAGTGGTAAAATTAATAACAATTAATCATCAAAATAATACAAAGGAATATAGAAATGTCAATGTTGAATTGTCAAAGTAGTTCTGATCTATCTCTAATAAGTATTAATCCAAGATTCGTCATTCTATATAAAGTATTTAAAAAAAATACTTAGAATTAGAATTATTACATTAGAATGCTATTTTTTCAAAATTTTGGAAAAGAAGAATGATATCAAGCATTTGAGAAAAACTCATCTGGACAATTTAGTTAGCTACAATTTTAGCCCAGGGAAAATACGGTAAAAAATTAGCCTAGCTAGACATAATTCAGAACCGACTTATATAATGACATCTTATAGAGGTATATTATGTAATTTTGAATAATGAAGCCTAAAAAAACGAGCGCTTAGTCTAGATTTTTTTAGAAAACCCTATTTTTAAATTGTATTTTCATAATAATAAATACTAACTGATATTTAATTAGGTAGACTTTTGTTTAACACAGTTAACTTATTGATGGATAAAAAACTAAGCATGTTATAGTTAGGCATGCATGTGTTTTGAGCTGTATTGCTTAAGAAATAAAAATGAGAACTAATATTTTGTAACGACAATTTCCCTAAATGTTTTGAATTTACTAGTTCCGTAACTGAGTACTTAGTAAAGAAATAATCAATTGAGCATTGTTTTAAAAAGAAGCACATTTTTCAAATTAGCTTTTATTAGTAACTTAGTACTTGCATTTCTTACAAATGCTTAATTTTTAGCAATTGTTACTACATTTACAACACTTCATTAAATGTTTCAAGAAAATCGCTGTTATTCGTTTTTCCGAGGTCAAACCGTATTTTCCCTGGGCTATTTGAGCTTAAAACAAAGACGATCGGGTTAAGGGTTTGCCCTGTAACCTAACCTTTTTGAAAAAAGTCAAAAAGTCAGAACGCTACAACGTTCTGACTTTTTGTTATTTTGTGAAATTTTCCTTATCCCGACGTTCTCGTTGCTCAGCGACAATATTTTTTCGAATTCCGTAGATTCATTTCCAATGTGTTCGATGGTCGTGTGAGCCACGAATGCTGTTTTTTTTTTTTTTTCAAAATATAAATAATTTTCTAAACCACTATCCTATAACTCGTACCACACTCTAAGACCGCCATCGTGACCGGCGCTGTCGTGTATCAGCGCGGGTTTGATTCCCGTCTAGTAACGGAAGTAGGTCTCGCTTGACGGGCTACAGTTTATGGGTAGAGTTAAGTTAACCTCAACTCGTCGCCTTTACGTGGTGTTATATTAAAGGTTAGATTTCCGTTGTATTAGTTTTTGGTAACAAATCAGTTTTTCGTATATCTTAGGATAAAAAAAATAGATATGACATCAACAGCATTAACATACGTCCGCACTGTTGAAGCCCAGCCTTTTTTCACTAGGCGAGGTTATGGGCCACAATATACCCATGCGGGCCGAGCGTTCTTTTTTTTTATGCACAACGGGTGAGCGCTTGATCTCAATCACACCTGATGTTAAGTGAAGATGAGGGTGAAGGTGGTAGCGTACTGACCTGGAAACCCCATCTTATTTGGGGGACTGGCTATCTTATCTCTGACAACCGGACACAACGATGATATTAACATTGCTGTTTGGCGGCAGATTTAAATATTGTCGTATTTGTGTCATCGTTTGTTTTTTTTTTTGTAAACGCTTTATTGTACAAATTAACACAAATAATACATTAATCAAAATAGTGTACAAAGACGTACTTATCCCGAGAGAGATATCCAGTGGCCCCAAATTAGCAATTGACAATGTTGATACAGAAGAATATTCTTAAACATTTACTCCCATTTATATACATAATACAATTATATACTTATATAGATAATAGAGGACACTTTTTACTCTGATAAAGTTAGTACGTGCAAGCGTTTCAGAGGGCCGAGTGTGAGTTTTATTTCGACTTAACTTTACTACCGCGTTCACGTTTACGTGACGATTTGTATGAAGAAATGTGCAGCGCCTCTAGCGGATAGTTTGCAAAACGATTTTTTTCATAGGGACTTTTTTCGTAAACGCGAACGCGATGGTAAAATTAAAAACGAGACAAAACTCACACTTCGCACACTGTTATCTAAAGACCGTGATGTAAATAGCTTAATCAAAACACAAATTTTCATCTCATTCCGCTCCGCGCCGTCGTCGTGTTCGCACGTCTGTCGCGCGCTCTCTCGATCGTTCGTTCGTTCGTCTCGCTGTGCTGTGCTGCGCTGTGCTCCGTGCTCCGTGCATCGTGCATCGTGCTGCGCTCGCCGCCTGCTGCTCTTCCGCGCCGTGTCGTCCGTCGTGCCGCACAACCGCGTCGCGCTCACCCCGCGCCGGTCTACATCCGTGCTTCCGCGACGGTAGCGCCACTCCGCGGCCGGCCGCGTCGACTGTTTAACGTCGTATACGTTATTGCGCATAGGGACCGCCGCGCAGTTTTCACTGCGGGTTCTAGGTCCCTTTTGTTTCACGCGAATTCGTGCATCGTTGCAAATCCGCCCCTAGCGGTGGTCGCCCTGACAGACACCCCTTAGGCAGGGGAAAACAGTGTCTCGGGCAGGAGGCCGACCCGAGCCTCGTGGTTCCCCTTCTGGGAAACACACTTTCGGAAGGCGTTAGCGTACGGCCTTGGGGGGTCTCCTAGTCGTGCGCCAATTGCGTCCGCCCTACCAACCACCCATCCCACCCTCCTATCCCCGTGGTGTTGTTTGGGCGTCTGCCGGGACCGCTCCCGGCCGGCTACCCTCTCGCCTCGGGCTGCTAGGGCTTTACACCCTCCGCACATTAAGATTGGCGGAGGACCACGACACACCTGAGTGTTAGGGCCCACCTAGGTCACTCAACCTCCCCGCCTCACCCGGCCGGGAGGGTACCTACACATCCGCGGGCAATCCCACCCGTCGGACCCCGCGCTTCACGCACTTTGCGCTTCACGCACCCTCTCTCTTTTTGAATTCTTTCAAAATGTCCCACCTACTCGAGATGGTCGCCGTCAAGTCCATCATGACCCACCTTCTTCGTAACCACCCCCGCGTCTGTGTCGAACTCAAGGAGTCTCCTCACTTCGCCCACCTACTCGAGGCTGCTGAAAAAAGCATAGCCAAATCCGATGAGCATACCAAACGGCTCACCCGCGACCGCTCGCCCCTCAGGCACACCTCCTCATCCCCTGAGGCTGGACCGTCAAGCTCCCCCGCGAGCAAGGACGTCGTAGCCTCTGACGACCAAAACGACTGTACCGATTCGTACGAATCCCTTTCGGACTCGTACTGCACCTCCATGGATGAGGATGAGTTCATCCCGGTCACCAAGACCAAGCGGCAAAAGAGGCGGCGTAACGCCAAATCTGCTGCCTCCTCCTCTTCTTCGTCAGCGCAGCCTCCTAAAAAGAGCGCTGCGGCCAACACCCCCCCGCCCTCAGCGGAGCCGATGGACACTAGTGCCATCCCGCCCCCCGCCCCTCAGGCCGCCCGCTCCACTCGCCCGCCCCCTGTAATAGTACAGGATAAGGCCAAGTGGGGCCGTCTATCTGCTCTTCTTAATGAAAAGAAGATAGCTTTCACCCACGCCCGTTCGACCCCTCAGGGTATCAAAGTCGAGGTACCTACCTCCGACGATCACCGTCGCCTCACGACGCTCCTCAAAGCCGAAGCCATCGGCTTTCATACGTATGCCCTAGAGGCGGAACGCCTCTTCCGCGCGGTCATACGCGGAGTGCCAAAGGAGCTGGACTCCAAGGATATCTTGGAGGACCTCCAGGCGCAGGGTTTCCCCGCTTCCGAAGTACACAGGATGTACAATGGCCGCACCAAAGCACCATACGACATGGTGCTGGTCATTCTCCCCATGACCCTTCTAGGCAAATCAGTCGCCAGCAAGCTGAAGACTGTTTGCAACCTCTCCGGCCTCACCGTAGAGCCCCCCAATCGCAAAGGCCCCCCGGGCCAATGCCACCGTTGTCAGCTTTACGGGCACTCTGCCCGTAATTGCTTTGCCACTCCAAGGTGCGTCAAGTGCCTCGGAGACCACGGCACAACCGACTGCCCCCGCCCCAAAGTTAGGGAGGAGTGCACCGAGCCGCCGAGCTGCGTCTTGTGCGGAGCCACTGGGCACCCCGCGAATTACCGCGGATGCCCGATGGCTCCTCGCAGGAACCGCGTTGCGGCTGGGCGCACCCCTGCCCAAACTAAATCGCCGCCGCGCCCACTCATGTCCATTGGAGTGACCAAACCCAATTTTCCCCCGCTAAAGCCTACAAGTTATATGCCGCCACCGGCTGTAGCTGACCTGCGCCCCTCATGGGCAAAGGTCGCCGCCCCCTCCCCACTTCAAACTCGCCCTGCTACTCAGCAGCTCGCGAGCCCAAATTACCTCGGCTCACCGGCTTCCCCGGCAAAGCAAACCCCCGCGAATAACCGCCCCCCCCCTGCCCCTCTGGCCGAAGACGATTTATCGTTAGTTTGCCGCTTCGCCAGCGTCTTCAACGCTGCCGAAATCGCGGAGCTCGCCCGACAGCTCAGGGCCACCGACGGCAAGCCGGAAGATCGGCTGGCTGTCGCTATCAACCACTCGAGATTGATCGCCTCAATCTCAAATTTCAACGCGAACGCCACTTAGGCGTTCACCCACCGTAAACATGTTCACACTACAAACGACACCCTATACTCGCCGGTGAGTATAGATCCGCGTCTTTGTCACACCCTAGAGTCACCGCGATTTTTAGTACGACTAAGGTCGCCTAGGCCTTTCACTGTTTGTCACTAAACATACCTATGTATAGCACACTACAATTAGCTTTTTTCCAAATTCAAAATTGTGTGTCGGAGAGTTTCTTGCGTCGTTTCTTCTCTCTGACTATACACATTACGAAGCGATGGTAATCAAGTCTCTAAATTCCCCCATGCAACGCCCTAAGCCGAGGTTCGAGCCCTGCGTGGGCACCCTTAGGCGTCGGTTGCAAACATCTACTTTTCGTCCTGTTGCATGCAGTCAGGGTGCGCTTCGCGCACCATGACTGCATGCAAGAGATTGGGCAGAGCGCTATCGCGCTCACCCCACCGCTCGGTTAAGCTGAAAAAGTCCTTAGGACTATCAGCGAGTTCCAGTCTACAAAAAAAAAAAAAAAAAAAAAAAAAAAACACACAAATTTTCGTATAAATAAATAAATTTGGGACACTTACATCAATTATCTAGTCCCAAACTAAGATTTTTTTTTATTTCTAGTTCATGTTCATTGCACAAACATTTACACATAAAGGAATTCGAACACCCAACCGTTGTTTCGAAGGCAGGGTCGCACTAGCAACTACGCCAGTTGGGCATCCAAATTATTTAAATTATGAACTTGATGCGTCTGACAAATTAGTTATAAAAGGCTGCATTGCAACATCACTGCAAATTTAATATGCAATCTGTACTAATCCATATCCATATGTATAAATGCGAAAGTAACTCTGTCTATTTGATACCGTATTACGACTAAACCTCTGAATCAATCGTTTTGAAATGTACCACAGAGGTATCCTTAGACCTAGAGAAATACATAGGCTACTTTCATCTGAAAAAGTCAGCGATAAAGCTTTACCGAGCTGATAAAGCCGCGGACGGAAATTGTATGACAATACTAACCTTTAAACACTTATCAAACCACAGATTATAAAATGTTTTTTTTTGTTCTGTGTTTAATAACAATGCTACAGGAAGATTATCCGCAGCGGATTGCTTTGTCAGTAGGTCTACCATGAGAATACATGCAAACCACTCTCGTTATAATGAACTATCGTTGTATTTGCATCACGACTAGGGTTGCCAGGCATATGGCTTTAGCCGGAGATGTTTGGCTTCTTACAGTCGTGCCCAGCCAAATGTTTACATGTCAGGCCTTTTATCGAGCGGAAAGCAAACATTATTGCGTATTTGTCCTAGTTTACGACCTATTTGTGAGACGGGTACGGTCTTGAAATGAACAGTTGCCTCACCCTTAACACATCCGCCTCTCTATTTTGGAAAACGCAAAGGCTTGCTATTAGTAGGAGATCCCGCCTAACATCGACCTTCACCCATCTGCTTTAAAAAACGAATGGAGCAGAAATTAAAAAAAAAAATTAAGGATAACCTTGACCTGACCCATGCGCGATTTGGGATCTGGGAAAGCAGATGGGTGAAAATCAATGTTACGCGGGATCTTAGGCCCGTATTAATAAATAAATCTCAATACAAGTATTGTATAAACCGAGATGCGTCTTAAGCAGTTGACGCTATCTCAAGCTCCGTGCAAATTTATAAACCAATCTTGAGGTCTACTCAGCTGAGATCACTTCTCAAGTATTCGCCTCAGCGGCGAATGAATTATAATCTTGAGTTTCGTTTATTAATACGCGCACCTCTCAAGCAGTACTGCTTTTCAGGTCTCAAGTTAGATTTATTAATCAATACGTTTAGTTGAGACCGGTCCCAAGACTGTTCTCAACCTTGAGAATGGTTTATTAATACGGGCCTTATATGCATTATCTTGAAGATAGCCCGCTGCGCAGGGGGTGAGCAGACCAGTCCTAGTCGATCCTCTCTTTTTACTTATCTCTCTACAGAAATATAATTTATGCATAGATTACTTTAACAAGAGTAATAGTCCCTTAAAGACAATATAGTTAAATAAATAAATATCTTTGCACATACACACAGCGCCATCTAGTTCCACACTAAGCAACTAGGCTTGTATTATGGATACCAGATGGTTGATAAACTACACAAATACATTTTTTTTTGTAAATAAATACATATATAAATGAAAAACATCCATAACTCGGGAACACATGTCTGTATTTATTCATACAAACATATGCCCCTAGCGGGATTCGAATCCGCGACCTTTTGGTATACCAGCAGAGTTTCTAACCACTACACCAAACAGGTCGTCGATCGACTTTATGTAATATAATAAGTTCATATGATAATTACCAAATTATTGATTGTTTTAGTTAAAATAAAAGGTTAATTTTGTAATCATTCTGTAATTGAATATTAACAAATGAATAAAATCAACAAAGTTTTTCTATTAGTATATTTACCTTTTTAAACATATGTCCTACTTCAAAAGTGGTCCGACTTTTGGGCCTAGTGTCCGACCGAGTACGGCATTTCTATTTATGAACCTAGCAACCCTAATCGCGAACAGTGTTGTCGTTGCAGAGAATAGTTTCGAGTTCCGGTAGCCCTACAGGTGGCGCAACAGCAACTGACAGAAACTGGAGTTGCAACAGCCTTCCACTGATCGCTATTGCCGTCGGAATTAATAAGAGAACAACGGTGATTTGTCTTAAACCAGATTTAGAAAAAAAAATCGAACGTGGCTGTCGTAACTTTGGATCCGATGATAATGCCTTTTAGCATTTAGACACTGAACTTTATAAAGCCTTGCCGAATAGAATGGTGACCTTCGCAATTTCGTAATCATATATCCTTTAAGATTACGTAGAGGTTATTGCACTCAAATATGACCTGACATGACATTTGGATAGTAATAAATAACTGCTGCTACTATGACCTTGTACTTTGCCGGCTTCCACATTCGCTCAGGGATCCGGACCTCGCTGTATAAAATATTGCTGGGAATAATTCCAGGGTAAGAACATAAATTCAGATAAATATGAGATATGGTCACTAAAGTCCGATTAACATGCGAACAGTGTTTACAGTGGCCTGTGATAGTAATGTAAACCAATCAGCAAGTGATTAGAGCAAGTTGCCTTTCAAGTGGATACGCTAGCGCCGACCCACCTACGGGCGACTGCAGAGGTGGCGGGCGAGGCCGCTGCGGGTTCTGAGTTAAAAAAATCCCGTAAGGATCTACAGGAAGGCAGGCCAAGCTGCATTGTTAATAGCATTGTTGTGTTCCGGTTGTCAGAGATAAGATAGTCAATCCCCTAAATGTGTTGGGGTTTCCGGGACAGTACACTTCTACCATCGACATCATCTTCACTTAACATCAGGTGTGATTGAGACAAGTGTCAATCCGTTGTGCATAAAAAAAAACACGACTCGGCAGCGCGCGACTTCATAGATGATAACTCACTATCACTTTTTTTTTTTGGACAGTGCCTATACAGGGTGAGTGTTTCCATCCTTCGGAAGACACGGTTATTTCTGAATGAAGGCAATCGTTAAGTCAAGTCGATGGCCTACAGAGGCGGCTTTAAACACTGACTGTCAGGTGGTCACTATTCTGACACAAATGCCGCAATGCGTACGGGCCCGTGTATGGCTCATACCCTCTCCCAGTAAGAGGACGCTGTGCTCCAGGCTTAGCAGGCAGGTCAGCTACTTCCAGAATTGGCCCACGGCCCACTGTCCCATTTTCAAAATCGATAATGGTTAGCTGCACTATAGGAGCATGACAGGGGAGATAAAAGTTTATAATAATTGTCCTGCTCATTCGTTTGGACGTAATATACAATTATCCCACTCTCACGTCGTGTCGCACGCGACTAACTATGTTATGCTACGGGGGCTGCTCCATTCGTTGCTACCAAATTTAGCGATCGGTCGCTTGTGAGCTAAATGTACCGCATTTACCGTCTCCGCCTCCGTGGCTCAATGTAAACAACATTGGCTTTACGATTCGGAGGTCGCGAGTTCGATCCCCAGCGGGGTACATGTTTAAGTACTCGGTTTGGTTGGTGGTAGGGCATTTTAAATGTCAGCATGGCTAACTACCACCATCTTATCTAAATCTGCCGCCAAGCAGCAAATAGCATTGTTGTGTTCCGGTTGTCAGAGATAAGATAGCCAGTCCCCCAAAAGTGTTGGGGTTTCCGGGTCAGTACGCTTCCACCTACGACCTCATCTTTACTTAACATCAGGTGTGGTTGAGGTCAAGTACCAACGCGTTGTGCATAAAAAAAAACATTATTAGCGATTACAACGCAAACATTTTTACGTGGTAGGGCTAGGGTTGCCAGATAGGAACTTATCAAATCCGGGACAGTTCTAAAAAAAAAAAAAAAAACAATGTCGGGTCGTGGCCATAATAGAAAATATCATATATTTTTTTTATTTTCAAAGGATTCATATTTATATTTAAAAGATGAAATGCCATTTTTTCAAAAAACATACTTTTATTAGCTGTAGGTATGTAATTAGCTTAAATTGGTAAATTAAAACTTTGGTAGACAATTACTAAATTACAAATTAAATAGTAATAAACTGAAGAAAACAAACTATTGCACGCACTCCCGTCCCGCGCGCCTCCCGCACTCGCTCACCGGCAGCCATGTCATTCCTTTCGTTGCTAGTTTATTTTGTTAAAAAATAATAACTTTTCAAAATCCGGGACAATGAGCGCTAATTCCTGGACGCGGGACAAGAGGCAAGATTCCGGGACAATCCCGGATTTCCCGGCGGTCTGGCAAGCCTAGGTAGGGCTGAGGAGGTCTGCTCAAGTAGGTGTCTACAGTAACCAATACTTAGTCTTAAGTTACCGAACATTAAGACGTAATTAATTGTACGAGGCTTTAAAGAAATAATTTGTAGGTATTCAACAATTTGAATTGAATTTACGATTATGTTGGCGGTTTTACAAATCCTCCAAAAAAGCTTTTGCGTTTGGGCGAGTAATTAGTTTTAATTGTTGCTGCACTGTCTTTGAGACGTGGTTGTAGGTGGGAGTGGTTATCGATTGCATTACCATCTCACTCGCCCGCCCACTGGGAGAATATGTAGGTATAGCTTTAGGGTTGGTATTCATTGAATTGGAAGAACGGAGAGTTGTAGTTTTTAGCGTGAAGGTGTAAACCATGTAAAACGTGTTCTTTTATAGTATTTTATGCAACTGTTGTATAAGAAGGGTCAAAAAATGTGAGTGCCGTGGGTTGCGCTGTGAGCCGCAGGCGAACATCGCAATGAGAGACGCCACGAGCGTTTTTTGACCTAGTTATACAACATTGCATACAATACTTTTTCCACGACTAGGTCATTTTAAATGAAACAAGTCATCCATTTTGGTGGTCCATTCCAAGATGGTGGTAGCTAGCCAGGCGGACATTTAATATGACATTATATATACCACCAACCATGTATGCTTGTGTTTTCTTTTTGTGATGAATAAATACCTTTTATTTTATTATTGTTTGACGCGTCATCTGCAAATCATACTATTTTCCTAGTTGGGCAGGCATATGAGAGATCTCAACAAATACCTACCGAATAGCACCATGCCATTTTACCTATTATTTAATTTCTGTCATGGCAACCCTGATAAAATTATGTATGATGGTCGCCAATCGCATCCCACCAATGTTTACCCATTGTATGGAACAATAAGTCTAATGAAACGTGCGCCGGTCTGGTTAACGATGTCATTAAACGTGTGGAAACAATGAGATGCGCCCGCGCAGCGGTGCAACTGAGCGTTATGAGCTGATCAATGTAACGCTTTGTTTAAATATTAATGAATTTGTCAGACAATTTTTTTAAACCCATGGCCCAAAGGAAATTGCGTATTCTAGATTACCCGCAAAGGCTGGCAAGATCTTGGACACTAACGGCGGGGTTGGTCCGAACGTAGCGAATAGTGAATCAAATCAATCTTAGTATTATCATTATACTTCAAAATCCATATCGCATTATACAGATCATAATTATAATATTCAAATGGTACCTTTGTTCCATTAGGTACATTCGCATTGATAGGAATATGAACACCCGAACGCGAGATAGCATCGCACTGATTTGAATATAAAGCCGAAAACTAGAAAACCGATCCGGAGATAATGCTTGGTGAGGAAACATCGATTAAACACCCTATTGTTTCTCGACATTGTCAATGTTTGGCTGGCAGTACCGGTACCTACATATAAGCCGAAAATCCCAGCATGCCTTACAGTACTCAATTCGATTTAAATAAAAGGTAAACGCATATGAAACTGCAAATTAAAGGGAAAAAGGAAGCAACAAGATGTACGTATTTAATTTCATTAACTGTGTAAAAATGATGACACATTGTTGGGCTTGCCCTGGTTTGAAACCTTAGGCACGCCACTGGCTGGTGGTTATAGTGTGTGTGGTAACGTTTTATGTTTTAAGTATGTCAATCTGATTAAAGTTAATATCGAGTAATGCATGTGTCACAAACAGTTTTGTAAATTAGGTCCGGTTCACGGACCGAATACAAAAAAGTACATGGTCCAAACCGAAGACGTATAAAAATTAGCAGATGGCAATGGATTAAATAGCGTAGCCGGTTTCCATAGAAAAGTAAACTTTGACGTCTTGAAATGGGTTCTAATTGTTTTAAGAATTTATTAATTCTTTAAATAATGCTTCGTAGGTATTTTGATTGGAATCAGGCAATATTTGTACTTAAAATATGTAGATTAAAAAACACGCTACAGTTCCACCATCCACCTCCTGGCTCCATCATCAGATTAGCTCTAAGATGCCAAATTATAGTATTGTTATCCGAACTACACATACACACCAAGTTTCATTTGGATATTGCAATACTTCAACGTTTTCAGAGATTTCTCCGTGATTCTTTTATATACGTTTAATGTGTCGTTGAGTTACCTAAAAGTACATAATATAGTCGGAAGCTAAACCATAGAATACAGCTGTCTAAAGACAATAAGCGCTAGAGGTCACCAAAGCTCATTGGTCTCGCCAAAACGATTCCGCTATCAGGGTACAAGTAACTGGTCTAACGGCTCCTTATTGAGCTTGTTGCGACCACGCCGCAAGGGAATCGTGACCATTCGGAGCCCTAAACCAATCATAAAGGAGGTTGCGGGCCTGGAAGTGTTGAGTGCAGCTATTTTTTATCTGTTATATTAGGTCCTTACCTATGAAATTGGCGTTTTGTATGAAGAATTTCATTAAGACTGTTTTCTCCATACAAACATTTTTGATTTTTTTTTGTGAACGGCAAATCTAAATTTAACTAAACTTTGTGTGTATTATCGGATAACATTAAGTTAAGTATAGGCAGCGTTAATTTTTAAAAGTAACCGCTTTATAAAACTTTCAGCCAATCTAAGAAATGATTATGGGAAGCACATGAAAAGGGCTCTGTCCAAATTTTTTTTATTATGTGATTTGGCCCAGAAATTAAAAAATATTTCATGTGAAACCTTGAAATAATATTCCATTTTCCAAATAAAAACAAATTTGGATATAGCTTTGAAAATCGTAGGAATTGGTACATAATGATTAACGAAGAAAAAAAACACCAATTTCATAGGTAAAGACCCAATATTTAGTTATACGTATTTGCACCACTAGTCCAACTGTCGGAATCACATCGGAAGCTCTTGACATTGGGCTCCTCTATGTAGCAATTGCTAAAGCATATGCTAAGACGCAGTCCATTTTTCACATCGCACTGCACTTACCGCATTTCAAAATCTCCCTGTTTTCTGTACGTTGTAGTAATTATCTTTTATCTATCTAATGTTATAAATGCGAAAGTTTGGATGTTTGTTTTTTGCTCAATCACGGCGAAACGGTTGAACGGATTTGGATGAAATTTGGTATACAGGTAGAATATACCCTGGATTAACACATAAATAAATAAAAAGATGTTTATTCTCTTTATTTTTTTATTTTTTGTTACCTTCAAATTGAAACTATACCGAGGCAATAACAATTTGTATAAAAAAATCTCGTAATCAGGTGTCCTCGATACAGGCTTGCCTAGTGAGGAGACCGAAAGAAACACTCATAATATGCTTTCTCCAAAACATATCTCATATATTTAAGATTCTCCTCGTGTATTAATCTATGTTTTATTATTTATGGATATTGTTTTGTAATAATAAATATATTTTTCATTTTCATTCATCCACTTATAAAAATTACACTACATGATCATTAATTATAGTAAAATTTACTAACTTATAGCATAGGATATTTTATGTCGCGATAACGTGAGTAGTTCCCGCGGGATAAATAAATTTCCGCGATAAAGTTATTCCACGCAAGCGAAGCCGCGGGCGGAAAGCTAGTAATTAATATTGTTGCTGTAATAGTGTGGTGTCAAATAAATATATGTCTATGTCTGCCTATGTCTATGTCAATAATATCCAATGTAAACTAGTATAGGACCTTAATGAATTCAAACTCAAATAGTATAATTTGAATCCTGAAGTAGAAGAGCTTTCGGATACATTTGGGTGAAAAAAATTGAAATTAGTTCACGACATACATTGGTTAGCGCGACGGGACATTCTGAGAAATGAACATTTTGGTAGAAAGGGCCGTAATGAACTCAATTAATATAATTTGAATCCTGCAATAGAAGAGCTTTCGAAAAAAAAACATTGAAATTGGTTCACAAATTTCCGACATGGCTCAAAACAACATTAATTAGTTGATCTCCTCCTTTGGAAGTCGGTTAAAAATCTTTTTTACTCGGAATATACTCTGGGGTTGTATAGTTTCGGTCCGATCAACCCAGGAGACATACCTACTTACACTTGAGTAAAGCTCCCGAGGGCCGTCCGTTTTTCTTTCGATTAGGGAAACGGGAAGGGACCACATTAACCCCACGATTTATTTGCAAAATACGATTTGTGTATTTTGGTACTGCTATTTATATTTGTAAAAGTAGGTAAATCTTTTTATGCCTTATTGGGCCTGAAATGTGTATTAAACACTGAAGTCAATCAGATTTTCCTAACGCTTTAATCTGTTCTCTTTCAATATGTGTATGTACTTGTATGTGACGACCGGTGTTAGCGAAACAAACAACGGGTTCGAATCCTACGAGGGGTAAATGTTTGTGTGATGAATTCGAACATGTAGTCTCAAGTCATGGATGTTCATATAAATATTTATTTATGTTAATCCGTTATCTAGTATCCATAGTACAAGCGTTGCTTAGTTTGGGGCTAGATGATTGGTGTAAGTGTCCGAAATATTTATATTTATCTTGTGTTTACATTTTTATTTCCTCTCTTTACTGTGATAGATAGATAGATACTGTGAAAATAGCTACATTTCGTAAGAATAACACCAAGCAGAATTATTGTTGCGGTCGAATATTTTTGCATGTGTTTCTGTAATTTGCAAATAAACGCTTCATCTATCTTTACTTTAATGATATTTATTATTATATGTATACTCACCTATTTATTTATTTAGATATATTTTAGGTGTTGTTTATATAAAGTGTCCATAACCCGTATATTTAATAGTAACCTAGAAAGTTTCGTAGTCTACAAGGATACATTTTCGCCATGTCCGTCTGTCTGTCTATTTGCGGCTCAGCTCAGAGGCTCTTAGTATACTGGAAAGCTCCAATTTGGCATGGGTGTAGGTAAATATGAATTACGCCGGCAAAGTATTAAAATAACACCTTGAAAAAACCTTCTAAGTTCTTATATTGTACGGGCATCTATACAGGGCGTCCCAAAGTTATGGGACATGAAGGGGAAGTACCTTAAATATCGTAGATAGTGAATTTTGCTCAAAGAAGACTTTATGTTATTTTTAAAAGTTAGTAATTCTGCATTCATAGATTTTCTAAAAATTATTTGCTTCGGCTGGGAATCGAACCGACTCAAATGTGAAAAAAAAAACACCCTACTTTTATGATGCCAATCGAAAGAATAGCTAAAAAATAATAACTCTGCCTAAGTAACATAGTATTTTAAAAGAAAGGAACAACGTGAAATTAATCATTTTAATCAAATAAAAAACATACATGAAACTGCCGTAGTCAATTAAGTAGGTATTTAATTTGCCTTCTGTCTAGCTTACAGAGGACGTATTGAAATACAAGTTTTATCATTTCATCTACACGTGCACTTATAATAAGGAAAACTATGTTAGTACCTATTTTATGAAGTGGGTACTTATTTACGAATAATCAATGCTATCTTTGGAATGATAATATCGCTACTTTTCGAACGTCGTCGGCAATAAATAACTTTCTTGAAATTTGACTCAATCATTTTATGTTGTTCCTTTCTTTTAAAATACTATGTTACTTAGGCAGAGTTATTATTTTTTAGCTATTCTTTCGATTGGCATCATAAAAGTAGGGTGTTTTTTTTTTCACATTTAAGTCGGTTCGATTCCCAGCCGAAGCAAGTAATTTTTAGAAAATCTATGAATGCAGAATTACTAACTTTTAAAAATAACATAAAGTCTTCTTTGAGCAAAATTCACTATCTACGATATTTAAGGTACTTCCCCTTCATGTCCCATAACTTTGGGACGCCCTGTAGAACCCTACGCTTGGTCCGACACGCACTTGGCCGGTTTTATTAGTAATAACACCACCAAATTCTATCTGCTAATAAATTGTTGAAAACAAACCTTCTGTTGCGCAATAAAGTGTACCTATTTGTATTAAAATATTTAAAAAAATACTAATTATAATAAATAAATATCCTTGGACATACACAACGCCATCTAGTTCCACATTAAACAACTATAGGCTTGTGTTGTGGATACCAGATGGTTGGTATATACCTACACAAATATATTTTGTTTGTAAACAAATAAATATGTAAATGAAAAACGTTCATAACTCGGGAACACATGTCTATATTCATCATACAAACATATGCCCCTAGCGGGATTTCAACCCGGAACCTTTTGGTATAGCAGTTAGAGTTTCTAGCCACTACACCAAACAGGTCGTCAAAAGGATGAGAACAAAGTGTTTCCCGCCCAGTTACTATATAATATAAGACTCCGTTCAAATAAAAACAGATTTTGCAACGAGCTTGGATGGATATTCGCTCTCGAAGGTTAGGTTTGAAGGATTTTCGGATCACTACACCCCACAAGATACTGATGCATAATTGAGGACAAAAGGTTAAAAGGTCCGATAGACAGCTACCTGGTGGCAGAAAACTGGTCGAACCAGTGCATGTGGTTATTCCCAACTGATGGATGGTAAAGATTGACGGAATTCGTCAATAGAATATCTCAATCATCTAACTTTTATAATCGTTCCAGCATCATAAATCGAAATCAAAAATGTTTTTATTTCGTAAGTTATAAGAATAACATTTGAAATCGTCATGACATACAGTTATCGCTCATTCACTAGGCAATCTCCCCAGAAAAGAAACTCCGGGGTTGCTCTTTTTAAATAAGTCAATGCAAATACAATTTGAAATACCTAATTGTAAAATTTATGATTCGACAAAGAAAAATAAGAATAAAATATATTGGATAATGCCGAGCGGTTCATGTCCACGTATTCTTATCATCCAGATAGTCAGAAATTTTATAATAGCCTTTGGCACATAGTTTCCGTTTAATTGGTTGTTTTAAATTTATTTAAAGGCAAATTTTGAATGTCTAACGGAACCTTATATTATGCTTATAGGCCTGCATACAACTACTTCTCGCGACCTTCATAAGGTCGTCCGTCCATCATGTGAGCGTGATCTCCTTTAATGCTCCAGCTATCAGTTCTTCGAGTTATGTGGCCTGCCTATTGCCACTTCAACTTACTAATCCGGTGGGCTATCGGCGACTTCAATTCTTCTACAAATTTCTCGATACCTTGATTTACACACACACATAATGAATCGCCGAGTATCGCCCTCTCTATAGCTCATTGCGTGCTAGCTTTATGTGTCTATTAAATTATTCTTAAAACTATCGGGACTTCATTTAACGTACCGATACCGAAGTCACAGAATATATATACATTTAGTAACATCATTGTCCAATAGCTATTCAATAAACAAGCCAAAAAGGGAGAACCCTATAGTTATTATTCGATTGTTCGTTAAAATAAATTGTAAGTAAATACAATACCGTACACAATGTGGTTCCCGTATAAATATTCAGTAGGGCAACTAAATAATTAGTTTCGATATTAACGGCCGAACTATCCATGATACCGTATATTATAAGGCACTAAGATACATCGCTGGGTTGAAATTATTTATCATTAAACTACACAATTTTCAAACATGCATATGCTACTATATACAAATACTTCGGTGGCAAACTCATTTTGCATTTGCATTTTTAATGTTATATCATGTTACTGCATTCATTAAATATATCTAAGTGTATGTTCAATGTTGTAATTTTTTGGATATAGCCGAGCTGTTTGTGAAACATTAATATTAATAATAGTAAATATCTTTGTACATACACACAGCACCGTCTAGTTCCACAGTAATTAACTAGGCTTGTATTATGGATACCAGATGGTTGATAAACTACAGAAATACATTTTTTTTTGTAAATAAATACATATATAAATGAAAAACATCCATAACTCTGGAACTCACGTCTGTATTCATCATACAAGCATTATTCCCCTAGCGGGATTCGGTACAGCTGTCAGAGTTTGTAACCACTACACCAAACTGGTCGTCGACTACATTTATACATACATACATTCCACCTATAATCCACAAATTCTAAAACTCCTTGAAATTTGAATTTTAACTAGAATATCATCCATTATGTGGAAAACGACCCCGATATAAAGGACATGGTAGATATTGCCTAAGTGCGAATTCCATAGGAATTCTATTCATATTTTCTTACATCAAATCACACAGTATTTGAGTCCAAATTAAATAGACTTAATTGTATTGTTATGAAGCTTTCCACCATTTTGTAAGTTTTACACCTCTGCAACCAAATCTGAGTTTTATTTTCACGATAACACGATTTCTTTTATTAATTTGGCCAAACAATTTTAACGTATGTTCCATAGAAATTGAGCCTTCTCCTTTATCGAAATAAAACACATATTTATCTGTCATTATAAATAATAATAGGTAATAGTTAAGCACCGGCACGCACAGCGTAAGGCGTCCACAGGGTAGACTGACGACATGATGAAGGTCGCGGGAAGTTGCTGAAGCAAGCCACTTCCAACCGGTCACTCTGGGGCTATGTTCAGCAGTGGACGTCCAGTGGCTGATATGATGATGCACAATAACTACGGTACCTAAATATACCGCAGTACCCCACGCCCTCTTTCCCCTCGATTACACAGTTCGTTCAGGTCGATTATTCCACAATTGGGATCGATTTACCTCCAACCAACCGAATATACATCAGAAACTTCCAAGTCAGCCACTTCCTCAACTGTATTGTTTTGGCAGTTTATTTCACTTCAGTTAACCTAATAAGAAGTTGAACCGAGCGTTCCCACCTGCCGAGCATTTGTACTAGTGTCAATTCAATCATCCACCTACACGTTTGTCTCTCTGAATTGTCTAAAGGCCAAAGTTAATTAGATCAGAAATAGTTTTCAACCACATCATAAGCGATGTTCGTTTATATGGAAACGGTTTATTGTCTAACTAATATTGGGTATTTACCTATGAAAATGGAGTTGTTTTTCTTCGTTAATCATATGTACCAATTCCTGCGATATTCAAAGCTATATCCAAATTTGTTTTTTACTTGGAAAATGGAATATTATGTCAAGGTTTCACATGAAATATTTTTTTAATTTCTGGGCTAAATCACATAATAAAAAAAATTTGAACAGAGCTCTTTTCATGTGCTTCCCATGATCATTTCTTAGATTCGCTAAAACTTTTAAAAAGCGGTTACTTTTAAAAATTAACGCTGCCTATACTTAACTTAATGTTATCCGATAATACACACAAAGTTTAGCTAAATTTGGATTTGCCGTTCCCAAAAAAAAAAAGACAAAAATGTTTGTATGGAGAAAACAGTCTTAATAAATAATAAAATAAATTTCATAGGTAAGGACCTAATATCATAAATGCGAAATTTTGGATGGTTGTTTGTTGCTCAATCACGGCATAACGGCTGAACGGTTTTGGATGAAATTTGGTATATAGGTACAATATCCAGGGTATATTGTACCTATATACCAAATTAAGCCATAGGATACTTTTTATCCCGATAAAGTGTAGTTCCCGCGGGATAAACAAATTAAACATATCCGCGATAAAGCGGCGGGCGGAAGGTACTTCATAAAGTTTACATAATTGTGTGACGTTACATGTATAGGTTGGCTTTTTGTTAAAATGTAAGTATAGTAGTGGATTTTTTTTTCGAAATGCTGCAATTTTGGGATCTGTAAAAGAGCAGGGGGACGCATTTACTGAGATATCGTGCCTTTATTTTCTATTTTCAGTTTTAATCTGGTGAGATTATGGTCAAATGCGTATCCAGTATATAACAAAAATATCTAGTGAGCAAAGTCCATTTTTAACCCCCTTCAAAAAGGAGGAGGTTCTTAATTCGGCTGTTTGTATTTTTTTTATGAAATATTTAGTGTTTGGTTTTAACCTTATTTTTTTTTAATTTTGAAGTTACATAGTTTGTGTTTGTGAAAAATTTGCGTTCGTTTATGAAGTGAACAATCTTAAATGTCGATAGACTTTGTAAAATCCGCAAATTGTCAAAAAAATTTACAAGTTTTTGCGGTAGGAAATAGAATTTTATGAAATGTTCAGGACACCTGCACATTATCGCATTGTCCTTTGTCGCAAATATGTAAATGAGCGACGTAACAAAACCGATATCCCACACTTGTGGTTTTTTTTTACTTTATTCTTTGACAACTGAAATTGATTTATCGATTTTCATTCCGTTATTCCTCAAATGTTTCAACTGGTTTATTGCTAATTAATAATTGCTGTTGATTGCTAAATAAATATAACGGACAGATACCTCGGGGCGTCATGGCTCCGTGACGCCCCGAGGTATCAATCTCAATACAATTTATTTATACATATACTGTTTACATACATGACAGTATTTCAACTGTCAACTTAAGTTCACTTGAATCTTGAGATCGATTTATTAATAAGGGCTACGACTTCTAAATCCTTCGAACTCACCCATCTAAAAGTACCTAACGCTATCTTTGGTCTTAATGTGTTTGTAGAATAAACAGACTAGTCTCGGAGAATCGATTTTAAAGCCCCGAAACAGGTTGTCGCTAGTGTCAAACAATGAGCAAACATGGATAGCACTCACGTGTGAACACCGGTGCATCCCGTGCCGGCAACTGCAGTCAAAATCAATATTTTGGCTGAAGTACAGTTGAACGCGGAAGTCATAAATCATGCCCAGTACGGCCTTAAGTGTTATTACCAATTAATTTTTAAAAACAATGTAATAAAAGTAAACTTTATGTGTATAATATTTGTAGAAGTATCAACTTTAAAGGTCACTTTCGTGGCGGTTCTCTTTTCTGTTAAACACGCACTTGACAGAATAGAAAATAAGTTTATATGCTGCCTTACAAACACAAACCGCCTCCGTGGCTTACGATTCGGAGTTCGCGGGTTAATTCCCCAGCGGGGTACATGTTTAAGTACTCGGTTTGGTTGGTTGGTTGGTAGTTATCTAAGTCTGCCACCAAGCAGCAATGTTAATAGCATTGTTGTGTTCCGATTGTCAGAGATAAGATAGCCAGTCCCCCAAATGTGTTGGGGACCTTGGACCTCATCTTCACTGAACATCAATTGTGTGTCAAGTGAATCAACTGTGATTGAGGTCAAGTACAAACCCGTTGTGCATAAAAAAAAACCAATGTGACAAATATGTATCCGAGTACTCTAAAATCATTTAAATATAAACAAACTCATTTATTCTCCTTTTTATTAATATTGTTATACCGAAATATAAATTAAGTAAATGTTTATATAATAATGTATGTAGCTTTTAAGAATGTTTAACTATAACACCATGTACCAAAAATTTAATTTAATTACTTATGTGTATTTATCCGACCGCTCTTAAACGGTGAAGGAAAACATCGTGAGGAAACCTGCATATCTGAGAAATAAACTGGTGGACTATGGCCCATACTCCCTCATTATACGAGGGAAGGCCTACATCCCTGCAGTGGGATGTTTAAGGGCTGAAATGATGAACTATAACACAATAAAGTAACGTGTGTTATTTTCTGTGAATACGATTTATCTAATTCTGCATAGAAATCTGCCGCCAAGCAGCAATGCTAATAGCATTGTTGTGTTCCGTTTGTCAGAGCTAAGATAGCCAGTCCCCCAAAAGTGTTGGGGTTTCCGGGTCAGTACGCTTCCACCTTCGACCTCATCTCCACTTAACATCAGGTGTGATTGAGGTGAAGTACGAAACCGTCGTGCATAAAAAAAATTACCTCAGCTTATGTGTAGTAGGCTATTTTGATAGAAGAAATATTCCATTTGTTCAGATAATAAACAATCAATATTAATATATCAAGTTGTTGTCCTTTTCTTCTACCTTGGAAATCATTATGTGTTTTGTAAATTTACTCTTGGTCAATGACAATAACAAAAGTAATAATTATCGCAATAGTTTTGCTTATATTTTGATGGCCCACAACATCTGATTCTTAGCTCGCGTGTTTCAGTGCTTAGCAGTTAAATCACTGGCCAGTATTTCTTGTTCATAATTTTGATGGCCCACAACATCTGATTCTTAGCTCGCGTGTTTCAGTGCTTAGCAGTTAAATCACTGACCAGTATTTCTTGTTCATACGAGTGTATAGCTTTACATCCTAAATCTAAAACACTCGAAAAATTGCTATTCTAAACTAGCGATTACTGGTACTATGAACCTACCTATTTATTAGGTCCTTACCTTACTTCTTCATATATGTACGTATATGAAGAATTTCATTAAGACTGTTTTCTCCATACAAACATTTTTGTTTTTTTTTTTGGGAACGGCATATCCAAATTTAGCTAAACTTTGTGTGTATTATAGGATAACATTAAGTTAAGTATACGCAGCGTTAATTTTTTAAAGTAACCGCTTTATAAAAGTTTCAGCGAATCTAAGAAATGATTGAATGAATCTAAAAAATATTTCATGTGAAACCTTGAAATAATATTCCATTTTCCAAATAAAAAACAAATTTGGATATAGTTTTGAAAATCGCAGGAATATGATTAACGAAGAAAAAAACTCCAATTTCATAGGTAAAAACCCAATATAACAGTGTTTTATAGTTCTGTCTCATGTGCTATGAAATTAACGTCCACAATTATTTTAAGTACCTTTCCTGTTACATTATTAAAATAAAGACAATAAGGCTACTCGACTCCCGGAGGGTCTAACTCCATTTTGGTGACCTTTCGTTATTTATGACCTCACCCTAGCATCTTTATCGTCCTGAATATTGTCATTTTCCATCTAGAAGCGACTCAATTATTAACACCCTCATCTTTACAGGTTCTGTAAAATAAGACTAGCCCAGCCAAGATCATAGACGTGAATTTTGTACAAAATTTTTTGATGGACTGTATTTGAAGTAAATACTTACTTAGTAAATAGGAGAGGTAAACACTTCAAAAGTCCTCAAGCTTACACAATACTTAGCTTACACAATACTTAAAAGTTTTTTTTTATCTGGAGTTGAAAATTCTAAACATATTTGTCAAATTAGCTCCTTCCACGTAGAATCAGGTTATCGTATTGCAAAATTTATTTGGAAAAACATGTCACCCAAGAATCGTGTAGCTATTAGTGAAAGAATCTTCAGAATCGGATGACCAAATGGCTCCGTACCGGTATACCACTTCTCTGAAGAACATTTCGCCGAAGATCGATTGTTTTTTTAATTGAACATTTTTAATAAAAACAAACTCCGCAATATTCATGCAAACATATAGGTAAACAACTTTTCTGATAATAATATTAGTGATTACGTCGAGTTTTATTCTAGATTTAACTCTGTACATTCCCCCCGGCACTACCGGTTAACGTATACTGGGTTTTGTCCGGCCGCAGCGTTTTACCCTGAGGTAAGCAAGCTAGGGAAGGGTTATATTTTTCATGTGGGCCTATAACATATTACAAGCTGGATGTATGTAGATACATAATAAAATTGTATGTTTTAATCTGTATTGAATGGAAAAACACAACGACTTCATGGAATTAAATGAACAAGATTCGATCGACTGTAGTCCCTTAAAGATTTTTAATAGACCTTTATAACGCAACGTGCTGAAGCAGCGCATCAATTTAAGCCACTTTTCACTTTGTAGAAAAGTTTCACTATTATACGAAACTTCTCTTAGAAGTAAAATGCATAATCTGTACGACACTGGTATATAATAATGCTTAGAAGTAGATTACATACTACTTATTTGTGTCAAACGTGTATTTAGTCGAAGTTTTACAAGAGGAAAGTTTGCGTTTTCTACCGTCACTGCGGCATATCCTGTCTTTGCTCCAGCGGCTTTGGGCTGACAACCATTACTAGTGCACGGGCAAAATTTTAATTATTTAAAATTTCACTTCAACGGTATGCCCACAAAAAGAAATGATGAAATGCATTAAATGCCTGATCAGTTTTTCGCAAATAAGATAACAAGATTGTTAACGGGATCTTAACAAAAACATTAAATACCCAAACCACTTTTGTTGGGCAGAGTACCAAAAAAAGGGAATCATTGAGCAGACGGCGAGCAGGTGAGCGTGAATGAACTGTCCCTAGTACTCATATAACCAGTAACACAACATCACACCAAAGAGGGACATACAGAGACGTTTTACTCATATTAAACTCACATTCACAAATAACACCTCAATTTCATTATTGTACTGTTCTTTTTTTTACTGTAATGTAACTTCATTAAAAACCATTTTACATTGTTAATCAAAATTTGCTTATATACCATTAATGAACTAGAACTTACAATGTTACGGATCCTTCACAATTCAGATGTCACCTTTGTGTTTAGTATCTGATCACAGTAATGAAATTAGAAATGCTTGCAAATTTCCAATACCTAATAGAATAACTAGTCAAAAACAATACGATGTACCTCGACTGAAACCCAATTTATTGGTTGTCCATACAAAGTTTCATAGTTGTGTTGGTATTGTGTTTCTTTGGTTGTATTTTGTTTCAAGACAACCAGAGGGAATCAGATCGATCACTACAATAATTTCATTCACGAGTTTCATCATCGAAATAGTACATAGTAATAACCGGGTCAGTACGCTTCCATCTTCGGCCTCATCTTCACTTAACATCAGGTGTGATGGAGGTCAAGTGGTTACCTCTAGTGCATAAAACAAAAACTAAAGTCGACTTGGATTACTGCCTATCTAGTTGGCTGTGCTGGTGACTCGCGAGATGCTCCCGCGCAGGTCGACGCACTTTACTATCCGATGTAATTGCTAGTGTCCGGCAGGTCACATCGAGCTGACGAAGAAAACGAATTGTACAATGCTAACACATCAAGTTATACAGATTTAATTTCTGAAATTTATTTTTAGGTATGGGACCGGCCAGCGTCATTATTAACCAAATCTGACAATCTAGAAACCGTTAAATACTGGAGCATAGCTAATTTGCTACCCAATATCACGAAGTCTGAAGACATATATCTTCAACGAACCATACATGCAGTGACCGTACGGTTAGTCCATAAATTTTATTCAAAATCGTTCACCATTTCTCAGAGGGATAACACAGAAATGTCATTTTTGAACTTTTCAACTACGTTGAATGCCCATACGGAATCTACAAATTCTCAAGGGTGATTCTGTAAATTACACGTCCTTATATGTATAAAAGCGAATTACCCAAAAATCGCTCTATAGAAATGAGATGATTCGCCAGAGAAGGGGAGTTACTGACATAGCTCAGACAATTGGTATTGTGGTGGCAATGGCTGGCCACATCTGATGACATAATGAGTACTGGTCTACAGTTATTACCACAGATAATTTCCCTTACCGAAGCGGTAGTAGCGTGGACATACTGACTGACAGATAAATGTAATAAACCCTTTTATTTCCAATAGATTTAAAATGGCATTCAACAAATGATATCAAATATATTACCTACGTTGAAATAAATGCTTGAAGTTTGAGTGGTAGTGACCGAGTTGAGTGTCGTGATCTGATAGGCTATGGTCAGCAGTGCACTAGGGTAGGCTGAAGAAGGGTAGGGTAGGGTAGGGTGTCGTCGCATCGGGCCCTGCCGCGCTTCATACCGCTCGCTGATCGCGGTGTGAGGCACGACAGCGCCCCCCCGCACGACAGCGAACGGGCCCCCCTAGTGAGGGGAGGCAGGGCGAGGGGGGACCTGGAGCCGCTTATGCGTTCCCGGGTCCTCCTTACTGCCGAGGAAGGTCGCCGCGGGGTTTTGGTGGGTATCCCTCCCGGTAGGGAGGGGAGTCCCACATAACCGTCTCGCCGTCCCCTAGGCGAGCGGTATGCTAAAACGCATTTCCCCGCGTAAAAAAAAAGGGGGGTAGGCTGAAGATGATGATAATCGCGTGCTACATCTTCGACTACAAGTAACGCGATGATCGCTTTTCATTAAATTATAATCGACGGGTTTGCTTGCAATCCATCATAAAATATTTTAAAAAACAACAGCTGTATATCAGATTTACAAGAGTTTGCATGGCCTTTTACGAAAGTATTTGTCATAATGGTCACGTTCTGTGGACGTCAATTCTTGACCAGCTGGAACACTGTCCACTGTTTTAAGAAAAATAAGTGCTCTTCTGCTGGAAATCGATAATTCGTTTGGCAAAACCAGCGCCATGATGGTTTGTCAAAGACGCAGATTTTTAAATTCCTTTGTTCTACTACTACATACAAAAGCGAAGTCAAATGTAGTTGGAAAGGTCGAAGCAATGATTGTAGCTGTAAATAAAATAAATCCTTAGATTGCGTCTGCGAAATTTTTAAATAATTATTGACAAAACAACTCCGCCGATTTCAAATAAAAACACAAATCATAATTAAAAATCAATGTCCCGCTAAGTTTGTGATTGTTTCACGTAATTGCATCAATTGGCTGTTACTTCCGGAGCGCGCAGAGCAAAAAGTATAAAAATAACTTGCTCGCGTAACCGCAAATTAAAGTTAAACCCAGTGAAGTACAAGTTAAGTGGTCGTTAACATACTAGTGAATTCAGTTAAGCTAAAGCAAGTTGAAATGTGTTTTTAAAAGAAATCGTCAATTTTGATGAATTTCACTAAGGTCGAGTTTGATATGTCTGCAGTGACAGTCTATACTGCTGGATCTAACAGTTACTCGAAGCGGAAACTATGGATTCTGAAATGGGAGAATGAACTACCTCAGTTATAAAGAATATTGAATCAAATCTCCTTCAGATAAATCACATAATATACATGATATCATTTATTGAATTTCAATTTAAAGCGATGAAAAATCTTATAGTGGTTTCGATTCGGATGTACACCAACTAACCTAAACTAAATTAAAACCAGTTTTAAAGTAGTACTGTCTCTTTCTCCCTGGAGCAGTACGATGCGATGGCACCACTCCAAAACTGGTTTTAGTTTAGTTGGTGTACATCCGAATCGACACCAATATGTAGATAAGTACAAACTACTACCGCTTCGGAAAGGGGTATCTTCTTTGGCAAAAGCAGCTACGCAACAAACCCTCATAATCACTGCTTTGTTCTATTTTTTTCTTTTTCAAAAATATTCATGACGGTGACGTGCTTGTCCAGTAGAGCTTACATAATTACAGAAATGGACTGGACATTATAAACCGAAAGGGGAAAGACGTATCGACGTAAAACGAAGGATGAGGATGGGAGTACCACAATGCCGTGATTGTTAGATATGGCAGGAAGCAGGAGGACGGTAACGGACCAAGGCATCCACTGAGTGGTGATCGAGGGAAGGCAAACGGTCAGCGGGTAGATCACTGGCTCGATAAATTGATGATTTAGTTAGATTTGCAAAGATCGCAAAGGATGGCACACAAACAGTGCCTTGACCGAGTAAGTACTTGATAATAATAAGCAGGCCAAACGCACCTTCTATTCTGAACTAGAGGTGGGAAAACGAAAGCTTAGCGGTCCTCAGATATAAGGATGTTATAATAAATAAAGAAATTTATTATTATTATTATTATTATTATTATTATTATATATATAAAGCGCCATATGAAAAGATGCAACATTATATGCCGTTTAATAGGCGAGTTAGTAATTTGAGCAGGAGGAAACCCCGTCCACTCGCTGCTATTCATTATCTCTCCGTAGAAGCAGTGGGGTGCCCTCCATACAGGCAGAAAGGCAATGCCTACCCTAGCAAATTGTAAGCTTTCCTCGAAATGCATTGTCAAGATTGCTGATTCTTACTATGCGAACAGAAATATTCTAAACTGTTGCGAGGATTGCTATAAGAGTAAATTATTATTTATTCTCTCTACGCTGTGACAAAACGCTGTGCACGCCACTGCGTAGAAGGTGTGCTTACGTTCTCATCGGCTACGTTAGGCATCTTCGAGTGCAGCAACGCCAAACCGACTAGGCTTCGAAGTAGTTGCCATAGCCGAAATCAGCCAGAAAAATCATCATCATCACATAATAAAATAATATTTAGCAATCTCAAAACAGACAATACAAGTACACAGCGAAGGAATCGCGCCTGAATTGTTTATCCCAGTCCCACGTACAATAGTAGGGATTGCTTTGAATTAAATTAATTCAAAGCAATCCCCATGAGTGAGTTATATTAATTCTGTGTCACTCGCTACATGTGACAACACATTGTAGTACACGCGGCCGCACGATGGTATCGCTCGTTGAGTGCACTTGTACGGTAGCGTCGCGCGGCCAGGTTATACTGGTAGGTAACGGTCGACGAGTCTTTGACAGTACCTACCATGACAAAATGAAAGATCTTGTGGGTTTCGTGCTTGTTTCTAACAGGCCATATCTCATTCCATGGATGCATTTTAACCCTTTTGCTCCTCGAAAAAAAATATAATTTTCATTACTCATACTCGGAAAGTAGGTCTGAAGTTGGCTAAGGAGCGGGTTGAAAGTAATACTTTTCAGCCCTAGGGAGAATCGTTTTCAACTGACAGCTGTGAAATAAAAAAAAAACTAGTTCTATTTCCAAATTTCTATTAAGCCATATTCCAACTTCTCTATAGCCACTCAATTACAGCGCGATGTAAAATTGAAATAACATAAAGTTAAGCATTAAATTAAAGAATATATTTTTTTAAATGGCTTTATTATAATTTAGTTTCAACTATTTCTTTAAAATTACATAAATTTGGGCAAATATTTACCATTTTTCCAATGATGAAAATGAAAAATATTGGCTGAATACCTCACAAGGCCGGCCACAGAAAAAAAAATAGGGGGGAAATCTGCAATCCGATCTTCATTTGCTTATTCGAGTTGTAGAGTTTTGTTTATACTACTGTATAGCAGAGATTTGTTAACTCATGTTTTTATTTTTACTTTCCTTGTATTCGCAATGAAAAACACAGTGACTTATTTAGTCCCGAGACGGGGTTTGGCGCCCGAGCGTAACGAGTTACTTTCATCCCTAGGATAACAATGTATGTACTATTACGCTTTCAAAATATGTTGTCTTGTTTTATGGTTTTTTATATATACCTACTGGATGAGTTTTTTTCCGTGTGGAAAAAATATTAGAAAAATGAAAAAGTTATTGGCATAGGTAGTTTTTTTTTTCAAATACAAACGCCTGCCGTACTTTGATATTCGTGGCGGGTTTGTAGGGTTCGTATCATGCGAAATTTATTTGGAACTAATATTTTCTCGAAGTTTTTTTATTTATTTAATTTAATGATGTAATTATATGGAATAAGCTACAAACGCGGCCGTCAAATGACAGAATTAACGCTTTATTCGAATATAGTTATGAAAAAAATAATTACACTGCCTATGCTATTATCCTCTATTTAAAAAACTCTTCCAATAAGTATAAAAGTGGACGCAGGAGGCGTCAGTTTACCTTTTCTATTGATATCATACTAACTAATTATGAAACAGACAAAAAATGCACCTTATTATAATGGTTTGCTTATTTCTGTTTGAACAATGACAAACAGCATTAGTTACCTCGACACAATCACTTCGGTCGACCTCGTTTCTAAACTGCTTGATAAATAAAAAACGTTCCCAATCTGTCTAAGCGATATCTTTAATAAGTAATTCAAATCTAATAAATTGAACATTTAACAAAATGTCGTAAGTAGATTAGCTGCATTTTTATGGCAAACAGATGAAAAATGTTTATAAACGCTTAGGACAACTATTCTATTACGATTAAGTAATAATTAACTTTGTAATGTTTTGTTTATGTTGCCAGCATTGATTTATATGCTATAGATATGGTCGTGCGAACAAATCTTTTTCGGGCTCTTCTTAGTAGATAAAACAACGCCATCTCTTATAATTCTCGAGAACTATAGGGCGAAGGTCAAAAGCAAAACCACGCACAACCAAAATTTTTTTTAGTCTGTGTTCACAACCTAGAAAAAGAAAAAAATGCAATATTGATACATGAGTTTTAAGAGGCTTTTTGGCGGAATCTCGGCGAGTGAAGTTGCATTTTTGTTTCCGGGTCAGTACGCTTCCACCTTCGACCTCATCTTCACTAAACATCAGGTGTGATTGAGGTCAAGTAACAACCCTTTGTGCATTAAAAAAAATATCAATTTAACAATTGAGACCTGCAGTGTCACTTAGAGATAAGTTTAAAGAGTATAAATATTACAAATTTTCGTTAGAGCACATTTTTGAAAATCTAATATAAATGTCAAAAAAATAAAGCATCACTTAGAAAAAATAGTGATAAACGTGATAATAATACAAGAAATAAAGACAAACATGCAGGTCATGTAAGCAAATTTCGGAAAAAAACAGTAATTCAACAAGGTTCCCATTGATGTACAAAATCTTCCTTTCAATAAATTTAAAGATTCTATATCACAAAAACTTATTAAGAAAGCTTTTTATAAAATATCAGACTATTTAGATTGATAAACATCCTTGAACATAACCAGCCCGTTCGCATGCCAGGCCATTTCACAAATAATAATTTAAAATAAAAACCTATTTGAAATATAAAAACTTGTTTCTAAAAGAGCAATCCCTCCAATTTCTTGCTTGTTGTTCTCAGGAGAAAATTGTATTTAGAACAAGTTTAAAAAATGATAAATTTACTATTTTAAGTGTACCCTGTGTACCTACAAAATAAAGTATGTTTGACTTTGAAAAATAAACCATTACAAGATCTAAAACAGATAGAATTTACATACTCTTAGCTATAATCCTCTGTAATAACAATAATAACTCCATTATTTCCTCAAACGCAATCTCGTCGAAGAACAGAGCAAGTTTTAATTCCATTTTGGAAATTACCCCAGAGAGCCGTCTAATTTACGTATTGCACGCATCAACCTATCATCTGCAGAGGCGGCGAATTACTTTCGACACGGGCGAAATGACCATAGATTACGGTATCATAGATTAAAGAGTGGATAGTGCGAAATTACATCTCCATTACAAACGATTCTAAATGAAGCTGGCAATCAATTGTCAGCGTTCAAACGCTTAAATGAAGAATTGGAAAGCGTGAAGGTTTATATTAATGAAAATATCACGAAACTCACCAACAATTAGGATTTTTGTTATCACCCGGAACCCCCATCTAATTTGGTGGAATGGCTATCTTAGCTATCTGTAACAACCGGTATACAATAATGCTATAACATTGCTGATTAGCGACAGATTTAGATAATATGGATAGCTAGACAGATGGGCATTTTTAACCACCACCACTACCAGTCATATTTAATTCTGTTTCCGTAACTTCGTTCAATAGGAGCATTTCATCAAGCTCGGTTCAGCAAAAATTTTTGCCTAATGTTAATCCAGGTCCTTAACGTCTGGCAAACCCAATTTCATCCAAATCTATGCAGTCGTTTAGGCGTGAAGAGGTAACGAACACACACATACACAAACTTTCGCATAAATAATAAATATTAGTGTGATAAACGGATAATTTCATGGGAGAATGGTCAAAACAGTAAAATTAAATAATAACATAAAGACAGGAAGAGGTAACAAAAACAATAAGCAGAGTAATAAAATCCAAATAAAATATGTCACTTTTTAAGTAGATAGGATGTTGATATGGGAACCATGAAGGTTCATAAGTGTATTGACAAAGACAAACTCACGGATCTATCTCTATGGCTTCAAACTTGGTCACACTGTGCTATTACTACTAGATAACGACAGGGCATATTAGATACCCGTAAGAACCAGACCAGTCCAAATTTAAAGAATAAATTGGACATACACACAGCACCATCTAGTTCCACAGTAAGCAACTATAGGCTTGTGTTGTGGATACCAGATGGTTGATATACTATCCATAACTCTGGTACAAATGTCCGTATTCATCACACAAACATATGCCCCTAGCGGTATTCAACCCGCAACCTTTTGGTATAGTGGCTAGAGTTGCTAACCACTACACCAAAGAGGTCGTCATTGATTGAATTTCAAATGGAATCTGGGTCGTTTGTCCATACCTAGAGACCATTGTCAAGTGATGGTCAAGTCTTTGTAACGATACAAATACTAATTCAATTTGTAATACAGATAGCGCTAACATAAATATTGGGTCTTTACCTATGAAATTGGAGTTTTTTTTCTTCGTTAATCATATTATCCATATTGTCCTGCGATTTTCAAAGCTATATCCAAATTTGTTTTTTATTTGGAAAATGGAATATTATTTCAAGGTTTCACATGAAATATTTTTTAATTTCTGGCCTAAATCACATAATAAAATGAAATTTGAACAGAGCTCTTTTAATGTGCTTCCCATAATCATTTCTTAGATTTAACACTGCCTATACTTAACGTAATGTTATCCGATAATACACACAAAGTTTAGCTAAATTAGGATTTGCCGTTCCCAAAAAAAATTCAAAAATGTTTGTATGGAGAAAACAGTCTTAATGACATTCTTCATACAAAACGCCAATTTCATAGGTAAGGACCTAATAAATAACCTACCACTACCATCTAACTTATTATCTTCTCGCCCTGGTCCCAATTTATTTGGGATCGACTCAGTACGTCTTTTTCTTCCAATCTCCTCTATCACGCCGTTTTCGTTCATATCACCCTTCACACACTCCATCCATCTTTTCCGTGGTCTCCCTCTTCCTTTCCAACCATCGACATCCATATCCACCACTCTCTTAGGCCAGTATTAATAAACCAATCTCAATACAAGTCTTGAGGCTGTATCAACCGAGATGCGTCTTAAGCAGTTGACGCTATCTCAAGCTCCGTGCTAATTTATAAACCAATCTTGAGGTCTACTCAGCTGAGATCACTTCTCAAGTATTCGCCTCAGCGGCGAATGAATGATAGTCTTGACTTTCGTTTATAAATACGCGCACCTCTCAAGTGAGTACTGCTTGAGTATGCACGTGCTTTTTAGGTCTCAAGTTCGGTTTATTAATCAACACGTTTACTTGAGACCGGTCACAAGACTGTTCTCAACCTTGAGAATGGTTTATTAATACGGGTCGGGTGGCGATTCACACCACAAGCGGTTCGCACCGCGGTGTGAAACGACCCATTCAATTTTTGAAGAGCCCCTTTCGCACCGGTGGTGTGAATCGCCACCTGCAAATTTTGAATGGGTCGATTCGCACCACAAGGTAAATAACCTTTGATTCGGAAGTTGATTCTGTTTCGGACATCATAATAAAAATATTTCACCTAGGTAAATAGAAAAGTAGTAAGTAAAAATGTATAAATCATTTTTTTAACATAATAGATTGCTTTACTTTTATTATTATAAAGAAGTAAATATACTCAACGTTAAAAATATTATTTTTTACTAAAAAATAAGCTTCTATGTATACTGGCTAGACTAGATAACTACTACGATATAACCACAAAATAAATACAAAGTATTATTTATGATTATTTGGTCTTAGTAACATGTGTTTCATCCCTGCTCATAACATGTCCATACCAAGCCAAACGGTTACCTCTTAACTGCCACGGATGCCACTTTTAAACTCCCTGTGACATACTCGTACTCATTTTATATTTTATCCATCCTCGTCACTCCACTCATCCATCCATCCAACATTCTCATCTCTGCTGCATGCACTTTTCATTCATCCGTCTTCTTATAGCCCAATACCCGACCAGCTAAGTAAAAAATGTCAATGTGTAAAAAGTCAAGTAAAAATATGAAACGACCTTGTGATTTAGAAGCTCTCCACACGTCTGGTACTTAATACGTCTCCCTTGTATATAAATTTTCAGAACCCTCATGATGAGCCCTTTCTGTGATACCCATATTGGTCCTAGAACAATTTTTTTTTTATTTTGACAAATTTTAACACTTGCGGCCTCAGTGGTTTACTATTTTGGGACGTAACTTATCTTATGACACTTGGAGTGTCATGATGAATCTTAACGTTAGATCCTGTCGATTAGGTGCTATGAGGGAACACAGAATCCCACTTACATACTCGTACATAGATACGCGCGAAAACATAACCATCTCTTTAATCGGATAAAAATTATGTTGAAGTAATCTCCGAAACGCCGAAACGAAAAGGCTAGTTTCTGAATTGGTTAACGAGCTCATAATAAAAAACAGGAATTTAATTTAAATCCTAAACTTTATCACGTTTCTTGTAAAAAGGAAATCTAATAAACCCGTACCCTACCTAACCATATTGTAATTTATAAGGAGAACGAAAGCGTTGCGCTTTATGCCTTGTAAAGAATAAACTTAATTTCCTTTTATTTACGTACCTCGCCGCCGCGGCAAAGGGAAACGAGATGCAAACCGGATAGAGTTGGTAAAAGGATGAAAATGGTTTTACTGTGACAGTTTCTGTATAAAAGATAAATTAAAAATGTTGGAAAACTCTCGACACAATGGCAAGTACTCGAGACAATGAAAAGGACATCTAGTGACTGACAAAGACCGACTATTTATATCAATTTAAGTCAATATATTGATGATAAAATTGATGACATATATAAATGGAAAACATCCATAACCCGGGAACACATGTTTGTATTCATCGTACAAACATATACCCCTGGCGGGATTCGAACCCGCGACCTTTTGGTATAGCGGTCAGAGTTTTTAACCAAACAGATCGTCTAATTAACTCGTCTTTTTGTGTGGAGACATAAAAAAATTATCTAATTGTAAAGGTTTAAAGGCTTTTGTCTTATATCATTCAAGCATGAAAAGGTTAGATTAAAGAAGTCTAAGGTCAAGGTAGATGAAACGGCCTTCATGCACCAAAACCAATTAAGTGCATCGTTTCTTTTCACAGACAGATTTCATGGAATTAACCCTGTTAACGACAGGCCATACGAAGATGACGGGTAGATGATCCAATATAGTCCAGTAAGGATACACTTTTTACTTCCTATAATTTTAAAGGCCGTGATTTTTTGCACATGGATAGAGTACCTGTCAGTGATAGAATATAAAAAAATCTAACAAATCGGTGGCTTGCTTTAGTTATAACATACATATTTAGTAATAAAACATAGACTGTATGATTAAAAGTACCACTGTGAATTAAATTGCGTCAAAGAATATACTTGGAACCCCTGTAACTATTTTCAAAAAAATTGCGCAATAACTTCTTTATAATTATGAAAAATTTCACCGAAGGCAAATATCACGAATCAATAAAATATTTTTAGAAAATATGAAGTAGCTATTGATTATTTAATTACATGCTCTGCAGGATTTAACTTTGTTCTCGATGTCTTTATCTATATTTATCTAGTACCTATATGTAGCTGCGGGCTAGTAATTTCATTTTAAGAATGCCAACGTGTCCAGCGTAAAGTTCATCAAGCACACAAGCGCGTAAGTTTTGTGGGATTACTACCCGTATCCCAGCCTCGTTTATCAATTTATTAAATACACATTTTCTAAGAATAATAGGTATATATCCAGTAATAAGAAAATATGAAGACAGATGTGTCAAGTGTTCGATAACTCAAAGTAGATTAGGTCGCTGTCCGTCTGTATACCCCGAATAGTGAGTGCAGGCATTAACCAAATAACCATAATTGGACAATCACGTACCTGGAATCCCCGTGCTTCAATGGCTCTCAGCCGGGAGATAAAATTTAGGCCCTGGATGTCTTCTTCCTGGGCAACCGCCTCTACATCCCAACCATACGGTTGCACTCCACATCCAGAACAGGTTGAGGGTAGCCACTGGCTGTTTACTATCCGAAACTTGGTCACCAAAAAATTAATAATCCGTCCTTGAACAGCCAGTATACGACACCTTCCAAGTTTGATTAATAAACAAATTCGCTCTTAACTAAATTGTTAATTTTTTTTCAGAGTACACAACAATGAATTTACAAAACCTGCAACAGCATTGCGCGGTAATCCCAAAAGTGAAACATTTCCGACTAAAACAACGGATGCATCCGGAATCCGGAATCAGCGAAACTTCTGCAAATGTTTACTGTAGTCCCGCGATATTTCCCTGCAAATATTCCCAGCTCACCGACTGTGAGTGCAACTGAGACTTGAGTGCGACCGACATTTAAAGCTTTCTGCTCTACGTGTGGAGCGTTGAGTATCAAATAAGGAAACTGGAACAAACTAAAGTTATTAGGATCTATATATTGATGGCATCTGCATTTGGGGACCTAATTTGATAATGTAGATTTATTTATTTAAAAACAGTAACAAATATATAGGTGGAATTTAAATATAAACTAGAACAAATGTAAAAAATTGGGGCCGCGAGGCAAGTCCCTAAAATGCTGGCAGCGTTTCCTCGTTTGATGCAGATACTTAAACGTTGAGCGAGGAAACAACCAGCTCTCGGGACACCAGTGACATCGACTAAGCGCTTTGAAATATTAAAGAAAAATTTAAGAGCGCCCGGCCCCCATTTCATTATACGTAATGATGTACAAAATAGTTATAAAGTTTGTCTGGACTAAGACCTTTTCTGTTAATTGACATATAAATTGTCAATCAATACTCAATCTTTAGCGAAAGGTCACTAACTCCAGGCTAAACACGAAATCTAGAAAACTACTTGACCTACGAAGCTAGAATTTGGTAGAGGTAGTTGATAGGAAGAAGTTCGCTAAGAAGGGAATTTGCAGAATTCCCACGGGAACGGAAAATACGAGAAATTACTACGATAACGAGAAAAAGGGAATCGTTGTGGGTACCAGTACTGTAATAAGACAAAAATAACACTTGAAAATGTTAAAAATGTTTTAACTTGATAATAAAATGCGGTGTTGGGCTGGAATGAAATGAAACTGTCTCTTTTGTTGCAACTCGCATAATGGTCACAATAAATCATTCAAAATTTTATGTAAACTTGGTGGCGAGGTGTGTTCGTCGCACACTAAGAAAATTACAGCTCATCCACGGCTATAAGAACGAGCAAGAAACCTAAGGGTTGCTCTTTACAGTTTTTTTGGTTACAATTTGTGATTCGACAAAACGAGTAAAAATATATTTTGTATTAGACTGAGTATCACCGAGCGGCCTATGAATCTATCAAAACTTTTTTTTTATGATTGACTGGATTCGCTTTTGTCCACAATCTCGCCTGATGAAAAGTGACAATGTGATCGAAAATGAAGCACGCGAACCCAGTAAATGCCTATTCACTCTGCTCTTGAAGATTCCAAGGTTGTAGGATTCAGGAAAGACTGACGCCGGAAGGGAGTTCCATGCCTTGGCTGTTCGGATGAAGAATCGAACATCTTAGTGCGAATGTTCGGTATATTAACTATATACGGGTGGAATCCCTCCCCACGCCTAGTGGTCCGAAGATGGAAGGGTGACTTATTTTATAGTTACACACACATATGCTATACAAAACAATAGTAATCGTGATTAAAAACTAACGTAACAAATTAAAGAGACATGTATAACTAATTTCATATGTGTGCCGCAGTAATACAAAAGGGTTATAGCTCAATGTGTGACTTTACCCAATAACAGGGTAAAAACATACGAAACATTCATATAAATACGCAAAAGGCGACACCTCCCCATGCAGCTTAGTAAGCTACATGCTCTTTTAAAATATGAATATTGCGTGTATCTAAAGTAAATACGTCCGAATTATTAGCACAAGGTATTAGATTGATTATAAACAAATACGTAATCTATAAGCCAGATAATAATATTATCTGGCTTTTAAATATCGAATACTAGATGCAGGCCGACAGGATTAGTTTCCATATAAAAGAGCTTTGACGTATGAGCAAACGTCTAGAAATTGGTTATAATTATTATAACCACATATATTTCTAGACGATTCCTCATTCGTATGAGCAATTTCTAGACGTTGCTCATCCTTTCGGTCTGCATCTAGTATTCGATGTCTGTGGTATCAGTAGAATCTATGTATAGGTTCCTTGCTATTATTATTAATCCCCGAATTTAGTGTGAGAGCGTTATGAGTTTGAAGTCTAAGTTTGTATCTGTATGTCTGTCTGTAGCATCATATCTCCAAAACGACCGAACCGATTTGAAATGCGAGATGTAAAGCCATGCTTGATGTAAGTCGGTAAAGCAATTCGTTACGGCAGCGGTGAGCTAGCTGGTTTGGTGGTGCAGGAGGTTCGGAAATTAATATCTTCTATTGTTCACACGTCTGTGTTACTGTATAATGCCGAATACGTTTCCAACAAAGCCGTTTCAAAGATATTTAGCTTGTAACACAGTTGATTTGTTTCTGTATGATATAAGTATTTGTCTCTAGGGAGTTTACTATACAATATGAATACTATACAATTGAATTCTATTACTGCGATTGCATTCCATTTTAGATTACTATATGTATATCAATATTCGTCATTTGTCAATAAAATTACATAACAAAAGTCACTTTCATTTTATAACGGACATTCGTTGTCTTTTTTGGAATTCCTTTCACGTTTTCAATTATTGTTTTGTCTTCTATTTTTGTGTCATTGTACATTATTTTAGTGATCACAAAGTTGACTTCTTTTATGTAATAAATAGCTATTAGAGACCGAAACTGCAATATCAACAAGTGTGGCACGCTTCGCCCGTTTATGCAAGGTAGGAGAAGTACGATTCTTGAATGTGGAGACCGAAACTGCAATATCAACAAGTGTGGCACGCTTCGCCCGTTTATGCAAGGTAGGAGAAGTACGATTCTTGAATGTGGAGACCGAAACTGCAATATCAACAAGTGTGGCACGCTTCGCCCGTTTATGCAAGGTAGGAGAAGTACGATTCTTGAATGTGGAGACCGAAACTGCAATATCAACAAGTGTGGCACGCTTCGCCCGTTTATGCAAGGTAGGAGAAGTACGATTCTTGAATGTGGAGACCGAAACTGCAATATCAGCAAGTGTGGCACGCTTCGCCCGTTTATGCAAGGTAGGAGAAGTACGATTCTTGAATGTGGAATTGTTCGTTTTTACGATTTTTTTATCACTACACTCTTCAAGGCTTGATCGCGTCATACGTTACTTAAATGAATAGCTTTGTGCTAAATTCGAACTTTCAGTACCAATAATGCTCTGCAAGAAATATTGATATTGTTACATTATTACACAGAAAAGTGACGTCCGAACTCTTGGGGATCTTTCAGTAACAACTAATACTCTGAAGGAAATATTGAGAAGATTGCAATAAAAAGTTTGTTACCTACAACCCAGAAATGTGACATCCGAACTCTTAGGGATCTTTCACTAACAAGTAATACCCGCAAAGAAATATTGAAGAGATTGTAGTAAAAATTTTGTATTGTATTGTAAAAATTTTGTGACCCACAACAACGAAATGTGACATCCGAACTCTAAGGGATCTTTCAGTAACAAGTAATACCCGGAAAGAAATATTGAGAAGATTGTAGTAAAAATGTTGTGTTGTATTGTATTGTAAAAATTTTGTGACCCACAACAACGAAATGTGACATCCGAACTCTTAGGGATTTTTCAGTGACAAGTAATACTCTGAAGGAAATATTGAGCAGATTGTTGTAAAAAGTTTGTTACCTACAACCCAGAAATGTGACATCCGAACTCTTAGGGATCTTTCACTAACAAGTAATACCCGCAAAGAAATATTGAGGAGATTGTAGTAAAAATTTTGTATTGTATTGTAAAAATTTTGTGACCCACAACAACGAAATGTGACATCCGAACTCTTAGGGATTTTTCAGTGACAAGTAATATTCTGAAGGAAATATTGAGCAGATTGTTGTAAAAAGTTTGTTACCTACAACCCAGAAATGTGACATCCGAACTCTAAGGGATCTTTCAGTAACAAGTAATACCCGGAAAGAAATATTGAGAAGATTGTAGTAAAAATTTTGTGTTGTATTGTATTGTAAAAATTTTGTGACCCACTACAACGAAATGTGACATCCGAACTCTTAGGGATTTTTCAGTGACAAGTAATACTCTGAAGGAAATGTTGAGAAGATTGTAGTAAAAAGTTTGTTACCTACCACCCAGAAATGTGAAATCCGAACTCTTGGGGATTTTTCAGTGACAAGTAATACTCTGAAGGAAATGTTGAGAAGATTGTAGTAAAAAGTTTGTTACCTACCACCCAGAAATGTGAAATCCGAACTCTTAGGGATCTTTCAGTAACAAGTAGTACTCTGAAAGAAATATTGAGAAGATTGTAATAAAACTGTTATTATCTGCAACACAGAAAAATGACATCCGAACACTTAGGAATCTTTCAGTAACAAGTAGTACTCTGAAACAAATATTGAGAAGTTTGTAATAAAAATTTTGTTATCCACAACACAGAGAAGTGACATCTGAACTCCTAGGGATCTTTCAGTAACAAGTAGGACCTACCTTCATTTTCTACTTAGATAATTTCGTCTGAAACGGAAATTGCAATACTTATAAATAACACTCATCATCGTTTAGCTTCGGTTTTGACCCGTAAAGCTCTTTTGTCATGGGATTAATTTGGCTTAGGTACACTTTCATTTTAATGGACATATTTTACGGTCCAGTTTCTGTTGCTTTTATTAGGTTTTAAGAATAATGACTGAGGTAAGAAAAAATACATCTGTACAGATCGATTCATATTTTAGTAGCTTTGGCCCGCGATTTCGCTTGCGTGGTTAATAAAACTTGGCTTGTCAGCGCAACTCTTTGACTATCGATGAAATAAATATCTTCGAAACGGCTGAACTACATCAAATATGGCTAACCACCTTTCCCTATTAAATCTGTAATATAAAAGCAACCACACTCAAATTGGACCATGCATTACTGAGATACATCAGGACTAGTGTTGTTGCGATAGCGATAGTCTATCGATAGTATATCGATACTATCGTGGCCTTGAAAGTCATACTATCGATAGTCCTATCGAAACTATCGACCCTTGACAATAAAAAAAAATATCCTTGGGCATACACACAGCGCCATCTATTTTCACAGTAAGCAACTATAGACTTGTGTTGTGGATACCAGATGGTTGATATACTACATAAATATCGGAATCGAACCCGCAACCTTTTGGTATAGTGATCAGAGTTGCTAACCACTATACCAAACAGGTCGTCAAAACAATACTATCGAAACGCGTCGATAGATTATAGATCGTATCGGCTATTTTGCCGCGATATTATCGATAGTATCGTATTTCGATAATATCGATAGAATCGATCGATACTATCGATAGAAAATAGGCTCAGATACTGCAATATCAGCGGTAAATAGACCTCTTTCTTTTAAAAATATAACTAACTTTATCTACTCACTTAAAAACATATACTGCAAAAATTTCTTCAAAATTTGTCCTACAAGGATACAGAGAAGTTATTGACTGTCTTGAAGTAGCCTTTAAGCATAGATTTATTCTGTATACCGGCTTTATTTATATTTATAGATATCTAGTTTGTACCTACAGATGGTTTTATTATCTTAATTTATAGAAGGCCTAGCTTCGCCTGAAACACAGGATTTTCCTAGTTCAGGCACTAGTGGTACAGTTGCAATTCAGTATTATTATGTAGATTCTATTTATCAATGTTTAGAATTTGAATTAATAAATATATTTGATTTGATTTGATCGCCTAATTTTCACTATCGATACCATTGACGACCGATTGGTGTAGTGGATAGTGACCCTTTCAGCGAAACCAACGGTTGCGGGTTCGAATCCCGCGACGGGTAAATGTTTGTGTGATGAATATGAACATTTATTCCTGAGTCATGGATGTTTATATACCTAAATATTTATGTATGTTTATCCGTTATCTAGTATCCATAGTACAAGCTTTGCCTAGTTTGGGACTAGATGATTGGTGTAAGTGTCCGAAATATTTATTTTATTTATTTATTTTTATCGATAGCATTTCGATATTTTCGACAGGACCATTCGCGCTATCAACTATTGTTCAAGGTCAACTATCAATAACTGAATTCCCGCTATTGCAACAACACTAATCCGGACAAAGTCTGGACACATACTCGTACACAAAACGCCGTCAAACACATCACCTTGATTTTATATCGCCGAAACTATACGTAAGAACGGAGCCATCAGCCTACAAAGGCGTAGTCCTATTAGTACCTGACAAAAGCACATCAACGTAAAGGTTGTTTGAAAAGATGTGAAAAACAATACACTTCTGTAAAGTTAACAAGTGGTCTCAGACACAGATAATATTGGGCCTTTACCTATGAAATTGGAGTTTTTTTTCTTCGTTAATAATATTTATGTACCAATTCCTGCGATTTTCAAAGCTATATCCAAATTTGTTTTTTATTTGGAAAATGGAATATTATTTCAAGGTTTCACATGAAATATTTTTTTAATTTCTGGGCTAAATCACATAATAAAAAAAATTTGAACAGAGCTCTTTTCATGTGCTTCCCATAATCATTTCTTAGATTAGCTGAAACTTTTATAAAGCGGTTACTTTTAAAAATTAACGCTGCCTATACTTAACTTAATGATATCCGATAATACACACAAAGTTTAGCTAAATTTGGATTTGCCGTTCCCAAAAAAAAATAAATGTTTGTATGGAGAAAACAGTCTTAATGAAATTCTTCATACAAAACGCCAATTTCATAGGTAAGGACTAATATAATAGAGTCGTCGTGTAACCGCAGCAAGCACGAACTTAGTTCACATCTCCAAATTGAGTTAAATAAAAGTATCCCAAAGTATAACCTAAATTATTTAAAAGTTACACCTTTCCTTACTTTATCCATATCACTCTGTTTTCCTGTAAAAATATTACGTAAAAAACCGACTTGTTTACTCAAAGAACACTTTGGGAGTTTAAGACACTTTCTATCTTAAAATATTCATAGCTAAATGCCTGTGACTTTGAAAGTTGATAATGGAAGAAAATTCTCTTGTACAGAATGTAATCTATAAATCTTTTATAGTCGGACAAGACATAGCACTTGGAAACTGAAGGTAAAGTGGTATATTTCATTTCACAAATGTATAGTAGTCATTAAATTCAGTTGCAAACTCAAGATATTAAGAAAACAGGAGAGATAAAATGAACAATAGCAATGGAAGGTAAAGATAAAATGAAAAGAGGAAGACGTTGCCGTAATGTAAGTCAAGAAGCTATCGCAGACATTCTATTATTTTAAAAGGAAACTGCGCTTCGTACTAACTTATATTTAAAAGCGTAACAAAGGAAATAATGTTTTGATTCAAAGTATTATGTAATTCGAATGAGAGAACATAAGCTCTTTGCTCTTCAATTCACGAACTAACAGAAATAAATATCAAACGCAGGGGTGCTATTTTTGAGGCGTTCGCGTTGTGGAAAGCTCGCATTATTCGCATTCATACATACGGGAATATTGAGATTCCGTGCAGTGGCGCCCTCATTGGATAAATTAAGAGTACTTTTTAAATACAGAATAACTCAAAAAAATCGCTCTGACCTGCACTCGATGCTTTTATGAATTACAGAATTCACGATTATAAAAAAGGTGACCGTTTTTATCAATAATTTGAAATTTTCGAATATAACCGTAATTAAAGTTATTTATATTATCCACTTGACTTTTTAATGAAATTGACAACACATCTTTGATATCTATGGTAGAGGTTTCTGCCTTGTTCAGAAATCAGAGTTCCCTTAGTTATGTAACTGATAATAAGTATAAGAGTGTCTTTGTATTTACTCCGTTTCCTATTTCAATGCTCAGGTTGACTGGAAGAGATCTCTTAAAGAGAAAGGCCACCTTTGTACGTGACCTATTGTTTGTACTCTGTTATATGTAATGTTTTGTTGCAATGAAGAATGTAATAATTGTATTGTAAATGTGATATGTAACCTCCATAGATACTATTGCAATAAAATTATTATTATCATTAATCTTTCGAATTCTTCAAAATGGGGCAAAACAGAACCAGTAGAAAACAAATTTGCAGGTGGAATTGTTTCCGATCCTGATTTGGTGGAAGCTCAAAAATCGCACCGCAGCCGCAGACCTGAAACTGTTTGAGAGATTAAAATATGAAACGTTTTAATAACAAAAGACCACGTAATGTCTGGCCACCGCAAAAACCACTACAGCGTTGATAACTCAGTGAGCATTTTGTTTCGCAATAAATAGACATTTTGCCAAAGAATCTGCCCCTCGTAATGAAAGTTATTATCGCACTACAAAAGGCTTTTGTAGGTAGAGAAATTGGTTAATGATTTTCTCTGATATCTTTTTATCGAGCAAGAACTCTACTGACCTATTTGAGATGCAATTACTGAGAGCGTCCTCGCCTTTGATTATCGGTAACACAGCGTTCTTTGTTTCATGAAATATTGATTTTATCTAATTAGGTAATTAAAGACTCAAAGCGCAGAGTACGCTTCATATAATTTTCAACATACTTGCTCGTAAAGCGGATCTCATTTCACCGGTTTTAGATATATCAAGCAGCTCACAAAACACGCGTGTGTTATAAAAGCAAATAGTGAAGTTATATTCTATAACCGCACTATTTTCTATGGCAAAGAACATAAGTCTCATACAGCCAAGTGATAACACCATCAGCCCGGTGAATAAAATATCACTGATCTCCATGTGTCATGGAGATCAATAATAATTATTTTATTAGTGATCTTCAAATTGTTTTTTTTTCTACTTTCGAACTGGGTGTCTACCACCTAACTCAACGCTATAGCGATAGCAATGCGCTGTCCGTCCTTGTCATTTTGTTACGACAAGGACGGATAGTGTATTGACGTCATAAACGATGACAATACCCAAAGCAATAGAGTTAGGCGGTCGGGCTGCTGGCCCGCCATCAGTAGACTTATGGCCTTGAATGAAACGTTACCATTTTTGGACACTTACACCAATTAATTAGTCCCAAACTGGGCAATGCCTGCACTATAGATCCTAGATACCTAACGAATAAACATACTAAATATTGATATAAACATGACTCTGAAATAACAGGAATCGAACCCGTAACCGCTGATTTCCGAGGCCCATTGCGCCAATCTGCCGTCATATTCGCCTAATTAGAAAATTCAACCCTGTTACCACAAAATTGTTTCCCATCAATTAAATTTTCCTTCCAAATTCTAAAATTATACAGAATTTATGTTCTTTGAATCGTCCACTCCTTTCCGTATCAATATTTGAAATCGCAACGGGACCGGGTATATCATAAATTCATTTGTAGGACTTTGTACAATCGGGTTCATAAGTGCATATCTATTGCAAGCTCAAGCGTTTTAGATTTTATCATACATCTTTGTATTTAAAGAAAGTATCGATTAGTATGGAGCACGAGCTATGGAGAGGGCGATGCTCAGCGTTTCACTACTACATGAAATCATGAATGAAGCTGTACTAGAAGGGAAGGCACTAATATAGCCCAGCGGTTAGTAAATTAAAATGGCAGTAGGCAGGCCACATAGCTCAAACAATTGATGGCCATTGGCCAGGGGGGATTTAAAGTTTTAAAGTGGAGACCACGCACCGGCAAGCAGCGTAGGACGGACAGTAATGATGGTTTCGGGAAGTCACTGGATGCAGATCACTTCCAAACCGTCGCTCTGGAGACCTATGTTCAGCAATGGATGTCCTCTGACTGATATGATGATCATCATCATCTGATTTTAGAGCCATGCTCTTGTCGGTGGAGATTTTTCCATATCTCTCTGCTCTCCGCCTTCCTCTTGACCTCCTGATACGACACGACGTTCAACTTCTCTTTTATCTGCTGCATGTAGCTTATTCTCGGTCTTCCTCTTTTCCTTTTCCCCTCTATTCTTCCTTCCATTTTGGTTTTGATGAAATTATCGTGTCGCATAAGGTGTCCCAGCATTTTCCCTCGTCTATTCTCAATTACTCCCAACAATTTCCTTTACTATATTTAAAACCTCTTCGTTCGTTTTCTTCTCTGTCCAGCTGATACGTTCCATTCTCCTCCAGCACCACATCTCAAAAGCTTCCAACCTTTGTCTTTAAGAGTTAGAGTCCACGTTTCACACCCATACAAAGCAATGCTCCAAATGTACACTTTTATAAGTTTTTTACGAACTCGGCCTATGTAGTACGTCGGACTTCACAAATAGATGAAATTTAAATATAAACTAGAACAAATGTACAAAATTGGTACCGCGTGGCAATACACCCAAAACTCTGGCAGCGGAACCTCGCTGGATGTAGATATTTAAGCGCTGAGCGAGGTAACAGCTACCAGGTCACCAGTGGCATCGACTATGAGCTTTGAAAAGAAAAATTTAAGAGCTCCCGGCCCCCAAGGACTTAAGGCTTCCACTACGAAAGCAATAAAAATGTATTCGGAGCCGATGTCCCTAAACTTATTAATTTTAATTTTTGACCCATGCTCCAAGGAATAGTTAGAGTTTAAACTGTAGTATATTTATAACCTCACCTTATTTCGGTGTTTAACCGTAGCGTAATGGTTTACTGCAACATAAACGGATATCGCTTAGTAAGCGCCGATACCAATATTATATATAGGCTTGTTATTAATTAAACGGCCTTGTTCGTGCAACATCACCATAAACAACTAGTCTTATTTACGGAACCCCCCGTCCTCGACTAATCACCATCTTTAATACCACATGGCGACCAACTACATTATCACAAAACTACTTTCCGCTAGAAATTCAAAGGCATTCCCCAAAAATCTTAATTGAGCTGGAACTGGATATACACCTTTGAACCCAACTGTACATAATAATATATATACCTAAGCTTATACGTGTGCCTAAGTATATATTAATATCGAACGTCTGCCAGGGTTCCGTTGAGGGGATTAAATTTATTAAAACGTGGGAATGAATGGAAACCACTGACGGCCATATCCACTAGGGGTGTGTCGGATGAAACGGATTTAAATGAAGTGTGTAATAACGAAAGACATTAAAACATTTAAAAATCAAAAAACCCGACAGTACATCTTGTATTTTGCCGACGCCATGTTGGATTTTTTTCCATAAAATGTATCCTATGACACTCCTGGTTTTAAGACGAATCATAGACACCATGTACTTCGAAATCGGTCAAGCCGTTTAGACTACAGGATTGCGCCAAAGGAACGGACATTCATACGAATTCGACGACCGATTGATGTTGTGGATAGTGACCCTGTCAGCGACACCAACGGTTGCGGGTGCGAATCCCGCGACGGGTAAATAATAATAAAATAAATAAATAAATATCCTCAGACATACACACAACGCCATCTAGTTCCATAGTAAGCAACTATAGGCTTGTGTTGTGGATACCAGATGGTTGATATACTACATAAATACATTTTTTTTTGTAAATAAATACTTATTATAAATGAAAACATCCATTACTCGGGTACACATGTCCGTATTCATCACACAACCATATGCCCCTAGCGGGATTCGAACCCGCAACCTTTTGGTATAGTGGTCAGAGTTGATAACCACTACACCAAGCAGGTCGTCTAATGTTGTGTGATGAATATGAGCATTTATTCCTGAGTCATGGATGTTTATATAAATATTTATGTGTATATCCATAGCACAAGTTTTGCTTAGTTTGGGACTAGATGATTGATGTAAGTGTCCGAAATATTTATTTATTTATTATACAGTCGAAAAACATTACCCTCCTTTCTTGAACAGTCGGGTAAAAACTTCGAAACAACTTAACCAATTTTCATCAAACACCGCTAGATACCATGCACTCGTTTAGTTTTTAATATATAAAACCTCTCTCAAACGACGTATTACTGAGATACATCCAAAGACTAGACACACACACACAACGCCGACAAACACATAACACCCGTCGTTTTTTGGTCGGGAATAAAGGACAACATTTACCAGTTCAGTGGGCTATTAAGAGTTTACGCAAGTATTCTTTTTATCCAAATCTATCAGAGGTTCCAAAGCGAATAATAGTGACAGGGTTATAGCTAGTTCACTATAACGTGAACTATTTGCATGAACTCATAATAGATCATCTGATTTTGGAGCGTCATACTGAATAAATGTCAATACATTGATATAAACGAACAAATCACCACAGTTTCAACACGCAGAAGGTACAATTTGGTCTGTAACTTACATGATTGTACGTCAATATAGTCATGTTGTAATTCAATAGGTAATACACATTTGCATCTCTTAGTAAGGCTAGCTTTCCGCCCGGGGGCTCTACCGCCTAACTCAAAGCTATAGCTAGAGCGATAGCAAAGTACTGTCCGTCTTTGTCATTGTGTTACGATATGACAAGGACGGACAGTGCATTGACGTCATAAACGATAGCAATTTCCAAAGCAATTGAGTTAGGCGGTCGGGGGGCGGGACTCAGTTCGCGTGGATAAAAGACTTGGCTGTATGAGCTACATATACCCATTGCCTGTCCAAAAGGACAAACTTTGAAAAAAATATAGCGTTTTTTATACCTTACCGCGGTCACAGTTCACTGAGTACTTCATATTTATGATAAATTTTAAAATTCTGTAAGTAAGACGCATTGTTTGTGCGAACGTAATATAACTCCGAAAAATCCTATAAAATCCATTCAGTAGTTTTGTAATAATATGTCCAAATGGAAAATAATGATTCGATGTGGAATATGTCGATACTTACGTCGATAATAACCTGCTATTTGAGATCCCCTTTTTTGATTTTTTCTCAGGGATCTGAGCCCATACGTTTCTTTACTCATGTGCCCATACAGCCTAGTCTTCTGTAGTAGGTATTCCATATTCTTCAGTAAAATGACAGCATGCTTTACGGAAGATTTTGGCGGCTTTTTGTGGGAACCCGAAAACTTCATTACGCACTTTAATTGTCACGGTTGTCTGGAAGAAATCTCTTCAAGCGATAAGCCTGCTTTTGTACACCTGTTAATAATATTTCACTGTGTATATTTTTAAGTTGTGTACAATAAAGAATTTTTCTTCTTCTTTAACTTCCCTTCACTTGTACGCCATCACTGACTTTTGCCGTAGAATATTCTGCCGTTATTGAACTACAAAACCAGAATGCACAAATTTCAAGAAATTAAAAACAAAAATTCAAAATCACGCCAAAAAGCCTGCGACATCCCTGTGCGCGACGCGACGCGGTCGCCCGTTATACCGAGCGCATTGCTAATTTACGGTGTTGCCATCTGCAACGTTATCGAGTAACCCATAATTATTTTAGCAATCTGCCACTGATGCTGGCGGGTTGGACAATGGATAATATTTTAACGAATTTGCTCTTAATCGCTGCTAGGTACTGCAAGAGTATTATATACCTACCTATTCTCATTCTCTAAAAGTGTATCATTATAGCTTTGTCCACCACCCATGCCCTTTTTAGTGAGAGGAGGCCGTGCCCAACAGCCATGTTGGGCTGGTTATGTAATCCCCGGGGTGTGAATTGCAAAAGAAATCCCCCTGCACACTCCTCCAACTATAACTCCAATAAGTTGTTGACCAGTGTCCGTGCGTCATTTGGAGGCTCCACTGAAAACCAGCGTTGTAGTGAACGGCTACAATGCTGAGTTGGAAACCTTTTTGACTCCACCTTGCGACACCGACAATGAGATGGCAATTTTTGCATGTATCTCGACTGTGTAATTTTTGTAGCTGATTGTTTGTGTCATGAGATGGGTTTAAATATTTTTTTCTTTCTTTCCTTCTTTCTAAGTTAGGATCAAGAGTAGTATACGACACGGCGCATACTGAAGTAGACGGTGCCCTACGTGATTTTATTGCTACCTTGGACCCCAGACTAATTAAGGCGAGGCCAATTCATGAAATCTGACGAAAAGATTGATCCAATGAGCTTCCAGTATGTAGAAAGGTTGTAGAATTCTAGTGCACAAAAATTATATAGAATGAAAAATAAACAAAGAAACACAATAACCGAAAAGAATATTGAAAAATGGCTTGGTAATTCTGTAAAAAAAACTAAATGTCAGGGGTGTCTAAGTACAAAAAGAAGTTTATCATTCTCCAAGGCAAATGACAGTGTAGCCAATGAAATGCAAAACGCTAGGATCAACAGAACCCATCTCCGCACTCCTGTAAAGCAGGATCAACCGTGGTACTCTTCAAGGCGCCTACTGAAGGTAGACTATGCCCTACGTGACTCTATGGCTACCTTGGACCCCGACTAATTAAAGAAAGAATTTAAGGGTGAAAAAGTAGGAAAGAAAGAAATACTTTCCCCCCAGGAAATGGGAGTGTAGCTAATGTGACGCAAAAAGCCAAAAAGGTTAACTCTATGAGGGTGAGAGCCAAGTGAAGCTCGACTCCCTAATTTAGTACACTACGAACAGCGCCAGATCGCAGTGAGCGTTGATGGTGGATGGTAGATAAAAGTGTGAATAGTATAGGCTAGGATCAATAATGGTAAATTGCCCTGCATTGTTTCAGTATTCTAAACGAGCCGGTTCACCACAGTTGTTATTATATCCATTTAAACATGATCCGAAACATTTCGACAATTTACCCCATTTAATATCCAAGTGACCTGTTTGATCTTTCACAAACGCCTTCACAAGCCTCAACCCTCTGTCCATCACGGTCCACACGTATCACTTGTCTACTTAACCCTTCGGAGCTGTCATTGAATAGGTAATTGAGGGTCTTTTCGGCTCTAAATCCATTTTCTGGTCACTCCATCACCATCTACCTACCTAACTACTCCTCGGGGTACATTAAGCAGTGTTCCCTTGATTTATGTTATTTTTTGCCCAGTTTGAGACCTTTCTTGTCCTTGAAGGCTGGTTTTATTCGTCTCATAAAATATTGGGTAATAATATATGAGATAATGTTATGCCAATTCCATTTTCCGATACCTACTACTAGTATTGTATTGTATAGGGTCTAACAAAATTAACCCGACAAACTTTGGCAATTGCACTTACATGACAATTAAATAATATATTCATTTAAAAAACTAGCCTTAAAAATTTTGTTTCCGAGTAAAAAAATTTAATGTAAGTGCAAATGAAAATACAAATTAACAGACTTACTTCATTTCGATTGTACCTTATTTTATCAATGAGAAAAAAGGTAACGTTCATATGGAAGACGCCAAAGGGGGTGGCGGGGCACAGGACGCAACCAATCACAGCAAGTTGCGGCGGCGGCGCCGGGGCAAGCGCCGGCGGCGAGCGGCGAGTGGTCGCCTTTCGGCGTCTTCAAAGATACCGCGGCATGTGTTTGTGTGTTGTGGCAAAGTACTTAGAGCGCGCGGTCATTAAGGTCCAACTCACAAAATTTACTTTTCTCAATTTTATTTTTTGAATAAAATCTGTTAACTTTAATGTTTTAGGTATTTTTTATTTTTTTTCGTAATAAGTACATCCTATACATACACTCTGCAACGTTTGTCGGGTTAATTTTGTTAGACCTTATATTTTATCTTTTAATTAGGTAACCATGATACGCAAATGCGTGTTCCTAAGATCTTTGGTCTAAGTTTTACAGCCTCCGCTGTTCAATGTTAACACCATAAAGGACAACATAAGGTTTGCTTGGTGGTGGGGCTTTTAAAATCTTCATCATCATCAATAGTTTTACACGTCACCACCGTTGAGGAACAGCCTCCTCTCACTGAGATTTCTCTCTTGTGATACTTTCGTATGGGCCATAATCCACCACGCCTTCACACGAGGGCATTTAGTATGAATCAATGCGTATGATTTTATGTCAATTAGAAAAACCGTATCAAAATCTGTTGCGTAGTTTTAAACAACTAAGCGTACTAACAAATCGTCTTCTCTATTGTTATTGTTCTTTGAAAGATTTCCTGAAGGATATCTCTTTTAGGGATAATCTCGCCTTTTGAGCATCTTATTCATTAATAGCTAAGTATAGTAATTAATATTTAAAAGTGGCACCCGTGACAGAAAAGTTGAGAGGAAATCGTTGGGCTTGGTCTGGACATGTTATGGGGAGGGATGAAACGCATGTTACTAAGAGAGTGATGAATATGGTTGTCGATGGATGGAAAGGAAGAGGAAGACTATGGAATCGATGATGGATTATGTGAGGGATGATATGAACGAAAAGGGGGTGAATGATGAGGTAACGGCTGATAGAGGAAATTTTGAAGAAAAAGACTTAATTGCGCCAACCTCAACTAAATTGGGATCAGGAGGCCAAGAAGATTATGATACATTAACAGTTTCCGATAATAATTAATAAATTATGGTTCCGAGTTATGGATGTTTTTCGTTTATATACGTATTTATTTACAAAAAAAATTGTGTAGTTTATAAACTATCTGGTATCTATAACACATGCCTAGTTGCTTGTGTGGAACTAGATGGCGCTGTGTGTTTGTACAAAGATATTTATTTATTTATTTCATAGTTAAGTATCGCTGTAATTGTATTTTTTTTCATGCAACAAACTGTTATAATTAATTAATTAACAAACATATGCAGATAACTTTGTTTTATACTATATAGAGAAGTTATATAACTGGAATTGAATCCTGAACCGTGTAGAAGAAAGAGCAACTTGGCAGTTGGCACGTGGGCGTCCGCAGTGTAATAACGATATGATTTAGCTTTACTACATAACGGCTCTCTGTAATGCCACAGACAAAAAATGCCGCAATTCATTGCAATAAAAATTTTACATGGCTTATCGTAGAGTCGGATGAAGACGAAGAAATTTTATTGAAACGGGTTCCATTATTACTTCGTGTCATTATACCTTCTGGGTGGTTGGAGAATGAATTGTCGATATGTCCGTAGTCCGGTTTATCTTAATAGCTTTCTATTAACGGCGTTTATTGAAGCCTTTATAAGACTTTGTATTGGATATTAAATAACATACTTAATGATAAAGATGCTATGATGTCATAATCTCTGCTAAAGGATTAAGGGGGAAGCCAGTGTGGGACACACACTTCCCAATGTAAATCCTGTAAGCTAGGATCAACAGTGGTACTCGACACGGCGCCTACTGAAGGTAAACGGTACCCTACGTGACTCTATTGCAACCTTGGACATCAGAATAATTCAAGAAAGAAATAGGATGCATAAGTAAGATAAGATTTCAGCCACAGGCCAGTGTGGGACAGTCATCATGGCTAAAGAACAGTTCTAGGTATACTTTAACAATTAAAGCAATGCCACGGAAGATCAGCGCGGCTGAAGCACCCGCTACTGTGGCTAACGCAGTGGTAAACCTCTTTGATGACGAACATTCCTATGCCTTGTACCACAACTTGTACTGATCCTCGTTAATAATGTTATCAAAATAAATAACTTTCTTTCTTTCAAATGAGAAACATTTTTGCCTGAGATTGCGAAAATAAATAAAATTAATATTTCAGACACTTACATCTAAGCCCAAACAAGCAAAGCTTGTACTATGGATACTAGATAGAAACATACATAAATATTTATATAAACATCCATGCCTCGGGAATAAATGTTCGTATTCATCGTACAAACATTTAGCCCAAGCGGGATTCAAACCCGCAACCGTAGGTTTCGCAGACAGATACACTGTCGATAGTAATAATAATAACACTACCTACAAACCAGTGATGTGCAGCATTATATATACAGGGTGTCCCTGGAAGTATGGATCAAATCGAACAGGGGCACGGGGAAGGTCATTCCCAAACTTTTTAACCCTATGAATGTCGGTGCCATTTTTGACGGTTCGAAAGTTATGATCAATTTTTTACATTTTCATATTATCGAATAGTGCTTATACAAAAAAAATTTTTAAAAGAAAACTAGCAAAGCTATCAGCTTAATTTTTTTTTCACGATGTTTGTTCGAGCATGTGACTTTCATGTTTTAATACTTTTATGTCGATAGCAGACATGATTCCTACAAAAAAAAAGATTGAATACAAAGACATTGGTCTGCCAAAAATTTCACTCAATTTTCAAGCGATTGCCATGGGAAAAAAATGTACTAGAGAAAGTTGACCACGTATCACAAAAAGTTGCCCATTCCATACAGATTCTTTTGAGATGTGTAACACTGGGTTACTCTTATTAATTTAAAAGTTATTAGATTTTTTTATCATAAAGGTCGCTTTTTCAAAACTTTCGAACTTCTAAGATTTTAATATTTTTAGCTTTAAATACGATTTACTCTCAACCCTCATGTACAAAGTCACCTATCCGAGCACTTTGGTGTGGTTAAAATAATAAGACAAAATTTTTTAAAGTAAAATCTCAAACTTTTATTTTTTTTAGATTTAAAACAATTATGTGTAATAAAGAATTAAAGAACAAAAAAATAATTTGAATAATGTTATCAAAGTAATTGCTCAAAATTTCTGCCCCTCATCCTCAAACATAACTGACATCGATCGTCGAAAAGCCCTTGAATTATTTTTTATGTAGGCGGTCGCAGCTGTAATTTTCTGTCGAAGTTGTTCCTCGGTAGCACTCTCTGTCTCGTATACTATTTCCTTGTAATAACCCCATAGAAAGAAATCTATGGGGTTTAGGTCAGGGGAACGTGGTGGCCATCGAATGTGTCCCCCTCTTCCGATCCAGCGACTAGGAAAAGTTCTGTTTAAATGATTTCTTACATCCCGCGCGAAATGTGGGGGAGCCCCATCTTGCTGTAACCACATGTTTCGACGGGTTTCAAGTGACACTTCCTCAAGTAAGCCATTTAGGTCGTTCTGCAGAAATCTTAAATCTTAATAAATATTCAATCTTTTTTTTTGTAGGAATCATGTCTGCCATCGACATAAAAGTATTAAAACATGAAAGTCACATGCTCGAACAAACATCGTGAAAAAAAAATTAAACTGATAGCTTTGCTAGTTTTCTTTTAAAAAATTATTTTGTATAAGCACTATTCGATAATATGAAAATGTAAAAAATTAATCATAACTTTTGAACCGTCAAAAATGGCACCGACATTCATAGGGTTAAAAAGTTTGGGAATGACCTTCCCCATGCCCCTGTTCGATTTGATCCATACTTCCAGGGACACCCTGTATATAGCTGTCAGAAAACTGCGATCGACCCGTCTGCCCGTCATGGGTTGGCCGTGGCAAGGCTTATGTCCAACAGTGGACTTCTGTTTACTCTTTATATATATCCTAATATATCCCTCGTATATGAGGAAGAATGGGCCATATAGTCTACCACGCAGGTTCATTAAGGGTTTGGGACTTCACATGCCTTAGAATTTTTATTTCTCAGGCATGCAGATTTCCTCACGATGTTTTCCTTCACAGTTTAAGAGCAGTCCGATAAATGCATATAAGTAATTAAATTAAATTCCAAAACTCATTGGTACATGGCCGGCCTTGGAATGAACCCGGACCTCCCAAATTGGGACACCGCGTAACCGCTGAGCCACTGACGCTCTTAGATTATTATTTTATAAATAATTTTGAGTAAACTATCTCTGCTGCTTAATTATTGCCACTGGCAATGAATATTAATGATGGCAACACCATAAAGCCCCGTTATTTCCGTTATACGACTAATATGTAAATAGGTAATTATGTTTGTTATAGCCCGTGTTATTACTTTTATGTAAGGATATAGGTATATGAGTAAATAATTATTATATTCATAAATTAGTTTACTTGTATAGGACAGGAAAGTATTTAATACAGAAATGAAGCTTCTAAAGACCAGAAGTAAACCAGCGTACCATTTTAGGGCTGAAACTGCTTTAACGCCCGCGCGGTTCCATACAAAATCACAGGCGCGGGGCCCACCAGCTGTAGCATTTAACCTTTTTGTAACAACCCTTTTTTACCCGATTGCCAAGGAAGGGTTGTTTTTCGCGCATATCTTGTATGTATGTATGTTTGTAAATTTCTTTATTACCTCGTTAATTACGTCATATAACGGCTTGATGGATTTCGACATATCGTGTAAAGAACCAAAGAGTCTTTAAATAGATGTTTAAAAAAAACGCGGAGTACTGCGCTTAATTGTAATAATTCGTCAATATTTTTTTATAGTTAGGTTAGCTACCATCATCTTATCTAAATCTACCGCCAAGCAGCAATGTTAAACCATTTAAACCATTTATTTCCACACATCGAAAAAAAAAACCACAACAATATACAACAAATCAAAACAAAGGAAATCAAGGTCCGCATCCCACAAACCGCTCTCGAGACCGAGATGGCCACCAGCTCACGCTTGAGAACCTGTTTCATATTGAAACAGTATCAAAAAAATAAAAAATAAACTATAATATCGAGATCGAGACGCGATCCCAATCTCAAGATCGATCCACCAACACGGCTCTATGACTAACTAGGTACTACAATGAGTGCGTGTGTGTTAATAGCATTGTTGTGTTCCGGTTGTCAGAGATAAGATAGCCAGTCCCCCAAATGTGTTGTGGTTTCCGGGTCAGTACGCTTCCACCTTCGACCTCATCTTCACTTAACATCAGGTGTGATTGAGGTCAAGTACCAACCAGTTGTGCATAAAAAAAAAGGTAGGTTACAATGAAGGAAATTAAAAGGAAATTATAAAAATATATTATTATAAGTCTTACGTTTTCGTTCATAGGCATTTTTCTCACGTCTTCAGATTCCCAATTCTACAAATTTCATGAAATCGTCATGACATACATTTAGTTATCGCTCATTCACTAGGTTCATTTTTTGATTTTGATTTTGATTTTCGAATTGGATAACCCTCTTTAATGCAGAACATATCGTATATTCTTTTACTTGAAACGCCAGTTACGATTACCTTTAAAACAGAACTTGAATAAATATAACCATTATAACAAAAACATAGAGACATTTTAATGGTGCAGAGGTATAATTATACAATCAATTTTTTATCTCTCTTCCTCTTATCAGATGAATCTGCATGGTAATATTGTAACTTTCGCCGTTCAACTTACCTTATATTGTTATCACTTAATTTAACGGTCTGTGTCAGACGGAACAACTGTTATTATACAAACTAGATTACCTACATGTAAGTTGACGATATTGTACCCTGAGGCCAAGAGCATTGGTGCTCTTTCAAGAGACGCGGCATAGGCCTTGAGGCAAGGGTGCCAATTGTGCGATTTAAATTTTACGTAGATACGATACAAATATAAAAACCTATGGAAAATGCATAATTTGCCCGACTGCCCCAGAAAGGTGGGTAATGTTTTTTCGTGTGTATGTAAGTATGTAGATTACAGTAGCGTGCCCTACTGTGTGGTCACAGTCAGAAAGTCAGTGCCAACCTAGCAAATGTAGCTTTATTCCAAATCAATTGTGAAGACAGCTGATTCATACTGATTGCGAAGATTGTTTATTATTTTGTCGTTATATTTTTTCTCAATTAATAGCAAATTTTATCATTCTGCCTACCCTGTGACAAAACGCTGTGCACGCCACTGGTATAGATTACCTACCATCTGTAGCCTTTTTTTTTTTGTCGAGGGTAAAGGCTTTTACGCGTTCAACCTGCCGCCAACGGAGATCAGCGGCCGGGATATGTGGGACTCTCCGCTCCAGATCGGAGCGGTCCTACCCACTAAAAACTCTTAACCGCGGAGCCACCGACGCTCTGACCGATTAATATGTATGACAAATTACAGCTTTCTTGTACTAACCTCTGAGCTAAGGCGCGGACAGACAGACGGACATGGCGAAATAATAACGGTTCTTTGTTGACTACGGAATCCTAAGAAGGATAGACCAGAATAAATTTAGTTTAAACTGTATGCCCAGCGACTCGACGTCATTGACGCTCTAGCAGAAATACATAGCCGGCTCTGCCCAAGGCGTTTTCATTTAAAACACTAAAGAAAATTTAAAATTTTATGCAAAGAATTGTGTTTATGTGTTTGTAAAGTAACCGACCGTTAAACACTTTCTAAAAAGATAGCTGTAGGTAGCGAAACCTTAGTTACATATCGTTTAATATTATATTTCGTAATATCCGGCGTCGGTACATATTCTAAACAGATTTGTTAGCGGATGGCATTTTTTATAACTGGAGACGTGTTTGACCACAATATCATACATAGACGTCACGCCCGTTTCCCGTAGGGGTTAGGCAGAGAGTGTGAGGCACGACAGCGCCCCCTATATGGAGGGTGCGGTCTAGAGCCGCTTATGCGTTCCCAGGTCCTCCCTACTGCCGAAGAACGTCGCCGCGGGGTTTTAGTGGGTATCCCTCCCGAAAGGGAGGGGAGTCCCACATAATCGTCTCGCTGTGCCCCAGGCGAGCGGCACGCGTAATGCGCTTCCCCGCGTCAAACAAAAAAAAAAAGGCAGAGACCATAGACTTCCACTTGCTACGATCCTGTCACACGTCTTTTGCTTCATACACTCTCATAAAGTTGTTCATACATCCTCATCAGTTTACGGTACTCTTGATTGGGCCTTTTTTTAAGACGTCCCCGATTTGATCATGATACGTTCGCCGTGGTCATCCCCTACCAACACTACCTACCATCCACATCGTACCTATATCTCTTTCGTTACGTTAGTTCTTTCATTCATCCTCTCCACATATCCAAACCATCTCAGCATACCTTTTTCACTACATCTTCTTTCACACTGCTTAACCACCTGGTAGTTTTGGACAAAGCTGGTTCCTTTCTCGTCCAATTTGTTCTATTAGTAGAAACGATCGTAGAAAAAAATTAATCAAAGGATATTTTTGATTTTTGATCAGGGCTCTTATTCGTAAACCCTATGTTGTTTAATTGAGCCACGGAGGCAGTTGAATATTGGATTCAAAACATACCTAATTAAGTTGTTGAACAAATTATTATTATCATTATAGAATAAATACTGTGTCCCCTTGTGCATAAAAAAATACCGCAGCAGTCCGCATTATGAACGTTAAGTGGGAATGTTCTGTCGACAAGAAACTGGTGTCATTAAGAAGGTGTAAATAAACCCTTCCCGTTCCGGATAATCCTAAAATGGAAATGGTGGGATAAGATCGTGCCATTTCAACGCGCACTCGCCAATGTTTCCTGTTAAACACTGATAAGCTGGGAGTTTACTGTTAAGAGGGTGCTTCGGGTCCAGTAGCGCCCCTCATTTGATAAATTAAGATTATTTTCAAACAACAAACCTGAAAGTTAAATATAATATGTAGCTTTGGCTTTGACTATATTCGCCAATTTTAAATAATCGATGAATACGGCCAGTGATCTTAAATTTAAAGAAATGAGGGCACTGGTTCCAATGCAGGGAGACTGTAAATTAGCAACATCCATTGATGCTTATTTGGGTTCGAAACTTGGGTAAAATGATTATTTTATTTATAAAAGATTAACATATTGTTCGTCTTTATTTTACATGTATGTATGTAGTTAACATACCGAACATTCGCACCAAGCGGTTCGACTCTTCATTCATAATGCGAACCGCAAAGACATGGAACTCCCTTCCGGCGTCAGTCTTTACTGAATCCTACAACCTTGGGATCTTCAAGAGCAGGGTGAATAGGCATCTACAAAAATCGCGTGCTTCATCTTGGTGAGATTGTGTTCAAACATGTATCCGGTTAATCATAAAAAAAATTATACATAAAAGTAGTTCCTCTTTAAATATAGTCTTGTGTACTTCCAATCAACATTTTTTTTTAACTAGAATAGAGCCCTCATGGGATTGAACATTTTTCTGATCAAATGTATTATTTTGTTTTACAATAAAACGTTTCCCACCCACCTGGTAGATTATGAATGCGAACACTTGATGATCCTAATATTGTCAGAACACAAAATCTGACTATCTTAGGCTTATCAAGTCTTCCTCTGACGCTGGCATGCAGGAAGAACGAAGAAGCGAAACGCTTAGTGCTTTATGTAGAAAACATTGTCAAATATAGGCCCGTATTAATAAAACATTCTCAATATTGAGAACAGTCTTGTGATCGGTCTCAGGTAAACGTGTTGATTAATAAACCTAACTTGAGATTTGAAAAGCATGTGCATACTCAAGCAGTACTCACTTGAGAGGTGCGCGTATTAATAAACGAAAAACGAAGACTATCATTCATTCGCCGGTGAGGCGAATACTTGAGAAGTGATCTCAACTGAGTAGACCTCAAGATTGGTTTATAAATTAGCACGGAGCTTGAGATAGCGTCAACTGCTTAAGACGCATCTCGGTTGATACAGCCTCAAGACTTCTATTGAGATTGGTTTATTATTACGAGCCTTAGAATCGTTGTCCTGAAAGCTAAATAGAAACCAATGGCCCGGTCCTGTCGTCTTCATGGGAATACACACACATACATACATAAAGTCACTGTATCCCAAATGAGGTTGTCAGAGGGCCTAGACAAGTGTCAACTGTTTAGTGGCGATTCCATTTCTAAAAACGTTAACGCCTTAATGATGTCGATAATTGATTGGTAGACAATGTAACATAAGTTTCGTAAACGTTTATTTTATGCGTTTGTACGATAAAAATTGCTTTTGTCTATGATCTTTCGTCGTCAAACGTCAAATTCTTGCTGTCATTCGGTCAACCGGCAACTCGCGCCAAACATAAACAAATTGAAAAAAAAAAAAACAAAAGAATTGAAGTTGAAAGTTTAATTTATTTAAAGAGTGAATGGAATTCGAAGTATAAGTAAGTAATTCAATATAGTTAATGCTGTGTTAATAAAATGTAACTTATAACTAGTTGACAAGAAAGCTAACCAATCTTTTGTATATTTTTAGAAATAATGGAACCAAGATCTCGGGCCAGCGGTGAACAATTTTCGACTCTTTTGGAGTTCATGAGGGGCAAAATATTTGTTCCATCAAAATCTAACCCAAGTAAGTATCACTTGTCACTATTTGAAGAGGAGACTGCCATAATATGTATTAACGTCAACGCTAGTAGAAAAGTTACTTTGTCTAGACCCTCAGATATATTTACGCTTTAGTTTGGGTGTTCCTAACATTAAAAGATTAATGCTCGAAACAACAACCACGGTTCACCTTTCGCCATATATAGGTTTTTTGATGGAAAGTCCCTTAGTCACCTTTTACTACACCCACGGGAAGAGATGGTATTCCATCAGGACCGAGAAGGTAGTATTAGCACTAGCACACGATCTTTCAAGTTCAAGAGCTTTCAGCTGTTTAAAAAAATACTTGTATTAACTTTGTATTCTTTAGTTTAACGTAACGACATCACGCGAATAACATTTATAATATCCATTTATAAAATCCTCATTATTTTTTTTACAACCTTAGTTATTTATCTAGATAAAAGGCGGTTGCAAAAAAGACAATAACGCCTGTCGGCTGTCTTTCTTGTCTTGCTTGTTCAAGGCACGTCAACGTGTTAATTAGTTTGTTCTATGAACGTATTGTTTTTCTTAGACAGAAAAAAAAAACAATGTTTGTTTAAATTGCGAAAACGAAACAATAAAAAATAAATGAAATCTAACGACTGCTTATATTTATTACTGAACTGAGTCACTTATGTGTTTCAAAACGTATAGTTCGAATCAACACACCTTTCCAGGGCCTGCAGTCTCGACTTAGATAGCGATCGTTATGTTATCGAATTCGGTCGTTAAATCCTAACGATGTTATTCTAAATATTATAGTGTTCATAATCATATCGGTTTTTGTTGGAAGCCTGAATCGTAGTTTCAATGGAAACCGATATTTTGATACTAAAGACTCTAATTCTCCAATTAAAATAACATTGTTAGGACTTAACGACCGAAATCGGTAGTATAGCGATCGCTATCTATGTCGAGACTGCGGGGGCTGGTCCTTTTCGCACTTGTATCAATTGCAGACTGTTATAACATTCCTAGTATAAAATAAGGTCTGCGCCGTTCGACATAGTTGGACGAATTCCAGTCTCTTAGTAGCTTCTACTCTCCTGGTACCTATTTTTAAAACTGTAAGTAGCTATGAGAAATAATAACCTACTGGCACTATTGTACTACGACGACCTGTTTGGTGTAGTGGTTAAAAATTCTGACTGCTATACCAAAAGGTTCCGGGTTCGAATCCCGCTAGGGGCATATGTTTGTATGATGAATACAGATCTGTGTTTCCCGAGTTATGGATGTTTTTCATTTATTTATGTATTTATTTACAAAAAAAAATGTATTTGTGTAGTTTATCCACCATCTGGTATCCATAATACAAGCCTAGTTGCTTAGTATGGAACTAGATGGCAATGTGTGTATGTGCAAAGATATTTATATTTATTTGCGTAAATAAAACGTCATTACAATATAAATACTCTTACAAAATAGTAATAAATAAATAAATAATAATATTTCGAACACTTACACCAATCATCTAGTCCCAAACTAAGCAAAACTTGTGCTATGGATACTATATAACGCATTATACATAAATATTTATATAAACATCCAAGACTCGTGAATAAATGTTCGTATTCATCACACAAACATTTACCCCTCGCGGGATTCGAACCCGCAACCGTTGGTTTGGCTGATAGGGTCACTATCCACCACACCAATCGGTCGTCTGACATAGCAATGTGCGGTTACTTCAATATGGAAGCATACCCCCGACTATTCAATTGATTCAAAGTGCTTTCCAAGAACTAAATTACATTCTATAGAGCCGACTTTACCTATAAAAAGAAAGATGTTATTCGGAAGACAATTTGCCTCCCCATATCTATTTATCTAACAAACATGTTAGAAGGAGTAAAACAATCGTAAAGCCTCGATTCTGTTGTTTTCTTTGTCTTGGCGTATATACGATCAAATTGCGAAGCCGTCGCAAATATTTGACAATATACGCGAGATGTTTGCACTCATTGTTTCATATTGTTCTGTACAAGTAGATTAGGGAGCTTTGAAATACTGATGTGTGTAAGCTTGTATTGTATAGGGATGTAACATGAAAAAAAGTATGCACCGTAGTTCTTTTTCTAAATTTTCCACCTTCGACCTCATCTTCACTTAACATCAGGTGTGATTGAGGTCAAGCACGAACCCGTCGTGCATAAATAAATGGTTTTTTAGAGTTTTGTACCTCAAGAGGTGAAAAAAACGAACCCTTATATAGGATCACTTTGTTGTCCGTCTGTGTGTGTCCCGCTCACTGAATTTAGGCACAGTCCATGATGTTTGAAATGGGGGCTGAGCTTCCCTCAACCACCTTCCCCAAGGGTCAGCCTCGGTGACGTACTAAACTTAAATCTTACTTACACACGCAATTCTTCATCATCCACACTCGTACAAGTCCCCATTGCTGGGGTTTTGAGAGGGTTGGTGCCATGATCCACCACGCGGACCCAGTGCGGATTGGTAGATTTGTGTGAGACTAGTGGCCACTTGACAGTCAGTGTTCTTAAAGTTGCCCGTGTAGGCCACTGACTTGGCTTAACGACTACATTTAATTGAAAATGACCTGGACCGACTACTTAACGTGTCCTCCAACGCACGGAAACACTCGTATTAAAATGCCACTCTGGTCACCCATCCTAGGACTGACCGCAACAAACATTGCTTAACTTCGCTAATCGAAAACGACCCTATTACTTTCTTTAACCCTTAATTACTCGCGCCTAAAAACTCACATAGGTGCTCGCGTGCAGGGTTCTTACGGACCCCACTTTCAAAATCAAAATGAAACTACTTGTAGTACAAAATTTAAGTTTTTTGTTTAGGAATCAGATAAATCAACAAAAACATAAACACTTAGCGTCCATAGAACTTCAAATTATTAATAAGAAATAACGTAACACGTTAGAATTTAGAATCGATATTTTTTGTAGACAATCAGCACATCGCATAGTGAAATGGTCCTTACAAATCTGGCGCATCGTGATTTCATTTTCACGTTTTACATCTTGGACAAAAGATACACCTTCCTCTGTCGTAGAAGATTCGGGTCTCTCAATTTACATACTTCGCTTCACATGTTTTCGCAGTGTTTCAACGAAAATCTCTCCTCCAAAAAAGTCTGGGAAGTGCTGGCGCGGGCTTCGCTTAAAAGCCCAAGACTTACTCTCCAGACACAACAAAGCAACTCTGGGGCACATATGCAAGTGAATTATGAAGTAATGAGCGTTTTAGGGAGCTACTAGGCGCGTAGAGGAGATAGTTCCAAAATTCGATGAATGCCACAACTTTGAATATACACTGGGGTCCAAATGATACCCGCGCGCGCAGTAGCGATACTTAATCGATCGACTGTGTCGCTTCGCTTCTGTCGCTTTGCAAAAAGTCGTCGTGGGGAACTGCTATTAGCGATGCAGTCAGTTCAGAAGACTAACTACTATCTTATTGTACTGTAATTACCTTTAGAGCATCGATCTGTTCCGGGCACGGGTAGGGTCCGACTGCTTCCAGGCCCACCTGTAACAAATAAGCTAAGTTATAATTGTCGTATATCGTACACCGCCAATTAACTGTGGCGTGGTTTATAAATGGCTTGTTGACTGCTCTGACGGTAATCGTTGGTTGGGTATTGATAAAGGATGGCGTCAATTATGGCTTAAGCTTTCCCAGGTCAACGTCAAGTTCAGTAGGGTTGCCATACCTCGGGAAGGTATTCCGCGGTTTGCCAGATGATTTATCACAACATCTCTAGTATCTATCTCTTCTCTATAAATAGTATAAAGCAAAGTCTGTCTGTTTATGCGCTGATTTCTTTTTTCTTAGTTGTTCTAAACTACGCAACCGATTTTGATTATCATGAGATTTTGCTCCAGAAGGTGTATAATAATTCATGCATATTATATTTATATTTATAGTAAAGAAAATGTTTTGTAATCAAGCCGTAAAAAAATAATTAAAAATAGTACTTAAACGGTTTTCTAATACTTTCATAATAATCTTTCAAAAAAAGGTTTCAAATTAGCTATGCCGCCAGCATAGGTAGCATGACAACACGCAATATAGTTTATCTATTATTCTTTATTGCACCAAAATATTACAATAACAGAGTACAAACAATAGGTCACGTACAAAGGTGGACTTATCTCTTTAAGAGATCTCTTCCAGGCAACCTGAGCATTGAAATAGGAAACTTAGTAAATTTGGGGTTTAGCAGTAAATTGTGTGCAAAAGAAAAAAGCAAGTATTCCCGAACGAGTACGACATTGGAACCTTCAAGAAACGAGCCTACACCTTCCTCAAAGGCCGGCAACGCATCTGTGACCCTTTTGGTGTTGCGGGTGTCCATGGGCGGCGGTGATTGCTTTCCATCAGGTGACCCGCATGCTCGTTTGCCGCCCTCTCATATAAAAAAAAAATCCTATAACGAATAATAAAACAAATAAAAAAAGAAAAGATAACTGAATAATAAACTTACACTAAATATATTACATATACCTACTGCGAAATATATACATAACATAATTTAAATATATATATATATATACTATAAACCTACATACACATACTAATATCACGAAAGATGGGAGAGGTAATGCTCTTTTAGCCTTTTCTTAAATACTGCAATTGAAGGGCTGTCCTGAATTAATTTTGGCAGTTTATTCCACATCATGGCTGCTTGAACACTAAAGGAGTGAAAAAGAAAGTTTGTGGTGGCTCTAGGACAGGCAAGTGTTTTTGTAATGCAGGATCGCCTAGGAACATCAGGAGGGGGGAGTAAATTAAAGCGGGAACTCAGATAATCAGGAGAGTTGGGATTTTTGAGGATGTTATATAGGAAAGAGAGGATGTGCACATTGCGCCGAAGTCGGATGGGGAGCTATTTTAGCTGAGCTCGAAACGAAGATACATGGTAATATTTACGTAATCCGAAAATGTAACGAATGGCAAGATTTCGTAGGCGCTCAAGCTTATTCAGCAACTCCTCAGTCACATCCAAGTAGCATACATCAGCGTAGTCCAGTATGGGGAGAAGAAGGGTTTGTGAAAGCATAATTTTAGTTTTTAAAGGAAGGAAGTTCTGAAGTCGCTTAAGAGAGTGAAAGGTGTAATGCATGCGCCTGCTTACGGCGTTTATATGAGGTGACCACGACAGATTATCATACGTTTTATCGCGCGTATCTGTCAAAATGCTGCTGTAGGACTGTTATGTCTCTTATTTTGACAGATGACCGCGATAAATATGTGATAAACTATATTGTGTGTTGTCATGCTACCACGGCTGCTTATAATTGAAAGGGTCACTTAGAAAATCATGAAAAAAAATCATGAAAAAAAATAATTATAGTATAAACAAATAAGCAAACTATTTGACAATGTTTGTTTTGCGGTATACATATTTGCCTGAAACTGCCTGAAAAGAAAGTAACTAGGTATGCTATGTATTGTAAAATAGGAAAGCATGCCAGGAGATTATGAAAATCTATGTTACCCATATATATACACACGATACAACGATAAATATTTTATGTATTTCTTAATTTTTGAGTCAAAGCAAGTTTCAAATTTTATTTTACCAAAACTTAGCAGCAGTTAGCACTCTCTGGACGTCGTCAAAAGTGCAGCTGTCATGACACGCGGAGCAAGATAAACATTTATTTATATTTAATTATATTTATTATATAAATATTGCTATTATTTGCCGCAGAATGGTTGACGACTTAGCTTAATGCTTCACTCAAAGCACTGGTTTGCGCGTTTGAGTATAGAAAACTTTTCCTCTCATGTTGCGCATAAAAATCAAATGGAACAGAGTATAATAAATAATGCAAAGTTAACGGCCGGCAACGGAATCGAGGTCAACTCGTAATCGATTGTCCACCTCGGTTATCGGACTGTAATATAATCGAATCGAATTACCGATTCCCGTGTAAAAAACCTTATTAGACCGCGACCTGAATACTAAATGTAATGTATATTCACTGTACTGTTTACTGCCGTACTGGAAGATACATGAGTCTTGGAATGGCAAGGATTCGGCATCAATATCAATAGCGAGTGATAATATTTCAATAGTCATAGCAGAATCGATGGAAGATCTCAGGTACTATACTCAAGACTTCAATCGACTATCTCAAGAGGTGGGCTTTAAGATGGACAAAACAATAATTATGGGGAATGCCCGTGTCGTGCCTCACAAATGTATGTGACGATCTACTTTTACCCGACGAAGCCAAAGCGAGGGTAATGTATTCACCGCGTCTATATGTATAAGGCCGGAGTCGGAAGTCGAGTAAGCAAATTTACCCCAATACATCAGTCTCTAATTGATCGAAGCGCACAGCAATGCACAGGCCAAGTTCTCAAAAAAATATTACTTACAAGGCACTGCATAGAGGCATTCGACTCCGGCCTAAATCACTTGAATCATTTGGTTTTGTTTTTGATTTTTAAAGGTAAGTTTTCATGTAATTTTTTTAAGTTTTAGTATGACAGAACACCGGTCTGCGTGCTCTTAAGTACCTACAATTACTTCGCGACTTACATTAGTAAGTACATAAATCTAAGAAGCAAGACGACATCTACGGTAACACAACATTAACTAGATTAATGACAAAATTAAATGTTATTGCGATAACTTCGTATGGAATTGAAATAAGTTAGCCAAAAGTTCAGACGTTTAACAGAAAAGTCCTGCCAAGTTTATAATTGGTCCTTATTAATCTCTTTGGAAGAACTTCAACTTTAATGTGATTGACTCCAACTCCGAGGCTTACGTATTACAACTCCATATGCTTGAAGTACACCTTTAAATTACAAAATTGACGCTGTAATAATATGTTTTGATACTTGAGCAATATGTAAGGTAAATTTTATTCGGTTTAAAAGGTTTAGTACTCGGTTTGGTTGGTGGTAGGGCATTTTAAATGTCCACCTGGCTAGCTACCACCATCTTATCTAAATCTGCCGCCAAACAGCAATGAATAGCATTGTTGTGTTCCGGTTGTCAGAGATAAGATAGTCAGTTCTCCAAATATTTTGGTTTCCAGGTCAGTACGCTTCCACCTTCGGCCTTATCTTCACTTAACATCAGGTGTGATTGAGGTCAAATGCAAAGCCGTTGCGCATCAAAAAAAATTACTTATTTTTTTATTTATCAAAAATCAAACTATAGTTCTGTTTGAAATCGTAGCGTGCTTCAATAGGCTTTAACATGATATCCACACGATGACCTTCCATTTTATTTACTTTTATTCAACCCTCTAAACTAAAGTACGTACCTACTACATATTTCACTATTTTAAGTCCACAGGTTTCCTTTTGGACCACCACTTTCAACATTTCATACCTATATGGAGACTAGAGCCCGTGCTGGGTCTATTTCCGCGCGTTTTTCTGTTTATTTTATGTTTGCGTTTTAATTAAGTCACTTTATCAATCAAAATACTTTCTAAATTTAATTTTATTTCAGATATTAAGTTCATATTTGTTAGTACACATTTTCTTTTGTTTATCATTGACTGGATTTGCGTTTTACCACAGTCTCACCTGATGGAAAGTGACGATGTGGTCGAAGATGAAGCACGTAATCCCAGTAAATGCCTATTCACTCTGCTCTTGAAGATCCCAAGGTTGAACGTAAACCTCACATTAAGACAAGTAATACATAGACACGAACACAATTTTCACAAAAAGAAGAAATAAACAGGTACGCGTTCTCCCATGCTCGAACGGATCACCCAATAACTTAATCAATCAAAATCAATTGTCTACGTGAAATGGTTTTGTCAAATATCAAATCTTCTCTGTGTAGGAGAATAAGGATTTAGTGTCACACGAAGTCACACAATTGCGATATTTCTATGTATTTTTCTGAATTATTCTTTGCTTAACGTGGTTCTTCTTCTATGCCAACCTGTTCTCAGCGAAGTCTGGCTATTATTAGGTTTAACAGTGATCTTGAGGGTGCTGTTAATGAATGGGACTTCGTATATGTTAAACATTGAGTTAATGGCATTCGGTCTGTGGTGATCGGCTTCCCGTATTTCATTCATGTTACGGTTCAATAGTAGCAATTTAGACATATCTGTCTGTCCGTCTATTGTACAATGGATCAATAAAATAAGAGGACTGACAATCGCCGTACTAGAAACTGTAGCTCGGAAGATCTCAAAATCCACTTAAACCTGGCCTGGAAATAAATAAGCTAAAATTACTATTGATTTCAATAAATACCTACCTATATTTTTATAGAAATTCTGAAGCACCCTTATGAAGAAAATAGTCTGAATTTGTCAAGACTGCTTTGCACATTTCTTTTGTCTTTGCTGGCTATAGGGAAGCGTCATCTAGTTTAATGGATTTTGAGATTTTCTGAGGGACGATTTCTAGTATGGCGATTGTCAGTTCCCTTGTTGTTTAACTTGTGGTTGTATGTTCGTATGTTTGACTCTTGCAGTTCTTCTTGTTAGCGAGTCCATGGCAAATACATCAAAAACTCTTGCAGTTTAAGTTCGGTCAATATAGTGTAATTTATCAACCATCTGGTATCCACAATACAAGCCTATAGTTGCCAGTGTGGATCTACATGGCGCTGTGTGTATGTATTATGAAATTTTATAGGAAGGAATAGCTACAACAAACTTTTAGAGGACAAATATTTTTTAGAAACCTGTCAAATTATACAATACAAATACAATACAATACAACACAACACAACACAACACAATACAATACAAATACACTTTGTTGCACAACAGAAAAGAAAATACAGTTTCAGAAAAGTGGTAAGAAATTATGTGTAGCGAGCGGCTATCCCAACACTACAATGCAAATTTATAATATTTCAAAGTTTTTTTAAATAACAGCAACTTTCAGTTACTTAGAAATTTAACTATGTATATAGTCGGTGAAATAAACCATGGTTAACTTAAAAATCCAAGGTACGCTACAGAACGCTGAGTGACGCGTGCCCGACAACCATGTGGCAGGTTTTATTTTACCAATGACCATAATACTAATATTATGACATTTCTTAAATCCATGTCAGTACAACTTGCATCCAGGTTACATCTCATTTGATAGCAATAAACATTTTTTAGTTTCAAAACAATTAAGCAACAATTGTTGTGAAATGCAAACGGTGACAGTCACCTCTGACCGCCACTCCGACGTAGTTGCGTGGCCTTGATCAGGTCACGAATTGATGCGACCAAATATAGTAAAACAACTGGTCCGCGTTTGTGTAAGTCGCATATATTTCTGTTTTCACAATATGTCGCTCAGAACGCGACATAGTTGCGGAATGTTTATATAATATTTAATTGCCAGTTATCCACCTTCAATATTATTTTCTGTGTCTGGTAACGGTCGCACTGATCTATTTTTAAACTCCGGCGCTAAAAGAGGCGTATCATAAGTTTAAAGCCTTCACTTTGTGCTTGTCTTGTATTGATTTGATAAAGGTTTCTTATTTAAGTTTGCGACATGTTGCTTATATTAGGTCCTTACCTATGAAATTGGCGTTTTGTATGAAGAATTTCATTAAGACTGTTTTCTCCATACAAACATTTTTGATTTTTTTTGGGAACGGCAAATCCAAACTTAGCTAAACTTTGTGTGTATTATCAGATAACATTAAGTTAAGTATAGGCAGCGTTAATTTTTAAAAGTAACCGCTTTATAAAAGTTTCAGCGAATCTAAGAAATGATTATGCTTATATTGTTATTATTATTATTATTATTTTTTTAATAATTGATTTTTTGATTGATTGATTGATTGATTATGGGAATCACATGCAAGATCTCTGTTCAAATATTTTTTATTATGTGATTTAGCCTAGAAATTAAAAAATATTTCATGTGAAACCTTGAAATAATATTCCATTTTCCAAATAAAAAACAAATTTGGATATAGCTTTGAAAATCGCAGGAATTGGTACATACGATCAACGAAGAAAAAAAACTCCAATTTCATAGGTAAAGACCAAATAAAAGAATTAGAATAAAAATTGTTTATAGCCTTAGAACTATATAATTTGGATACATATAACAGGAAATGGCACAGCTTGCATGGCAGAAACAAGATTCCGAACAGCGCTGATTTTCAAACAATTTGAACCCACGACCTTTTAAGAGGTAGAACAGTCAGAGTCACAGGTCGTTAATATTATTATTTAAATTTTACCACAGTTGGATTTCTAAATATTCTATTTACTTTTAGTAAATTCTTGAATAAACTTATTCAAATTCAAATTAAATGTTGCTATGAGTAAAAGGTTTCGGTCAGGGAATATCAACCACCTGGTAAGAAATAAGCAAACTTCTTTTGGCAAAGTTATTCCTAACAACTAGAATATAACAATGATGTAACAATGGTGTCGATTCGGATGTACACCAACTAAACTAAACTTAAACCAGTTTTAAAGTAGTACTGTCCCTTTCTCCCTGGAACAGTACGATGCGACGGCACAACTCCGAAACTGGTTTTAGTTTAGTTGGTGTACATCCGAATCGACACCATTGTTGATTAAGAGGGCTTAATCCGTCCAGTGGTGCCCTCATTGGACAAATTCAGATTTCTTTTTAAATAAGACATAAGTCAAAAATATTAATATAACCTGCACTCGAGGCCATTATAAATAATACCTAAACATCTTTAATTACGGTTATTGTCGGGAATTTTAAATGAATGATACAGACGGCCACTTTTTTCTTGTGATTTCTGAACGTGAATTCTGGAAAACAACCGCCATCAAAGCTATTTAGGTATTATTTAGGTCAGAGCGTTCTGTTTTATTGTCTATTTAAAGAGAACTCAAGAACCAAAAAAAAAAATTATAAATAAATGAAACTCTTAATTTATCCAATGAGGGCCACACTGGACGGCATGGACCCTCTTAGGCACTGGACAAGAATGAATTTTAACGTTTGTATTATGGGAAGGATCGGTGGCTCAGCGGTTAGGACGCGGTATCCCAATTTGGGAGGTCCGGATTCGATTCCCAGGCAGGCCATGTACCAATGACTTCTTAAATTTAATTTCTTATGTGCATTTATCAGACTGCTGTTAAACGGTGAAGGAAAACATTATAAGGAAACCTGTAGGCCTGGGAAATAAAATTCTAAGGCATGTGAAGTCCCCAAGCTGCATTGGGCCAGCGTGGTGGACTATAGCCCATACTCCCTCATTATACGAGGGAAGGCCTATATGTCTGCAGTGGGATGTTTACGGGCTGATGATGATTATGTACTAATACTAGAACGTCGAAATCTGTTATTCAATGAGGGCGCCACGTCCCTACCACCAAAAAGCGTAAATAAAATCGTGAAACATTAACCTATAAATTACAAATCAAATTAAAAACATGTCTCAAGATAAACGAACAATGTGCACACCCACCGGGCACATTTTATTTGTTATGTACAAGAAATCCTTGCAAATTTCAAAGGAAGTACAAGGAATTTTCGGAGCTACGAATATAAAACTCACGGGACACGCCGGCAGATGATTTCTCGCCTCGACGACCGTTCTGTATAAATGTGAAAACATTTTCACTAGATGCATTTATGTACTCTATCCATTTTTCGAGTAAACGAACTGGAATTCACGATGTATCCTCTTTGAAGATACATAGGTATACTACATTACGGAAAGACCTTACAGTAACATTGTTTTAGTACTCGGTTTGGTTGGCGTTAGGGCATTTTAAATCTCCACCTGGCTAGCTACCGCCATATTTTTTTTAAGTCTGCCGAGCAATGTGAATAGTATTATTGTGTTCCGGTTGTCGGAGATAAGATTGCCAGTCCCCCAAATATGTTACGGTTCCGGGTCAGTACGCTATCGGCCTCATTTTCACTTAACATAAGGTATGATTGAAGTCAAGTGCTAACGCGTGCGTAAAAAAAGGTAAAATTATCTAGTATCCATAGTACAAGCTTTGCTTAGTTTGGGACTAGATATTTGGTGACATATTGGTACTAGATATTTCGGATACCGAAATATTTATTTATTTAAATAACTTTAGTGCAGAAAGGTTGTATACACTTAGTTTTAGACTTTGGTTGTAGATGCATGATTTATATTACAACTGTATCAAAATGTTAGGATAACGTACCGACTCTCATCCCAAGTTCAACGTCGCGCAGTCCGAATTGTCGGCCAAGAGAGTCTCACTGACCGACTGGATCCCCTGGCGTTGCGAAGAGACGTCGCGTCCCTCTGCATTCTCTATCGCATATTTCATGGGGAGTGTTCTGAAGAACTGTTCGAGCTAATACCCGCTGCTCAATTTAACCGATACACTTCTCGCCGAAAATTAAATTTCCATCCACATCACCTGGATGAGTGGAAGTCTACCACTGTACGTTTCTCAAGAAACTTCTTACCACGTACGACCACCGTGTGGAACGGACTTCCGGCAGCGGTATTCCCGAACGAGTACGACATTGGAACCTTCAAGAAACGAGCCTACACCTTCCTCAAAGGCCGGCAACGCATCTGTGACCCTTTTGGTGTCCGTTTGGTCCATGGGCGGCGGTGATTGCTTTCCATCAGGTGACCCGCATGCTCGTATGCCGCTCTCTCATATATAAAAAAAAAAATGGGGTGTTCAGAGACATCCGAGGTTACCTTTCGAAATATGCAAAAATACACACATGACAGGGGGCCCATCGCCATAAAAACGTGCAAATATAGATGTTTTTCATGTAAAGTCCTACGGCGCCCACGAGAGAAACCAAATTCAGAAAAAGGACAAAAATTGATTCTCTTGACCGTGGTTGGTTCCCAGAGTATGGAAAAAGACCAACCCCCTCTTCCCGTGGACGTCGCAGAAGGCGACTAAAAGAACTAATAGCACATGATCCGCCCTACCTATGCCAATACCTTCTATTTCACTTACCTAATATGCCCTATATTTTTCCGTACGGTAAAAAATCTCATCCAGTATGTCTGCTCATCCACTTGGATGAAATATACAATTATCCCACTCTCATTTCTAGGTCGCGCGCGATAAACGATGTCATGCTACGCAGCCTGTAATAGGCAGCAGCGTCCGGAGCACCTAGAAAAATCTGCGATAGCCATCCCACCTGCCCAGCGTGCGATTAGGGCAAATTATGTATAGTAGTAGACTTTTATAGACTGTTTTTATCTTGTAACATAAAATGGAAAGAGAGTGGATAAGCATGTAAATATTCAAGAGCTCTACCACAAGAACAAATGCTGTAGGTCAAGCGTTGTGGTCGTGCGACCAAGTGCTCTGATGTCTGACGGACAAGGCTGTGAGCGACCGGTCACCACAGTCTTATTTTAAGTATATCAAAAAGTTTAATTTACTATATTTAAGCTTCAAAACTCAGAATGCTCTTTCAAGAAATAAAAACAAAAATGCAAGAGCACTCTCTGAGTTCCCGCCAAAAAGCCAAATATTCTCTTCTTTCATGAATGTTGCCAGTTTGGACAATTTGTCGCCTCTAGGGTGTCTCTAAAGGTCGATTGGCGACAGAAAAATACAATCTCATTTATTTTTAATTTAAGGCAAAATTTAAGGCAGTTTTTTTTTATCGCTTTGATAAAATTAAGGCTTTAAGGCCCGTATGAATAAACCGTTCTCAAGATTGAAATGACCTTAAGTTGTCGCTTGATAATCTGTTGCATATTAAAACAGTATCACAAAAAAATAGTATTGAGACTGGAACGTGATCTCAATCTCAAGATTGATTTATTAAACAGATATACTAACTTTTACGGTTTCACACTTTAAACTTCGCTTCCGATTTTCTTCAAACATGGCTATGAAAGTTTATTATAATATGTATGGCACGACCAAGGCATAGAACCCCCTTCCGGCGTCAGTCTTTCCTGAATCGTACAACCTTGGGATCTTCAAGAGCAGAGTGAATAGGCATTTACTGGAATCGCGTGCTTCATCTTCGACCACATCGTCACTTTCCATCAGGTGAGATTGCGGTCAAACGCGAATCCAGTTAACATGTACCTATGATCGTCGAATTTAATTACACATCCCATAGGTACAAGGTATATATAAACGGTGCCATAACAATGTTGTCACTTGCAATGGCAGGTTCCGCATAATATGTAGATTGTTATTATCGACCACGCTCGCGTGTCTCACGCGAGTAATGATGCTTTTACTTTCGTCCAGCCATGCCTGCTGCTCACCTACTGGACGTCGATTAGATCGTAATAGATGTGCTTATATCGATATAAGCAATTAATGATTTAAAACGATTTGATAAGAGCGTGTCGGGCCACGTGTAGTTTCGGTTTCGTTAGTTGCCTGTCAAAATATGCGGACTTAGAATGGGATTTTTTCTTGTTTGATAGTCCAAGTGTTTACTATTATACTAATTTTCCTTTTCCTTTGTACGTTTTATATGAGTTTTTTTACCGTAAAGAAAAAAATATTAGGTAAGTGAAATAGTTGGCATAGGTATCTAGTTTATTTTTATTTTTTTTAAAACCATTATGGAATAATGCGTTAATTATTGTGTCATTTGTCAGTCGCGTTTGTAACCTAGTCCACATAATTACATCATTAAATTAAATAAATTAAGAAAGCTTGGTGAAAACATGAGATCCAGATAAATTTCGGATGATAGGAGCCCTGCGAATCACGCCAGTCGCATATCAATACCCGCCCGGAGCGTGTGATTTTGAAAAAAAAAAAACAAATCGATCTACCTACGCCATTGACCTGCTATTTCACTTACCTTATATGCTCAAATTTTTTCCTTACTTCAGGAAAGCTCATCCGATAAACAGGGTGAATTATTTAAGTGGGCCTGGATGGTAAAATCCTAAACTATGAGGAATAGCGAAAAGTACTCAAAGGAGCCTCGGGCCCGATTTTGATGAGAACTAATAGAATAGAATAGAATAGAATTTATTTGCTGTGAATAGGTAGGTACATAATATCTAGGTGTTACCATTATTTTACATAAATAAGTCTCTTCTATTCAGCTAAAATACAGTAGCATGCAAATATAACTTTCAGTAATAAAATATAATTTAACAATAATATCCGTTCAAAAATTCATTTACACTATAAAAACAGAAATTCGAGAGCCATTGGTACAGTTTTGTTTTCATGGGCTTAAGCGGTAGGTTCCTGATATTTTTTGGAATTTTATTAAACACTTTTATGCACATACTATAGCAATTCCCATGATACAATGCGAGTCTTGGACAATGGTCTAATGCGAGTCTATCTGGATTCCTTGTATTTCTAGGATACACTTCTCGTGCTGTTTTAAATAATTCTGGATGTTCTTTTACAAATTTGCATATCTCAAAAATATACATGCTTGGTACAGTCAAAATGCCTAATTTGGAAAAAAGAGGTTTACACGTTTCTAACGGACCCACACCGCATATCGCTCGTACACATTTCTTTTGGGCTATAAATACTTTTTTGATATCAGTGCCATTTCCCCAGATCAACAAACCATATCGTAGAACTGACGCGACATATCCATGATATGCAGTTAATGCTGTCCTTGTACATGTAATTTTTCTTAGTCTACGAAGGACATACACGAATCTGTTAATCTTACAACTAATTTTTCCGATGTGTGCTGCATAATTAATATTTTTGTCCAATATAATTCCCAAAAAGGCAATCTGATCAACTTCTTTTAAAATATGTCCCTGATATTCAATACTTAGATCTATTCGATTGCGTCCCTTAGTAGTAAATTGTATATAATTGGTTTTAGTCAAATTCACACGTAAGTTATTGATGTCAAGCCATGTTATTACAGATTTAATTGTATTATTAATGTCAGTCTCATAATTAAATAGATCATTATCATTAGATGTCACTATAAATGATATGTCATCGGCAAACATCGTACTTTTATGTTTCGTCACTTCTGGTAGGTCATTAATGTACAAGAGAAACAGCAATGGCCCCAACACACTCCCCTGGGGAACGCCGTATTTATTATGCTTGAGATCCGATCGATAACAATTAAGATTATTATTACCATCTAATTTACTTATTTCAACACATTGCTGCCTATCCTGCAAGTACGATTCTATCCATGACAACGCTGGACCTCGGATACCATATTTTTCAAGCTTTTTTAAAAGTATGTCATGAACGACGAAGAAATAAAACTGCATCATTGGATTTTTAAAAAAATAATATTCCCAGCCAAGAATCGGACCTGTTGATTTTGAAAAAAACAAAGGACGGAAGTAATGACATACGGAAAACTTAAGGAAATAGCTCATTTTTAACAAAAAAAAATTTTTTATTTATTTTATGTCACCTACCTATTAAAACTTAACTGATCAAATTGTTCAAATGATGACCATTGTTCTCGATACGTGTCTTTTATATATGCTGGATGAGTTTATTTACCGCAAGGAAAAAGTAGGGCATTAGGTAAGTGAAATAAAAGGTATAGATAGTTTCATTATTTTTTTCAAAACTAACATCGAAATGTGTGGTACCGGCACTCAAATAGAAAAGAACCAACCCGGCTCTTCCCGTGGGTATCGTAAAAGGCGACTAAGGGACTTACCACCGAAAAACATCTATAGATCTGCACGTTTCAACGGCGATGGGCACACCCCCTGTCACGTGTGCATTTCTGTAAGTTCATAAGGTGAACCGTGGATGTTGTTACAATTATTACTCCTTTAAATCACTGACCACCCCATTTGGGATAAAGGTCGTGACGTTATGTATGTAATACTTAATTAAGTCTTCCTACGAACATAATGATTTCATATGAAACGGCGCAAAGAAAATTTTATGTGTCTCTACCTATATAATTGCAAACTAAATCAAAATTAACAAATACATGTTAACATACATGAGGTAACAGACAAACAAACGGCTGAACGGATTTAGATGCAGTTTGTTACACACATACAAACATAGGAATAGATTAATGTTCTGAAATAACACATATTACCGCAGGACAATAACTACCTCATAAATGAAACAACAAAACACAAGAATATATTTCCTTAAAAAAGAACTATAAACGAAAAATAGACAATACCGCGCGTGTCACTACGCTGTTACCATTTACGAGTGAAGACATAGACAAACGTAAATTCACGTCTCCATAAAGCAACACGGGTGTCGATTCGGATGTACACCAACTAAACTAAAACCAGTTAAAGTAGTACTGTCGCACTCTCTCTGGAAGAGTATGATGCGACGGCACCACTCCAAAACTCGTTTTTGTTTAGTTTAGTTGGTGTACATCCGAATCGACACCATTATAGAGGTATATCTTTTATTACGTCGATGTCCTACTTTTCAACTGCATCAGTCCATTTGTTGAACAGCGTGTTCCTCGCTGTGGCAGACAGTCGATACTCGATACCATTGTTATATGCAAATAAATTTCTATTTCTACCGTCACCGGTATTTATTGACTACGTGATAAGCCGAGAAAGTAATGACTGGGTTGTATTAGAATGCCGCTAATACTCGTAAACTTAACGCAAGACTCGCATGCCTTAGTTTCTAATGGAAATACTTTTAACGTATCATCTTTTGGTTGCATGTGGTTGTAGTGTTGCCAGGTGTGCCGTTTTTGGCGCCGCATTCTGGGCGGAAAGGCAAAATCTCACATTTCCATCCATTCATCTGAGTAAACAATTTAAATTTTCAAAAATATTAAGGAAAGAAAGAAAAAGACACCATTATTGTTTACTCAGCATAATGTCGTGACATTGGAGCCCAGTGACGCGACGCTGGTATTCTGTGGACACCGGTATTAGAGGTTATCTTAAACAGTTTTTCGATTTAGGGATCCGTTTAACAAATAATTTTTCTTAGAGACAAGTGTCGTCGTCCCCTAAAACCTAAACGGTTACTTTTGGGCAACAGTATAATATAATAATGCAATAAAGTTAAAAGGAAAACTAGTACAGGTAAGATTTTACAAGTCAATGAAAAACTTGTAAAATGTATTTTCCGTTGAAAATTATTTGTCAAACATCAAAAAGCCACTAAGTATGCATATTGTGAGGGCAAGCATACGGAACCCTACACGGCGCGTGGCCCGACACGCACTTAGCCGTTTTTTTTTTCATTTAACGCACGATATTTCGAAAAACGCATCTGTCATCACTAGTTATACAAAGACCGCAAGTCTTTTACAATAAGTGTGGCCGCATTTGTAAATACAACTAGTGCATAAAGTGTAGTATTTATGTTCACGAAAATTTTCGTACATTTTTGGGTTTATATCTGGTAGATTTATCACTTTTCTTCCCCACTACTGTCGGCCACACGTAATTGGAGTTATCACGCGACCTCCATGATATCACGTAACATCAGAACGTATTGTCCGCAAACAAACTTACGGATTCCACGCAACACTCACATAAATAAAGCCAGTGTAATTTCGTCAGTATCACGGCACGCGTGCGCGGCACCGAACCCGGAACCCGCAGTGGACAGTTGCGACATCGTTACAACGCGTCTCATATGCAAATTCTTTTGTAATCCGATGGAGATTTAGTGGATCCCGCTTTCTGTATGGGCCAAGAGGTAGACTTGAGAATACGTAATACACATAATCCCAACTAATATTATAAATAAGAAAGTTTGTTATTAGACAGACAATTGTTGGACCGCTGTTGATGGCGAACGAAGGCACGGGCAACAGTTAGTAATTATATAAAACTACTAGCTGTAGCCCGCGCCTTCGTTCGCGTGGAACATTTCATCAAGATCGGTTCAGCAAAGAAAGTAGTCTGTTTTTTTTTTTATGCATAACGGGTTGGTACTTGACCTCAATCACACCTGATGTTAAGTGAAAATGAGGTCGAAGGTGAAAGCGTACTGACCCGGAAACCCCAACACACTTCGGGAACTGGCTATCTTATCTCTGACAACCGGAACACAACAATGCTATTAACATTGCTGCTTGGCGGAAGATTTAGATAAGATGGTGGTAGTTAGCCAGGCGGACAATTAAAATGCCCTACCACCAACAAAACCGAGTACTTAAACATGTACCCCGCTGGGGATCGAACCCGCGACCTCCGAATCGTAAACCCAATGTTGTTTACATTGAGCCACGGAGGCGGTTAAAATTATGTTAATCAAGGTTCTAATCTGTCTACCCACCCAAATTCATCAAAGCGTGAAGAGGTAACAAACACACATACATACACACACATACATACATACACACACACACTTTCGCATATTTATAATACGAGTATTAGTTGGGATCTTAGTAATGCGTGGTCCGATTTCAGTGCGTTTTTTTTATAATAAACACTAAAGAGACGTTCAGTCGAAGTTCCGAAGATATTTAGCTTTTGGTACAAAGCCTCGGTAACATTTGAACTCTTACATGTGTCATTGATAATACCAACCGAGTCTTAAACATTTGCTCCGCTGGGTAATCGAACGTACGACCCCGTTTAAACGTTATGTTGTTTGCACGAGCCACGGAGGCTGTTACACGTTTGAAAAAAAAAAAACAACAAAATAAGGACACGTATAGACACATATTGATGTCGATTCGGGTGTACCCCGGATGTGGTCAAACGCGAATCCAGTCAATCATAAAAAAAAACCCCCCAACTAAACTAAACTAAAACCACTTTTTGAGTAGTGCTATCGCATCGTACTGTTCCAGGGAGAAAGAGACATTGGTGTCGATTCGGATGTACACCAACTAAACTAAAACCAGTTTTAAAGTAGTACTGTCTCTTTCTCCCTGGAACAGTACGATGCGACGGCACCACTCCAAAATTCGTTTTAGTTTAGTTTAATTTAGTTGGTGTACATCCGAATCGATACCAGTACTACTCTAAAACTGGTTTTAATTTAGTTTAATTTAGTTGGTGTACATCCGAATCGACACCATTACCTTCAAGTGCTCGAAGACAATTTCATTGCTCGTCTTAATAATCTAATTAAGAAATTCCTCCGATAATTTTTCATCCCCGATAAATTGCTAAGAAAATATTTTTATTAAAAATTCTTGTACCTATAATCAGTTTACCAGACCTCTGTTCATTTTGACATTTTATTAAACTAAACTCATTTATTGTGTTTGACGGCGCATTGCGGGTGTCCCTTTGTCGAAATTAATCTGACGATAGATTTCAATTTGTAGTTATTGATTGACTTCACCTAGACATCACACAATTTACAGGTACTCGTTCTTCAAAGAATCCACTGAAGCTGAACCGTTCAAGGACCAACATTTATTGTTACGTTGTTTTTACAAATATACTCTTGTTTATAATTTTCCTAATGTATCCTATAAAAATAAATTTATTGGACATTGGAAAGTGATCACTAAATGCACATTTTATTTATAATATACTAAAAAGATTTAAATGATTACATAATTATGAAATATGTGTTTGATTTTAAGTTGGTTAACTGCTGCGGTTAACAAATTGGTTAACATCATACAAATTGGTAAACATCATATAAATTAGTTAACATTATACAAATTGGTTAACATCATACAAATTAGTTAACATTATACAAATTGGTTAACATTATACAAATTAGTTAACATTATACAAATTGGTTAATTTTATACAAATAAGTTAACATTATACAAATTGGTTAACATTATACAAATTGGTTAACATCATACAAATTAAAATCAACCACATATTAATAATTGTGTAAATTTTTTTGTTTTTTTAGAATATTAAAAATAAAATGTGTATTTAGTTATCAGTGCCTCAAACTAAGTAACCGTGGTAAAGTAACGTGGCAAGGGTAAACTATAGCTAACAAAAGCCAACGTCTTCATAGATTATTGAACTATGGTGTTCAATAATCTATGAAGACGAAGTAAACTATAATCAAAAGACAAACTTACTTTTGCGTTCATTATACTTGTTACTAAAGTTGTATTACTTAGTTGAAGGCAAAACTGTATAGGGGATGTTCCTTTGTGTAGACAGGTAAATAAAAGTAGGTAATAACCAGTAATTGGCTGAGCAAACATCCTTTGTGAAGATGCGCTTTTAGCAAGGCTCTCATGCCTCTGTTAGTTATTATTTTGAAATACACGTCTCCCTTTCGTATGTAACCTTGTTTCCTTTTTATGTTTTTTTGTCTTTGACGTCAAAGGTTTCACATTATAGCCTAAATATACGCCCAAAGGGATGAAACTGTAGTAAGGCCTAAAAGAAGAAAGTATTGAATTTCGAGAATTTTTATTCGTGAGGTCAACTTTGTTTATCTGTGCAATAGTCTGAATTTATTGCTTTCATCTACTGCAATTTCTCATAACGTTTCAATATGGCGATGAAAAGGCGGTACTTTCGTGGATTTTTTTTGATTCGTAATGATTGACCAACACAATAAGTCCAAAAAGTTAGATTAAAACTTATTGGCACTCGGAACAAAACATTCAAATTTCGAACAATCTTTGCTCCTCAACTCGCAATTTGAATTAAGAAAAATAAATTGAGAAAATAGTTTCATTTTGTAAGGCTTTTTGGCGGGATTTCGGCGAGTGAAGTTGCATTTTTCTTTATAATTCTTATGCATCCTGACTTTTGAAGCTTAATAATGACAGAATATTGTGTAACAAAAGTTGGTGATGGTGTACAAGTGAAGGGAGGTGTAAAGTAAAGTGCGTAACGAAGCTTTCGGGTTCCCACAAGAAGCCGCCAAAATGTTTTGTAAAGCATTCTGCCACTTTACTGAAGAATTACTTGACCGTGACTAGGCTCTGTATACGTCAAGTACCTATACGACGAATTGCTTGTTTTGACTGAGACTGACTAATAAATTGAAGAAATAAGAGAAATAAGACATGGCGGTATGGGCTTAGATCCCTTTGCCTTCTCCGAAAGAAGTGAAATAAATTCATTTTGTAATTCTTTATTGTAATTGGAAGAAAATCAGATTGACCTCGCATTACATGATTTATAAGCGCGTTCATGTTATTAGAGTCCTCACATACCTACTCGATACAATTTCTGCTCGGCGCAATAACCAACTATTCCAAAATGACTTCATGACGAGCTGCATATTTTAAAGTATTTTCTGTTAATTTTACTCGTAAGGCGAGGGCAAGTCTATATTCATTTTCGATGGATGGATAATCACTATCATTTTAATACGAATGTTTCTGTGCTTGGTAGGACATGTTAACTAGTCAGTCCTGGTTGTTTTCATTTGAAAGCAATCCCGCTTCTACACTTCTCCCATTGTAAATCCTTTAAGCGAGAATCGACAATTGTACTCGACACGTCGACTGCAGGTATACGGTGCTCTACGTAATTCTACTGCTACCTTGGTCCCTAGATTCAAGAAAGAAATATATCTCGGAAAATGGAAGTGAAACCAATAAAATGCAAAACGGCACCGAGGCCGACCCTATGGGAAAGAAGGTCAAGTGAAGCTCGGCCTCTGGTGTCGTATACAACACGCACTGCGCCTATATGCAGTGATTTCTTAATAAATTAAAACAAGACGCAGCATTTTTTGCAGTACGTTCAAAAAAAAGGTTGACAAACAAGAGGACAAAAATTCAAATCGAAAACGATGCATTCATTCGTCATGTACAAATGCAGTTACTAAACTGCGAAATTAATGTGGCTACCGTTTTGGAAAAACTTCGTGTATATTAAATAAAAAATGAAACCAGATGCAAAAGCTAGTCTTATTTACAACTGAACAAACGAGAAAAAAAGTTTCACTAGTCAACTGAACTAGTGGGAATAGAGGAGTGAGCAGGGCGGTAGCAGAGCAGAGAGCTACGGCGACTAAAAATGGCAGAGTTCAATTACTAGTCGTAACGAAATTATTTCCATTATATTTAGCTACCTTGTAAACCTTGGTTCTCCTGCGGACCTCCTCATTTCTGATTCGATCCCGCAGGGAGACTCCGAGCATAGCTCTCTCCATTTCTCTTTGGGTGACTTTGAGCCTTCTTATGTAGCCCATAGTAAGCGACCACGTTTCAGTACCATATGTCACTGGCAACACACTGATCAAAGACTTTCGTCTTGAGACATTACGGTATTTGGGACCGAGGAGAACCAAGGTTACCGATATAGCTCGAAGTGTTGCCAAATTTAAGGCAGTGGGCGGGGCACATTGCTCGTGGGACCGACATTCGTTGGGGCGGCAAGGTTCTCGAGTGACACCCACGCACCGGAAGACGCAACGTGGGTAGGTGGTTCGCGGGAAGCTGCTGAATGCGGGCACCGCAGAACCGATCGTTGTGGAGACCTTCCGGCGTCAGTCTTTCCTGAATCCTACAACCTTGGGATCTTCAAGAGCAGAGCGAATAGGCATTTACTGGGATCGCGTGCTTCATCTTCGACCACATCGTCACTTTCCATTAGGTGAGACTGTGGTCAAACGCGAATCCAGTCGATCATAAGAAAAAAAGATCTTTGGGGAAGGCCTTTGTCCAACAGTGGACGCCCTTCGGCTGATGTGATGACCTTGTAAACAATACAATACAATTTCTTGAACCGTATAAGGTAACTAATAAGTACCTACTTTATTCATTTTATTACCTACATACGAAAATATACGTGAACAGATTTTCCAAACAATCAATGACGCTGAAAGCTTTTTCTCGGAGAATCAAGTGGAACCAAACAAATTGAGTTTACCCAGCTAGACAAGAGAATAGGCTGAATTAGGGCGGAACGTAATTTCAGACGAGCCCACCTAACGAGATTTCATTAGATTTCACGTCAAACACCAATTTAGAACGAATAATTTGATTTCTTCGATATAACTACTTTCTACATATAGGTCGAAAATCGTATTAAAGAGGACTAAATAAATATAGTTGTCCATTAAATTGTTTCTAGTTAGAACGAAGGTCACTGACATAGTCCAGTGGAATAGACGACCTGTTTGATGTAGTGGTTAGCAACTCTGGCCACTATACCAAAAGGTTGCTGGTTCGAATCCCGCTGGGGGTATATGTTTGTGTGAAGAATACGGACATGTGTACCCGAGTAATGGATGCTTTCATTTATAATAAGTATTTATTTTCAAAGAAAAATGTATTTATGTAGTATATCAACCATCTGGTAACCACAACACAAGCCTATAGTTGCTTAGCGTGGTACTAGATGGCGCTGTGTGTATGTCTAAGGATATTTTATTTATTTTATTAGCATGTTGAAGTGGCAGTTGACAGAGCACATAGCGCGAAGACCGGTGGGGCATTAAAGTTCTCGAGTGGAGACCACGCATCGGTAAGTGGAGAGTATAGGACGTCTACTTATAAGGTGCCGGCCGCTTCCAATCGGTCACTTTGGAATTCTATGGGGGAGGCCTATGTCCAGCAGTGGACGTCATGTGGCTGATATGATGATGATGAGTTAGTTATTCATGCTTGGCAAAGGAGAGTCTGCATTTAGCCCCGCGCTGAGTTGAAGAATGAATATAAAGCCTCCCCATAATGATTTGTATAATTTATACGCAAATAACTTACTACCACAAAAAGAAAATAGCGTCCATTTCAATAATTATATATATTAATATTTATTTATTTATTTATACATATACATTATTATTATATTTATGCATACTTATCTATAATTATTTCTTTAGTTGGTAGTATCGTGCACCCTACCTGTTTTTCTACCTACAAATGTCCCATAGCTGTGGGTTGTCTGGAAGAGATCGCTTTTAGTGATAAGACCGCCTAATTGTGTTCTATTGTTATCATCAAAAATTATCTATTGTAAATTATTTTGCGCAATAAAGAGTATTTGTATTGTATTGTATTGTAATTATAAGCTCAAATTATCATTTGTCAAAAGGTGTCATAGTATAGCGTGAGTGCGGTGCGTATTCGCTTCCGCAGCCTTCTCGATCTGGGCCTCAATTCTCGCGCGCTCGACATTTCACTGTCGATAGATAGCATATCTATCTCTTTCACACTTATATGCGTGTGCAAAAGTGACACACAACAAAAGAGAAGTTGAACGTCGTGTCTTATCAGGAGGTCAAGAGGAAGGCGGAGAGCAGAGAGATATGGAAAAACCTCCACCGACAAGAGCATGGCTCTTAAATCAGATGATGATGATGATAAAAATATGTCTTCTCTCGACTACAACAAATGCTGAGTTGGGGACCTGATTTGATGCCACTATGCGACACCGAAAACTAGCCAATGCATACCTACTTATATTATAAGTTCCACATTTCTATGTTGTGTTATATAGTACATAGGTAACAACTATATGTATTGTATAAGTGTCGCTAAATGGATCAAATAAAGTTTTCTTATTCTTAATATAAATCCAAGCCTAGCCTGAAGGCTACATCACAACATTCAGATTACAGATTATTAAGGGTCATAGCAAAATTAGGTATTTACCTAATACAAGTTTAGTTCAGTGATGTTTTTGGACGTACTTAATACTGGAAATTTTTAGAAAAAGACAAAGGGCAGCCCTGCATATCAATCTGAGAGAAAGCTCAGTGATCGAATTCCATTAGGAAAACAGGTGTCGCGTAACAACAATGGGCTCTATCGAGCAATACAATGCCAAATTGATTGGACCTAAAATTGTGTCTAAAACGGTTCCGGCCTGAAATGATTGAATGTGTTTGGTAAAATTTTCGAGATTCGTACTCTGAAAATATAAATGCAATGTTTGCTCAATCACGGCGAAACCAATGAACTCATTTGATTCACGCAATCGCCTCAATAACATCATAAGGTTTAGAAAACATAAGTCGCGGTTTTTCGATTCTCAGTGGATGGAAGGGCATTTTATAAATGTCCGTCTGACCAGCTACCACCTTCTTATCTAAGTTTGCCGCTAAGCAGCAATGTTATTAGTTGTGTTGCAGTTGTGCATAAAAGAAACACACGTAGCATTTAACCTGAATAGTTCTTTTTTACTACGAGCTACTGCAGATAGGCTAGGGGGGTTAGACAGGTTTCGGGTGCGCCTCTTTATGCCCCATACGTGATTGTAAGGGTCTCGTTTTTGCCATTTGGCAGCGTAACTCATAAGAATTCTATATATCTGGCCAGTATACTGACACATACCTTAATTCTAGAAAATTTGCTACTGTATTTAAATACAACCATCAACAAATCCAGGGTTTGTTTAAACATTAAATTTGATTAAAAGAAATAATGAACGATCCTATAATATTTTGTATCCGCGCTTAATGTGTATATGGACAATTCACATATCTTTTAGTGACAATGGGAAGATCCCTTTTAATTAGCTTGGAGCAAGTTAAATAGCCTGTCCCGGTAGGTTTATAATAAAGACTGTCATTAAGTCGGTGCTCTTTACAACGTATATAGCTTCAACAATATACCATAACAGTGGAGGCATAAGCCAACCAATAAGAAGTAGAGTGCGTATAATTATTTTGCTGAACCAGGATCGCGCACCGACAAAGCTGCTCTTGCGCACAATGAGCTATAAAATGTCGCTGTCTGCTAAATTATTAGACGGATGTATGACGCGGTATACAGCTTATGATATTTTAAGTGACAGTGGTGTCGATTCGGATGTACACCAACTAAACTAAAACCAGTTTTAAAATAGTACTGTCTTTTTCTCCCTGGAACAGTACGATGCGACGGCAACACTCCAAACAAAACTGGTTTTAGTTTAGTTGGTGTACATTCGAATCGACACCAATGTCGTCGTAAAATGCATTGGAATTTCATGTCTGTTTGTTTAAAAGTTTTTGACCCGACTGCCCCCGGAAGGGGGGTAATGTTTGTCGGATATATGTGTATTTCTATATTGACCGATTATGAAGTGTATTTTATGTTAAAATAAATGTAAAAAAACAACATGGCGTCTCGAAAAATACAAAATATGCTGTCGGAGTTTTTGGTTAATAGACTTATATGTATGTGTTGTTATTTAATGATTTATCACCCATAGGAAAAAAAAACACGCGACGAGTTGACAACCTCCGGCGCGCTCAAGGTACTTCGCCTCCACAATCCTTGTAAGTCGATTAAAAAGGTAGCATATCATTTCATTTGAGATAGAAATTAAGTGAAGATGAGACTGAAGACGGAAACGACCTCCAGACATAGCGGCCAGAGTCTATAACCTACACCAAACAACATGTATGTTTTATATATTCGATACAATATCACAAATGTAATTAGATTCAAAAGCATTTTACTGTGAGCAGCATTTTATTGGCCTATATCCAATTAATCCATCTCCGCGCCATCATGTACAGCCACCGTGTGGGAAACAAGCACAATACCTGTGTTAATTAACGCGAAACTGCGGAGCCTTTGGGCCTTTGACAGACATCACCCGTCACAAACCCGACGAGCTGTGTTGCCAGAATTTGTCAAAAATTACCACTTTTCAGAATTTTTCAAAATTTACTAATATTTTATTGAAAAAAGCGATCTATTAACAAATAGTGCGCAATAATCGTATGGATCGTTACTTATTTTTATAATATATTTATTTATACGTCACGTTGCGATGAGTCCAATTCAGATGGTGGATGCTTTTAAAGGTGTAATTTAGCCTAAAAGTAATTATAAGTATGGTCAAATGTGAAAATTAGTATATTTTATAAGTTTATACAATTGTTAATAGTAATTACACTTAAATAAAGAATTTTAAAAGAAAAAACCACTATTCAGAAAAGTTTCACTCTCGCTGTTAATAATTCTTTGAAATTGTTCTTTGTAACAAATTTTTTTTGAACTCTAACGTTATTGCTCATTCATTTTATTTGTATACAGGAGTAATTGGTAGGATAGATTCTTTAGATGTTTCAAGTAGTGGGTAGTGAAAAGTTTTCGGTTTTTAATAGCACCTTCATTTTATTGATTTTATGACTATGGAAATTTTCAACTTTGCTAGAATATTAATATTAGGATAGAAATTTTTATTTTATTTTGGTTCTGCTTTTATTTTTGCTTATCAGATCTACTAAAACGGCATGAAAAGAATCTACCCTTCTACTAATCAGTCTGTACAAAATTCAATATTAAACGAAAGTGATTTTTGACAACAAAAAAGGAACTGTTTATAAAAATCCAAAGCTCGGCCCCAATTGTTTATTACAAGATTTAGTGGAGAATTTCAACAGCTGGCAACAATGGAATAAACTTGAATGAATTTCACGTAGTTAATGGAATTTTGCAATCATTATCGTAATGTTCGCTCGTCTCTCCCACGGCGTAGTAATCTACTTGTTTGGGAATTTAATTCTCCTTTATTATTACAAGTACTATGAAAAGTGTATTTTAAAGTGTAAAATCGCTGCGTGTAATTCATTTCACTTCATTACGTTGAATGTTAACGGTGCGTTTGTTTTCTTTGTCCCGTATTTATAAGGTTGTATGCATCCCGAAATTCTCTGTATGTATATATACATATATATTTTTTTTATGGTTAACTGGATACGCATTTGACCACAATTTCTGAAGTTGAAGACCACAAAGTTGAAGTCTATATACTTCAACTTGATACCTCCCGTGTCCGTAGTACACGAAGGAATAGACAAAAAAATAAAGTGCAATAACTTATTATTTTGTCTGTTCCGATTTTTATTTTCAAAATGAGTATGGAACCTTTCTTTCATAGTGATTGTAGCATCCTTATACTTGACAGTACCAGCGTAACAGAAACTACTAAGAGGCTAAATCACCGCTCGATGTCGAATTTCGATGAAGCTCGATCTCAGTAATGCGTGGCCTAATTTCAGTGCGGTTTTTTTATAATATTAAACGAGGGACAGGTTCTTAGCCATGTTTGACTAAAATCGGTTAAGCCGTTTCGAATATATTTAGCTTTCAACAATATATTTCCGTCTAGTCTACCTGAAAGACAATAATCATTTGTTCAATGTTGTCGAGGATTTTTCAAGGTTCCAATTTATCGAAATCACACGAGTGATATCTGTTATACAAGCTGCAAGGAGATCAAATTGAAGAGTAAGCAAAGCACACGAGTCAAGATAATGGTGTAAGTACCTACCTATGCTATCGTGTAATTGATCACTCATACGAAAAAGCGTAATTCGAAACACCGAAGTCAGCGAACATTAAACAACTTGATAAGTAGAAAGATCTAGAATGTGAGCAAGCAACCGATCACTGGAAAATTGAAAAATTCTTTCCTTTAGATCAGACGAACCCTCGAGTCTTCTTCAAAGTTTTCTTGTGTACGCAATCTCTCTCGTCATGTAATTTAGATATACCACCCACTTAGTTCATAAAAGTTTCTGCTTTGGAAAATAACAAATAGGTTGTGTTTGTGAGACATTTAAGTTTTCTTATAGTTAAAATTTGTTAAATTAGTACTAATAATTTGAGAACAATTAAATTCACTCGCACAATCACATAAGTATTGAAAATTTACCATTAATACCTACCTATAAGATACTCGTACCTTCTCGTGTCTAGCTTTTTATGGTTTATCACTTGCAGTAGTTTTTGTGTTGATTTTAGATATAGATTTTTGTTTTTGTTTACTTTTAGTTAATGTTTAAATTTATTCATAGAGTAATAGTAATTAATTCCTTGGTGCTTGGGGGAGACTTTTACAGCGTCACCGGGGGGGGGGGGAGCGCTTGGAACGCGCTCTAACTGTATGCAACAGCACGTATGTGTAGTTGCAACCGATGCTTAAGGGTGCCCACGGGGCCTCGAACCTCGGCTTAGGACGTTGCGTGGGAAGTTTAAAGACAGGCTACCATCGCTTTGTAATGTGTATAGACAGAGAGAAGAAATGACGCAAGAAACTCTCTGACACACAATTTTGAATTTGGAAAAACTAATAGTGTGGTGTAGGTAATTAGCGATAGTGAGGGCTAGGACGACCGTATAGTCGCACCTAATTGCGATCGCGTTAAGTTTTATTTATTATTTATTTATAGATAGTTTAGTGTATGTATATATTATATGTAAGTATATATTTATTTGTTAAAAAGATACAGGCATTCCTCATTTATTTCATAATTAAAACCTATGTACGTATTTTATGTAATATTAAATAGGTATTTATTCTATTGTATTTGAAGTATTATTATTATTATAGTCTTTTTGATTTTAAGCTGATTATGAACACATTTTTCTCAGTGCACGTATGTATGTCTATCCTATCGAACATGTTTTCCTTCACATTTGCAGGGTCTTGCTGGAAGAAATCTCTTTTTAGAGATAAGATAGTGCCTTTTGTACATCCTATATCTAGTATGTATTTGACCTTTATGTGTACTCGTGTGCAATAAATTATAAAAATAAAAATAAATAAATAAAAATAGATACCTAATTATTCCTAACTATTATATATATATTCTCACTGACCGACTGGATCCCCTGGCGTTGCGAAGAGACGTCGCGTCCCTCTGCATTCTCTATCGCATATTTCATGGAGAGTGTTCTGAAGAACTGTTCGAGCTAATATCCGCTGCTCAATTTAACCGATACCCTTTTCGCCGAAAATTAAATTTCCATCCACATCACCTGGATGAGTGGAAGTCTACCATTGTACGTTCCTCAAGAAACTTCTTACCACGTACGACCACCCTGTGGAACGGACTTCCGGCAGCGGTATTCCCAAACGAGTATACGACATTGGAACCTTAAAGAAACGAGCCTACACCTTCCTCAAAGGCCGGCAACGCATCTGTGACCCTGGGCCTGACCATGGGCGGCGGTGATTGCTTTCCATCAGGTGACCCGCATGCTCGTTTGTAGCCCTCTCATATATAAAAAAAAAAACTAGCTCTCTTCTGTCAAAAGCCGGAACACAGCGCTTATTCAGGTTTATAAGATGGTAGCTATCCAGGTGGACCCTGGCCCTGTCAATTCCCAACTAGCAACCCCAGCATGGGTATTACAGCAAATCCTCGCATAAAAACCCGCCCTGCGGGAGCTAAAGATAGATAGAATAATAGATTGATAATGATTACCATCTTTAAAGTGTAAGTGATAAATAGAATCGATTGATCCATTTCGCGAATCGTTACGGTCTTTGTTTCACTGAGAGCTGAAAGCAAATGCAAAATGGCCTATTGTTTTGTCACTTCGCCTCCACTTTCTATCACAATGGCATAGGGTCACCATAGTGTGACAGTGACAATGGTATTAATGTAGAGGTTCTCCACTATATCACACCACTTTATATTTATAATACAGAATTATAATAGGGCTGCCAAAAGATTTTTTTTCTATTTTATTCATTCAAAATTTTTACTTATCATCTGGGAATCGCGACAAGTTTTCCGTTTCAGATTTTGTCATAAAGCGAATCGACTGTTTTTTACAACCAAAAAAGAAAACCAACTGAAATCAGTATTTTTTTTGTCGTTCCTTCAGTAGACCTTCTAGATCATAAACCTCTTTGTAGTATTAGTTCCTTACCTATGAAATTGGCGTTTTGTATGAAGAATTTCATTAAGACTGTTTTCTCTATACAAACATTTTTGAATTTTTTTTTGGGAACGGCAAATCCAAATTTAGCTAAACTTTGTGTGTATTATCGGACAACATTAAGTTAAGTATAGGCAGCGTTAATTTTTAAAAGTAACCGCTTTATAAAAGTTCCAGCGAATCTAAGGAATGATTATGGGAAGCACATGAAAAGAGCTCTGTTCAAATTTTTTTTATTATGTGATTTAGCCCAGAAATTAAAAATTATTTCATGTGAAACCTTGAAATAACATTCCATTTTCCAAATAAAAAAACAAATTTGGATATAGCTTTGAAAATCGCAGGAATTGGTACATATTATGATTAACGAAGAAAAAAAACTCCAATTTCATAGGTAAAGACCCAATATTTACCCATGACAAGGGATTATATTCCTGTTCAAAATATGTAGGATACAATATTAATTATACATTTTCTTTTATTGATCGAATTACTGTAGTACAAAATTAAATATCATAGAAACTACAAATTAGGTGGCCCTATTGCTAACAGCAATCTGTTCCATGCAAATCTATTAGTTAAGGCTACAAAGTCAGTAAAGTTGGTTATCATAAATATTGTGTAGCAACCCTAACCTAGACCTGTTTCTCCGGCTGTCAGACAAATATTATTGCGTTGATCAGTCTGCAGTCTTAATAATCAATTGGCTTAGACATGATCCATTCTAAGAACAATGTTATATGATGTACGTACATCGCCTTTTTGTTATCAAGGACAGACGGAGATTCCCCATACTTCTAATAAGACCGCCAGCGCCATGTTAAATTTTTACCAAAAATGTATCCTATGACTCTCCAAGGTACAAGACGAATCTAACGACATCTTGCATTTCAAAATCGGTCAAGCCACATACACCAGAGAAACCGCCTCCGTGGCTCAATGTAAACAACATAGGGTTTACGAATTGGAGGTCGCGGGTTCGATCCCCAGCGGGGTACATATTTAGTACTCGGTTTGGTTGGTGGTAGGGCATTTTAAATTTCCGCCTGGTCTTATCTAAAGCTGCCGCCAAACAGCAATGTTAATAGCACTGTTGTGTTCCGGTTGTCAGAGATAAGATAGCCAGTTCCGCAAATATTTGTGTTTCCGGGTCAGTACGCTTCCACCATCGGCCTCAGCTTCACTTAACATCAGGTTTGATTGAGGTCAAGTGCTAACCCGTTGTGCATAAAAAAAATGTAAAGACAAATACTTGTCTATGACAAACCGGGCAAGTGCGAGTCTGGCTGGACTCGGAGAATGAGTACATTTTTGAAAATCTAATATATGTCAAAAAAAATATAGCATCATTTAGGAAAAATAGTGATAAACATGATGTCAATACAAGAAATAAAGATAAACTGGCAGGTCACATAAGTCGCCTCCACAAAGTCAGTAATTCATTCAAAGGGTTATGTATACGCTTTTTCAATAAAGTTCCTGTTGATATACAAAATCTTCCTTTCAATAAATTTAAAGATACTATAAAACAGAAACTTATTAAGAAAGCATATTATAAAATATCAGATTATTTAGATGATAAACAATCATGGACATAACCAGCCCGTTCGCATAACCAGGCTATTTCACAATTAATAATGAAATATTATAATATAAAATAATAATTTTGTAATATAAAAACCTTTTTTTAAAAAGAGCGACCTCTCGAGTTTCTTGCTTGTTCTTCTCAGGGGAAAATTGCCTTTTGAACAAGCAGTAGCTTTAAAAATGTAAAATCTGACTATTTTAAGTGTACCCTGTGTACCTACAAAATAAAGCATTTTTTGATTTTGATTTTGAGTATTCCATACTATTAGTTGATTTACTGCTGCTCTAAAAGATATTCAATTAACCACAACCTAAGACACAATGTTCCATAATTTTTTAGCTGTAGTAACACTCAGAATTCGGCCGAGATATTTTCCGGACCCAAAAACCGAAATTAATTTATGTCTGACAGCGAACACACAGTGAAAAAGCCTAATAACATGAATCCAGAGTTCGCACTTTCCTAAAAACCCGACAAAATGGTTTCAATATGAACATTACGTGTGTCCATAAACTATTCGAAAATTGCGTGACGCGAATTTTGAAGAACCACTTTCTTATTCCCCTCACTAGGCGGCGAGAACGATGCTATTTTCCACTTCATAATCCATTACTGAATCCGTTAAAGGAATATGTGGGAAAATTTTAGGAATCGGCAATGGATATGGAAAAGGAGTGGGTATATTCGAACGACGAAATTTTATACCAACAATATCAAGTCACTTTTAGAAACGAAGTTATACAAAGTTTACTGCAGCATTATGTTACCGATACGCACATTATTATGTGGCATTTGGTTGGTGGTAGGGCATTTTATATGTCCGCCTGGCTAGCTACCACCATCTTATCTAAATCTGCGTTAATGGCATTGCTGTGTTCCGGTTGTCAGAGATAAGATAGCCGGTTCCCCAAATATTTGGGCTTCCGGGTTAGTACGCTTCCACGTTCGACCTCATTTTCACTTAACATCAGGTGTGATTGAGGTCAAGTACCAACCCGTTGTGCATAAAAAAAAGAGCTCGTCTGAGTAAGGAGATATCCCATTGGCCCATCGTATCAAATCCCCTGCGGGAAAAACACTTCATAGTTACGCAGCAAACATACACCGGTCAAAATGAGAATAGCAACTTTGTCTGCAACTAAAATTATGCAAGTTACGTTGCTAAAATTAATTCTTAGAATTAATTGATTGGCCAGATGGGATTGCATACAAGTTTATTTAAGGTTAATTGGTTACTCGTTTGTTGTTAGACAGACATACAGACTAGATTGTGCCGTTAGACGTAATCAGACCAAATATGAAGCGAATAAATTCGAAATATAATTGATTGTGCTCAAACGAGACAGAGTGAAAAAATAATGTGCAGTAATTGACCGAAGTTGATCTCTATTGCGTAGCACTACTGGATACTTCCTTATTGTTAGAAAAGGTCAGTGCAGTATAAGGCAGTTCGATTTAAAACCTTAATACAACGTAAAAAGGATTATTGTGTTATAGGTACGCTTCACATACACCCGCCTATACATAATTTATTTAGCTTGAAGAGCTTGATGGCTGGTTGGGCATTAAAGTTCTCAAGTGGAGATCACGCACCGGCAGACGTTCACTCACGAGGTGAAGAAACGATCGGATGAAAGTCGTGGGAAGTCGCTGGATGCACCCCGCTTCCAACCGGCCACTCTGGAAACTTATGGGGGAGGCCTATGTTCAGCGATGGTCGTCCTGCGGCTGATATTATGAATGTTTATACATAGTCTTCTTCTTCAATTTAAGAGCTATACTCTTGTCGGTGGAGTAACGACCATGTCTCTCTACTTTCCGCCCTCGTTTTAACCTCTTGGTACGACACGACATTCACCTTTTCTTTCACTTGGTCAAAGTAATTACGCCTAGGTCTTCCCCTTCCTCTCTTTCCTTCAATCTTTCCCTCAAATTATGTTCTTCAAAAATTATCGTGTCGTATCAAATGACCTATCATCTTCCCTCTTCGGTTCTCAACTGTGGCTAACAGGCATCTCTTCTCCTTTACCATCGTTAACACCTCTTCATTTGTTCTCATTTATGTAGTAGTAACCTATAATTTAATAACTGCACTAACTGATTTGTAGACTACTATTTATTCAGTCAGAGACACTGCAATGTCTTTTGACGACCGATTGGTGTAGTGGATAGTGACCCTGTCAGCGAAACCAACAGTTGCAGGTTCGATTCCCGCGAGGGGTAAATGTTGGTATGATGAATAACAACATTTATTCCCGAAACATGGAAGTTTATATAAATATTTATGTAAGTTTATCCGTTATCTAGTATCCATAGTACAAGCTTTGCTTAGTTTGGGACTATGATGATTGGTGTAAGTGTTCCAAATATTTGTAAAAAAAAAAATGTTCGCTGGGACGATTTCGCATGTTTTTCGCTTACTTATTCGTTCCTTTAAAACATTCATCAAATTCCATATTAGAAAAACAAATGTGTTTTATTTTTACATTAGGGGTTAGACAGGTTTATTTTTATGGAGGACTGGACACGTGTTCGACCACAATCTCGGCTTGTAGTGATGTAACTAGAATAACGAAGAAGAAGCCTTCCTTCTCACTCCCCTCGGGGAGTAAGGAAAATTGTTTCGGAGTTGGTGACCCCATGCAATGGTAGCCTTCGCTGCCCGTTGTTGCGGGCAGGGCGTTGGGTTGTCGGTGGAACTAGAATAACGAGGCCTAGACTTGGCGAATTTAAATAAAAATAAAGTTGCGATTGGTGTAGTAGGTAAACCCTGCCTGCGACACCTATTGTTGAATACCGTTGGGGGGAAAAATGTTTTTGTATTTTTATTCGTTATCTACTATACTTACTTAACAGGTTTAGCTTAGTTTTAGACTACATAATTGACGTAAGTGTCCAAAATATTTATTTATTTTAAGTTTTGACAAATTATTGTCTTACGTATCGAAACTACTTTCAAACAAAACGAATCAAATCAAAAATGCTTTATTTTGTAGGTACACAGGGTACACTTAAAATAGTCAGATTTTACATTTTTTAAGCTACTGCTTGTTCAAAAGAAAATTTTCCTCTGAGAAGAACAAGTAAGAAACTCGAGAGGTTGCTCGTTTTAAAAAAAAAAGGTTTTTATATTACTAAATTATTACTAATTATTTCATTATTAATTGTGAAATAGCCTGGTTGCGCGAACGGGCTGTTTATGTCCATGAATGTTTATCATCTAAATAATCTGATATTTTATAATATGCTTTGTTAATAAGTTTCTGTTTTATAGTATCTTTAAATTTATTGAAAGGAAGATTTTGTATATCAACAGGAACCTTATTGAAAAAGCGTACTATACATAACCCTTTGAATGAATTACTGACTTTGGGGAGGCGACTTATGTGACTTGCAAGTTTATCTTTATTTCTTGCGTTGACATCATGTCTATCGCTATTTTTCCTAAATGATGCTATGTTTTTTTTGACATATATTAGATTTTCAATCGTAGGTACCTACTTACGAATTGGTATACCTATACCAAATCGATATTAACTTAGAGTAAAAAGTTGTATCCATTGTTATTGTATGTAATATATTACCAGTAATGCATAAGCAAAAAATCGCCATGACAGTAATGGAAAAACGCTAAGTACACGAGTTCGTAGAATTGTAAGTACCTAATTAAATTAGGTATCCCACTTACCTTTTTCAACTAGTCGCTTTAAATTATTACGATAAAAAAAACGGTAACAGACCGCGCCGGTTGAATTAACTTAGTGGCAAAGTCAATGTTTATTTTTGCCGCGAAGCTTTCAACACAACCTCGACCCAGATGCGATAATTCAATTTATGTAACGTCTATCCGTAAATACGTTTTAATTCTAAATAGGGATTGGTTACTTTAATTGGTAATTGGTCAGTTGACCTATCAACTACGCCAGAAACGCGTGAAGATTTTTGAACGTAATGAATGAGGTAGTAATCCACAATTCTATACCACCTTGGTTTGTAGCTTGTCAGTACAATGTTTTGGTATGTTAACAAGCTGCACCCTCATTATCTAACGCCAATGGTAACGAGCTTCATTGTCAATTGTCACATTCGACCAATAGCGGAGCTGACAAATTTGATCAGTGTGAAAGAGATTACTTTTTTTTTCGTTTCATTCTCTCCTCTAGGAGAAGGCAAAGGGATCTAGCCCACAACAGCCATGTCTTATTTCTCTTATTTCTTCAGTTTGTAAGTCAGTCTCAGTCAAAACAAGTAATTCGTCGTATACTTGGCGTATACAGAGTCTAGTCACGGTCAAGTCATTCTTCAATAAAGAGGCAGAATGCTTTACAAAAGATTTTGGCGGCTTCTTGTGGGAACCCGAAAGCTCCGTTACGCACTTTAATTTACACTTCCCTTCACTTGTACACCATCACTAACGTTTGCTGCACAATATTCTGCCATTATTAAGCTTCAAAAGTCAGAATGCACAAATTATAAGAATTATAAAGAAAAATGCTACTTCACTCGCTGAGTTCCCGCCAAAAAGCCCGAAAGAGATTACTATAAGGTAACAGATGAGTGTTGTACCAAGACCTCAGAATGCATAATAACACAAGAAATATACGAAATATTTATTTTGTACAATATAAAATAACGTTGATAATAACGTATACATTTTATACCCCTGCGACCGCACCTAAATCACTTGTCGATTTCTCGTATTAGAATTACGTACAATTTGTTTATAATGGATAAGAACAATTTGGGGAAAAATAAGACAGTATTTTTTTTATTATATATAAAAATTTGCGTACCTATTAATAGTAGTACTGTTCTTTTTTTTATGCATCTATACACAATGTTTGTCGGCGATTGTGTGTTTAGTAAATGTTTTCTGCTTTGGCTATTGGTAATAATAGTATTTGTAAAATAGGACTATATTAATATAAATAGGACAGAGAAAGAAGGATCACAAGTTCAGCTCATTATTTGGCAATATCTAATTCAGTTTAGCTCTATTATAACCTAGCTATATTATATACCCATGCTATAGTCGGGTAAAAAGTCAAAATCCTTTCCCCATATTATACATCTTTGATAATGGATTGGCTCACATTTATATGGAACCCTAAACCCTCAACGGAAATCTAACTCTTTGAGAGAAATTTATGAAAAAAAAAAAACAATTTAAAACATTTGGCGCCGGGCGCTTCCTTTTTTCCCCATTACGGTGGAATAAAAAATAGATTTTACATTGCTTGGCAATGGAGAGGTGTGAAGCGAAAACGAATGCCCTCATCTCCGCCTTTTTTACTCTAACAAGGCTCGCTTCTGCCTCATTTGTCAGCAATTTACCGTACAATCAGGTTTTCTTTTCATTTTGTGTTGACGACATTCGGTGTAGTGGTTAGAAAGTCTGACTGCTATACAAAAAGGTCGCGGGTTCGATTTGTATGATCAATACAGACATGTGTTCCCGAGTTATGGATGTTTTTCATTTAAATATGTATTTATTTACAAAAAAAAATGTGTTTGTGTAGTTTATCAACCATCTGGTATCCATAATAAAAGCCTAATTACTTAGCGTGGAACTAGACGGCGCTGTGTGTGCAAAGATATTTATTAATTATTATTATTTTGGAATGATGCAAGTAAATGTGATATATGATTCAACCATAGAAGTACAAAATGTCACGCCTGTCTGATAGAAGACGTTCATACACTAGAAAAGTATTTAAGCCTGCTTTTTAAAGCGAGTGATAGATATACCTGCCTATAGACTTTATTACTGCGTATGCGCCAGATCTTTTAAACCAGTGAGTTGTGAATATGAACTCAGCGGCACTCCTATTTTGTTCACGAACTGTAATTGCAGCAAATCCCGAAATTAGTGAAAAACTGCACTAAAAGTGTTAAAAAGAAGCATGTAGTATCTTTTAAGTAATAACAAACGTAAGGTATTACTTGTGAAACTACTAAAATAACCGCGAAAAAGATTTCTTTAGCATATATTTCATGAGATTTGTCTCCGCCCAATCAGTGAATTCGTTCAAGAATAGATTGGATATTTTTTTAAAAAACTAGTGATGACCCAAATATTGACGGAATAACAACATAATGAACAATGTGAACTCTTCCAACACTGTGACATAGACATACCAGCAGTAATGCTGCTCGTAATAATATTTTTTTTTTTATAGAAATCACAGAGCATAATAATTGTAGTGTATTCCAGTTAAAACTTTAGAAGACAATTCACATTTTCTTCTATCCATTATGCTATAGATAGATACCTACTGAAATTTTTTATTCTCTTTATTTTTATTTTTTAATTTTTATTCTGCTATTCAAAAAGAGCAACACTTGAATTTTTTGCTCGTTCTTCTCTTGGAAATGAGCGGCATTTGTGAAGATTTCAAATATTATTTTAGCGACTTGCGAAATAAGTTTGTTTTGAATTTGTATTTGAAAAAAAAAGAGGTAGAAACGCGCTCACTCGAACCACTCTTGCTTTAGTTTAAACCGAAAAAGTCGGTTACGTAGTAAACGCTTCCGAAACTTGTTATGTTGACAGCCGAGTGAGTGATGTTAACTAATGAATGAGACACGGAACGAATCAATTTCCACATCTGCGAACTGGCTCTGCTCATGTAGACCCTGTTACGAAACAAAATGTTTACCATTTGTCAAAACTATCAATCTTACCTTGAGAGAGCTTATCTGAGGTTGCAAACACTGGGATTAATATGGGTAGCACAATTCAATTGTTTTTATAAAAATATACCATATAATTAAATTGATAAAAAACGTCATCATTTTAAAAATGAAAATCTGGTAAAATTCATTAATAATTGTTTACATGGCAGCTGTCCTTATTAGTCTTGTGACTTTTGGCGGGAGAATTCCGCGAGTGATGTAGCGTTTTGGTTTATTTCCTGCAATTTGTGTATGTTTTAAGTTTTGACGAACAAATGCAGAATTTGTGGAGCAAGATTGTGACGAATGAAGATAATTATCATGCAGGAACAGAAAAATGTCTGCTAATCGGTCTATTATAATGAATCATATCGATCTGCTATAAAAAGGACCAGTAGTTTTCTTTACTTAGTAGTTCCTTGGTCTACCGTTCTTTATCGACTAAATATTCACTTGGTTTACTCGTATTTCTTTCGCACTGGTGCGTTCTCATCTCAAGGGATTAGTAGACATTTGCAATTGGTCACTATTTCGCAAACGGTTCCGTTTTCAGATGGTCCCGTTTGCAGATATTCCCATTTGCATTTGGTCCCATTTTCAGATGGTGCCATTTGCAGTTGATCTCATTTTCAGATGGTCCCGTTTGAAGATGGACCCATTTGCAGATCGTCCCATTTGCAGACGATCCCTTTGAAGATTATTCTTTTGAAGGCTTGTATGGCGGCCATCTTATTTTACGCCATTTTGAACTTTATTTCAAGGAGTCGTGCAATTGTCCACCCCTAGCTTTTCTCTTTTTAGGACACACAATGGTACTGTCATTCCCCGTGTATTTCTTGTATCATTGTGGTCTGTGCGTTAATAAATGCGTTCTAGTCTTATCAATTATGCTCTATTCTATTCTCCAATATTACGACACTAAAATCTCTTTTGGCATGTATCTATAAAAGGGCCAAAAAGTGACACAATCCAACACAAGAAGATCAAATCACATTATGTCCATTATGGTCTACTTGAGGCTATACATGTCGGCCACAAACCGTATTCCACATGTTACGTCACTATCCTATCAAGAGAGCAGGCGTGTTGTGTTATACAATGCATTTTAACCAATTAGCTGCCGAATCTGGGTCGGCGGGTATCTGAGCGGCTTCGGTTTCGTGCTGGTACCTATTTTAATAAAGGTCAAATAGTTTGACGATGTTCGTAACGATCGCCATCGGAAGTGTCGTGGGAATATTGAAGATGTTTGGACTCAGTTATTTGCAGAAACTGGTTCTATGACGTTTTTTAATGCAACGCGTTAGCGTTGGTCCTCAATCACATCTGATCTTAAGTGAAGATGAGGCTAAAGGTGGAGGCCCGCTCACCCGATACCCCCAATTCAAATGGGGGATTGGATTTTATCTCAAACAGACGTAACACGACAAAGCTATGCAGCATCGCTGTTTGACGGCTGATTTAGATAAGATGGTGGTAGCTGGCCAGGAGAACGTTCAAAATCCTACCACCACCCGCAACAACCTGCCCGACAATAATGTCATAAAATCCAATTGGGATATAGAAAACTTAAGAAACCTTATTCATCCCGCTCGTCTGTTAAATTAAAATTTCTATTATAAGTTCATTTCTACTACTATGGCTAGATGTCGAGGTTTCGAATCCCGCTGTGGGCCTATTTATATGATGAATACAGACATGTGTACCCCAGTTATGGATTTTTACATAAGAAACAGGTATTCGTGTAGATTATCAACTATCTGCCTAGGATACAAGCTGCTTAGGCCCGTATTGCAGAATGTTAGGCACTCAAGCTGAGATCTCCGCTTGAGGTCAGTTAAAAAGGGCCAACTTTATGTAACACGTATAGCGGCATCTCTTTCTAAAATTAATAATATAAATTCAATTAACTTAAGTGTTTGTGATGGGTCGCGTACTCGTGGTCAAAATTATGCAATCAATTAGCGAAAAATATAAAATGCTTGCGTACCGGAGGCGCAAGCGCCGAGTTAACGGCACGCATTAAATGGCGTTTGATAAACAAGTTACATATTATTACGATGATTATATAAGATAAAAGCGATGCGCTAAGCGTAGATATACAGAAATCTGCGTATACTCACATTTTGCTCCGGACTATATATATAAGTTGTTTGGAATATATAGATGGATGTACCAATCTGAGATGAAATTGCCCATTTCGTGTTCTTTGATGTACTGTGCGGCCCCTTTCCCCGCACCCACCCCCGCCTACTGTCGACCTCTGACAGTGGAGCAGAGACCTTACGACCACCGTGCGCGCTGTATCGGAAAGTGACTGTGCTTTGGTGCTTTTCGCGATCAGAGACCTTCTGCATTCTTTCTGGGACTATCTGTAGTCTCAACCTATAGCCATAAGGGTTGGGAGCCATCATTTGCCAGAGGAGATCAGTGCGGTCATCCGGGTTCACCAGGTGAGCAGTTGATCACTAATATTGCATACTTGCGTCTAAACCTATTTCTAAACATAAGTCAAAGAATATAAATGGTGTTATGGCACTGAAACGTGGTCTTCCACTAGGTATGGGCGTCAAGGTCACGCAATGAGCTAAAAAAAGGGCCATGCTCGGCATTTCGCTACGGTGGTCGATTAAGGCATGAAGAAATCCGTAGTAAAACGAAAGCATAATATTAGGTCCTTACCTATGAAATTGGCGTTTTGTATGAAGAATTTCATTACGACTGTTTTCTCCATACAGACATTTTTGATTTTTTTTTTGGGAACGGCAAATCCAAATTTAGCTAAACTTTGTGTGTATTATCAGATAACATTAAGTAAAGTATAGGCAGCGTTAATTTTTAAAAGTAACCGCTTTATAAAAGTTTCAGCGAATCTAAGAAATGATTATGGGAAGCACATGAAAAGAGCTCTGTTCAAATTTTTTTTTAAATATTTCATATGAAACCTTGAAATAATATTCCATTTTCCAAATAAAAAACAAATTTGGATATAGCTTTGAAAATCGCAGGAATTGGTACATATGATTAACGAAGAAAAAAAACTCCAATTTCATAGGTAAAGACCCAATATACCTATACCCCAGCAACTTAGCGATTTAAAATTAAATTTTCACTCATGTTCGATTTCGTACTTGAGATCGATCTTGACTTGTGCCTTGAGATACTACTTTATTTTACATGAATAAGTAAATTTAATGTCACCTCAAGTTCGATTTAAATCTTGAGATCGCGATTAATATGGGCGGGCCCCCTGAGTGTAACTCGCCAAAACGCGAGGCAGTCACTAAACCGCGCGGTTTCGATGCGGCAGCGCAGGGCCTTAAGGCGGGAATATACGTCAGATTGTGTTTCCCATTGTCTGATTCAAGTCGTTATCGAGCTATTAATCCAAGTGCTTGCATGCGGACCAGAAAGAAAAAATGCACGACGAATGTTATTTATTGCAAATAAAAAAGAAAAAAAAAATGGAAATATTTGCTGATGTTCCGACTATCGGATCGGACGTATATTGATTGTTCAATCAAATTAGTGGCTCCAACGCTTTCTGATACTCGGATCAGACGTATATTCCCAGCCCTTAGTGCGGCTCTAGTGAGAAAAGAGTCGCGGGCGTGACATCTACAACATGTTACAAAAATGGTAAGAAATGAAAGACTCATGTTTACCGCCGGAAGGTAGCCATGCTGCCCAATAATGTCATGTTCTGATTTTTTAAAGATTGTACTACGAAAAGAGAATTAAAAATTTTTTATGAATATTGTCGATTTGCTCTTAACATCACCTCACTTAAAGGGCGTATTACACTATCCTAAATTCAGATACTAATTTGATATACATAGCTGGGAGGCTTGGTTCTGTTAATTCAAATATCTTCACTTCAACCAGCAATATATGCCGAATTAGTCTCTGAATTTAGGATGGTTATAGGCCCGTAAGCTGTGCTAGCCTTACTGCGTATTCAAAAATCGAACTACTGCGTAGTCAACACACACCATGGACTTATTATTTAAACAGGACTGAGTACTCGCCGCTGAAAAACGAGCCGAGCAGGATGTGTAACGTAGAGGCCGTTTGTCTCTGTCTAACAGGGTGACCACAATATATTTGTTACTTGGGACAAATGTTGTAATAAAATATTTGTCAAAAAACTTTGGCGTTTTGACATTTGCCGGCGTGAGCCATTTATTTCGCATTTCTTCATTTTTTGGGAAACTGCAATAATAGTACAACAGTCAGGACCCTAATCAATCACACATATTTGACATATTTCGACTCATTTTAAGAATTCATGGGCATCCTACTTCTTTGATTTACAAAAATATTATTTTTAGCTTACCTGTGGAAAGATATGTTGCAACCACCATAGGATTCACTTGGGCAAGTATAAACGCAACACTTTTTCACCATTTTACTCCTTTTACTTGTTATAATATAACAAATACTTTAAAAAACTTTTAATGCAAAGAAAATTCAAAATCACACCGAACCATCACCGAACCGCCATGACATGACATGCTTTTCAGGGTTACCATAAAAATAACAAAATCGAAATAAAAATGTATGTTTTCTGTTTGATTTAAGAATATATGAAAAGAAATTAATGCGAATGTTATTTGTTTATTTATAATTGTTAAAATAACATAAAAATATAAGTGTTTCAATGGAATTTTTGAGTAGCCAAAACTGTTGATCATAATCATTTTTTTTGCTGGCAAGATGTAAGAACGAGACACACGGCCTCCGTTATTTCTATCTCTCTCGGCTCGGATTTGCCTTTGTGTATGGTGCATCCAATTTAATACCTTATTGCGTTGACATAGTGATCATTTTCCTAAATGATTCTTTTGATAGTTATCAGTCCTGTTTAAATAATAAGTCCATGACACACACTCGCACAAAATATTATGTCAACCAATAGCCAAGCACAACTTTTTGAACACTCCGTATCTCGCTAATGATTTTGACAGATGGTTGAAATGAACCTCGCTTATATACAATTCGATCATAACCGCTGTCAACCGAATGATGAATCGTAATACGAATTTTCTTTTAACTTGGATTGAAATTGGATAACAAGAAAAATTGGATTAGACATGGGACGGTGACGTTTTAATATAATACGATTTGCTAAAGTTTCATGGACATGGCCTCATCTAGTGTTTTCCGCTTCAATTTCAGTTTGCCTCGCAGGAAAATCAGAACACTAGTTGGACATACCTAAATTCAAAAACGCAGGCGCTGGAGAAATGTTTTTGTCATAGTGTGACAAACGAACGGCAACCTTTGTAATTTTGTAACCTTTGTAACCTTAATGTCGATGTGTTCCATATCAAATACAGGGGTCACATCACACACAGCACAAATGCATTGTCTCCTTGAGGGCTATGAAACGGTAGATTCGGTGAGCGTCACCCAATCACGACGTCTAATTCTGCCCAGTTTAATTAAAAAACTTACCTGTTTTGGTTCCATTTTTTATTAATGCAAGATCTTTAATCTTTATCTCATTTACAGAAACGATTACAAAAATATGTACTTAATATGGTGGTTGGCCTCACACAAATAGATAAGCATTTATTTGCATCTATATACACATACATAACAAATTTGACATATGAAAAATACAACTAAAACAATAAAACACAAATACAGAAACATCAAATATTATTCAAATTCAGTTATATTTGGCGGCAAAAAGTGCAATCTTCGACATTTAAATTATTAATTTATTTAAAATAATCACAGACACGTAATTTGGGCTGTAAAAATTATTATATTATTAATAAAGAAATTCACAGCATGTCTTCTCCATTATATACAAGACCGAAATGAAGCACACACTTACATACAGAATTTGTGTTTGATACATTATATTACTGGAGAGACCAGCAATCCTGAAGGCAATTACGGTCGAAGCCGAAACATGTTTATAGTGATTGTCTCACAGATAAAACAAATTATTATGATTTAGAAAAGAATCCCTTTTTTTTACCACATTTACATTAAAATTCGCGAACCTTTCCTAGTCGTTAAAAAAATCGTCACAGTCACAGACGTGAACATTGGACACTAGTAGTCAGTTCCAAATTCAAATCATTTTGCATATATGAAATTTTACTTCCGAGTTTTATTGATTCCAAATATAAAATCACTCTATTTTCTGTTGATTTAAATTAGCTCTCCGGATGCTCTTTAGATTGCGGTTGTACCTATTCACAACAATTCGTAGCATTGTTGAGAAAATATTTTGTCCGGATATCAAATACTTTTCACTGATTTTCTCATGTGAATTAATATGCAATTTCGTCAGTAACGTTATTGATATATTCTGATCATCGACCACACAGACAACAGACGTTTTTTTTTACTAAAACTACCTACTGCTGATAGGCTAATATGTTTTTCAGCTTTGCCGGGCAGGGGGAAAAGCGCGGAAGCGCTCTGCCCAATGTCTCTTGCATATAGGCTTGCCAGATGGTATCCAAAAGGAGGACATGTCCTCCTTTTCCATGATTTGTCCTCCCGTCCTCCCTTACCTACTGTTTGTCCTCCTTTGTGCTAAACGCTAAACATCGTTCAACATGGAAAATCTACTTCAAAAGTACTAAAAACATTGAATGCTTCTCAGAACTGCTCAAAATCTGCGAATTTTATTTTTGTATAAGCGCACATAACGCAAATGTGGAAAGAGTTTTTTCACTGATCAATACTCAGTGGAGCAAAGAGAGGAACAGATTAAGTGTGCCGTCAGTGAAATCCATAATTCTTACTCAATGCAACTTCAAAACCATGACATGTGAAGATTTTCATGATTATTTGTTAAAAAATTAAGAACTTCTCGCAAAAATTGGCAGTTCACCTAAATATGAATAAAATAAAGTAATATAGTATTAAAAAATCGTATAATTGTTAAATGTCCTCCTTTTTTACAGAAAATTATCCTTTTTTGACCAACATGCCCTCCTTTTTCAAGTTCTCATCTGGCAACCCTACTTGCATACAGCAGAGATTTTTGATTTACTGTACCGAATTAATTATGTCCACTAGCTGAAGTGTCAGGGAGGCGAGGTACCGCATTGCGATTCGTACAACCAATGTCGTTATTTACATGTCTTCGACAGAGGCAGTAACTGATTCGTAGTTTTAAGCACCTGTTCGATTATCCTGACAATGTTGACAGATGTCCCTCGTCTGTTATTAGGGCATGGGCAGTGTCGTCGACGGTTCTGATATATGTATATTGATGGGCTCATCGTTGGGTGGGCAATTTGAAGTTTTCTCATCGGTCAACGTTACCGATGACGTTACCGACGAAGTAACATAATTAGATATTGTTTGTCAACGGTTTGATTAAATATCGCTCACATGAGTTCTAAACTTTTTAATTAACTTGGACGGTGTCCTTTTTTCCCAAGTACACCAGGAAGTAGAGTAATGTTTTCGGGTGTAGGTATATATGTAGTTTTCTATGTTATCTCCTATAGCATAAAGGTCTTAATCTATTTTGATATTCAATTCGTTACATTCGCCTTGATCACTTGAATTGTAATATTGTAATCAATAACAATTGATTACAATTTACCTTATTTGTAATATTACCTAATATACCTTGAATTGTAATCAATATATCAATTGATTACAATATTACTATTCAAGTGATCAAGGCGAATGTAACGAATTGAACATCAAAATAGATTAAGGCGTTTATGCTATTGGAGATAACATAGAAAACTAGGTATTTATTATTCCGTTTTCTTCTAAAACAGTGGCAAACGGTGCATCTTCTTTTTTGGAAAGGTTTTATTATAATTATGAGTGACGTTGTTGTTCTGGCCCGGGAAAAAAATATCCATCGATGATATTTTGTTTCAAGAACATTCTACTTCCACTAGAACAACAGAACTAATATAAAACATCCCACACATGGCATCATAAAGTTGTGTGAATTATGTTATGATGTGAATTATATAGCACTATACTGGTTCGTTAGCTTGACAGAGGAAAAATTGCGGGAATTTTATTAGATTTCGCACGGGACTCTACGTGACGGCCAACGGGACTCCGGTAAACAGACACAGCACAGTTATGTACCGTATTGCCTATACATTTAAACAAGACAGCTATACTAGTGGTGGTCCGACAAACGTCGAACCTTTTTGTGATAAACCCTCTGATTGTGACACGATAAATAGAATAAAAATGTGTTTTCGAACCCAAATATGCATAGGTGACGATGCAGTGGTTGTTGCTAATTTGCAGTCATTGGATAAATTAATATGTTTTTTTGAATACAGCATAAATCAAGAATATTGCTTTGACCTGCAGTCGAAAAGCCTTTATTAACAATACGTAAAATAGCATTAATTACGGTTATTGTCCAGCACTTCAAATTATCGATAAAAGTGGCCATTTTGTATTGTAATCGTGAATTCTAGAAAATAACCGTTATCAAAGCTATTTATTTACTAAGCTAATTTCGAGAGCAGGTTAGAGCGACTTTTTGATTTGTTCTAAACGTAAAAAGATATCTTAATTTATCCTATGAGGACGCCACTGGACGGAATAAACCCTCTTAAAAGGGTATGTATGTTTATCCGTTATCTAGTATCCATAGTACAAGCATCGCTTGGTTTGAGACTAGATGATTGGTATGAGTGTCGGAAATATTTATTTATATATTATTTATTAATTGATATATCAGTGACCTTACTGTACAGTAGGTACCGTAGTTGTAAAAGATTTACTCGTCGAAAATGTAATACGCCGTAACATGACCGCAGTGCGCGATGCGACGAAACTTTTTCATCACTATTCGACCTGCTTGAATATACAAGGTTGTTGGAATTGGAACAGCAATTTAGTCGGATTTAAAGCCAGAAAACTGGGATTTTTATCCTGATAAAGTGAGTAGTTCCCGCGCGATATACCTACCAAATTAAATATATCCATGATAAAGTTAATCCACGCAGGAAGCTAGTAGGTAATGTTAATTTTATTTCTACTAATATAGTAATATAATATAATCATTTTTATGCTTGTTCCCGCGCGCCTCCTGGATGATAGCTGAAAATCAGTGCTTGCTCATTCATTGAGTATTTTTAATGCGCTGAGCTATTACCTTGTTGCATGACTGTTGCTCACATACCCACATATAAAGAATCGGCAGTAAGTGTTGAAGGTATTTTAATGTTATTGTATTTGTTAAAAATTGTATGTCTCTTGTTTTCTTATTTGTTCATGTTTCTCCCTTGTATGTGTGCCAGTATATGCAATAAACTTTTTATCTATCTATCTATCTATCTATCTAATAGTTATAGAAATTTGGATGCTAGATTTCCGGCCGCGACTTCGTTTATGTGCATCTCGAAATAGAATATATACTATCACTTGTATTATACATATATGAACCAATTTGAAAAAAATATCTATTGAAAACCATATAAAAATCCTTCGCGTAGTTTAGAACAACAAAGCGCACAGAAACTAAAGAAAGGATGAAGAACTATCTTTTACTACTATCATGTGCCGCTCTACGTCTTCCTCTGTTCTGTTACTTTTCCACATTGTGATGAAGACATATAAATAGCGCGCGTCAGAAGTTAGAGAACTAGAAGAGATTACGCGAGGATTTGTTATTATGTCGGAAACAGCGATATAGAAACTGGAATGCTAATATTATAATACTAGGTTTCCACCCGCGACTTCGTTTATGTGAATCTCGAAACAAACCAATCTGAAAGAAATACTCTAGTGAAAAAATGCGGAGCGTAGTTTAGAATATCAAAGCGCACAAACAGACAGATACGAATAGCGACTTTGTTTTATACTATTTCGAGACTAGAGATGGAAAAAAGAGAAGTAAAGATACTATATATCACACGATGTGCCGCTCCACGTCTCGCACTGTTCTGGTACTGACGAAGACATATAAATAGCGCGCGTCAGAACTAGAAGTCATTCTGCGAGGATTTGCTATTATGTCGGCAACAGCGAGACGCAATTCCAATGTATGTGTATGTGCCATTGTGTACACGAAGTAAAAAATTGACGACTCCATTTGAAAGATGGTATAAAGCATTGAACGCCTTATTATGTCAGTTCTAAGACTTGAAAGTAACAGAAGGGGTAACTTGAGTAACTTCAACATAGGTACAGTGAAAGTACCGTTACTCAAACAAAGGATGTGTTATTACGGATTCATTTTAGAGTATATTTTTTTTATGCTTGACCTCAATCACACCTGATGGTAAGTGAAGAAGAGGTCGAAGGTGGAAGCGTACTGACCCGGAAACCCCAACACATTTGGGGGACTGGCTATCTTATCTCCGACAACCGGAACACAACAATGCTATTAACAATGCTGCTTGGCGGCAGATTTAGATAAGATGGTGGTAGCTAGCCAGGCGGACATTTTAAATGCCCTACCACCAACCAAACCGAGTACTTAAACATATACCCCGCTGGGGATCGAACCCGCGACCTCCGAATCGTAATCCCAATGTTGTTTACATTGAGCCACGGAGGCGGTTGAAAACTGTTCAAACAAACGAGAAATTTGAAAACTGTTTTGAAGTGGCCTTAGATGTTTTTTCGTATATCTTCAAAGTGATTTCTTCCTGGAACCCACTGGGTATATGTAATGTAAAAGGAGTAGGTAAAGCTTAAATTTACGAGGCACACATTAAAAACAAAAATGGCATCCTTAGAAATAATCAACAAAGCAACCGGGAAATTATCAACGATTCTTTTATATAACAATCCTAGCTTTCCGCCCGCGGCTTCGCCTGCGTGGAATAACTTTATCGCGGATATTTGCTTATCCCGCGGGAACTACTCATTTTATCGGGAAAAAAAATATCCTAAGTCTTAAACCAGGGTATGATCCTAAGTCTTAAACCAGGGTATGTTCTACATATATAACAAATTTCATCCAAATCCGTTCATCGGTTTCGTCGTGATTGAGCAACAAATAAAAAAACAAATTTTACAATATTAGATGTTATAAATGAGGGTCCATTAAGATACACCTACAAACATCTTAGACAAGAAGCTTCAGTAGACATGCTAAAAGTGTCCCAGTAAATAATAAGTTGCAGTGAGTCAACCAGGCAGGAGTTACAGATTTGTACCTTCGGATGTCTTGTATATTTTTATTAGACCGGATGAGTTTTCTTAAATAGAAATAGGGCATATTAGGTAAGTAAAATAGAAGGTATTGGCATAGGTAGTTTAAATATTTCTTTTTTCAAAACCATCATCGAATGAAGCCTTGTGTCATTTGACGGTTGCGTTTGTAGCTTATTCAACATAATTACATTAAAATAAATTCAAAAAAAACTTGGAGAAAATATGTGTTATAAAATAAATTTCGCGTGATAGGACCCTAAGAATCCAGTCAGTCTCATCGCAATCTACCGGTGCGAACGTCGATTCATTTTCCTGCCCTTATCCCACTCAAGGTGGGGTCGGCACAACATGTCATCCTCTTCCACTCTCCTCTATCAGCCGTCATCTCCGTACTCACCCCTTTCACACACATATCATTCCTCACGCAGTCTACCCACACCTTCTTTGGTCTTCCCCTACCTCTGTATCCCTCCACATTCATACTTAACACTCGTCTTGTTACGTGCCGTTCATCCCTCCTCATAATGTGCCCAAACCATGCTAACCTATTACTCCTCAACTTTTCTGTTATTGACGCCACTTTTAAACTTCCTCTGATATACTCATTCCTGATCTTATCTATTCTAGTCACACCACACATCCATCTTAGCATTCTCATCTCTGCCACATGCATTCTACTTTCATCAGTCTCTTTCATTGTCCAACATTCAGATCCATCCATCCATTGTTTATGGTTTTGAAAAAAAAAACGACCTATGGTAATAACTTCTATTACCTAATTTATCTAATATTGTCCATTTTTTTTCTTACGGTAAAAACATCTAACTAATATTATAAAACATCCTTTAGATTTCTCTTGTCTTACTTATTTCGTCTTGTTTTTAATTTTTTATGAGTAGGTTTTTTTACCGTATAGTCGGGTTTTATAACTTTTTTATATTCTTATTATAAGTCCAGGGTTCGAGCTATGTCAGTCAATATATATTATTTATAGCTTATATCCTTTGATATCCAAAAAATCATACATATAAATTATTATTTTTGTCTGTGGTTGTTACAAGATTATACCTAGGTATAGGTAGTTTTTTTTTTATTTTGTTGATTCTAACTGAATAATAAATAAAAGTTTAATTTGTTATACCTTTTTCTTATATATTTTTACTCACAAAAAGAGACACCCACCCACACTATGTTAGCGAGACAGAGAAAGAGCAATATCATAATTACTGATTTTTGGTGTTTTGCCAATAGGTACGATTAATTTATGGATAAATATTATTCATTAAATAACTTAAATTTTATTTTAATAATAATAAATTCCTAATTATGACTCAGCTAGTACCATCAATAAGCGCAAAAATGGCAAATAAGTTTGGATTAGATATATCGATCGATATTTTTTCGAAACGTCGTCACTCGGCGCATGATTAGATCCCCCGACTAATGCACGTAACCGTCGCAGCGTCTCAACTCATAATGTGTCTTTTCTCGAAATGTCCTTTCACAGAATGTCCTTTCTCAAAATGTTTCTTTTCTCTAAATGTCCCTTTCTCAAAAAAATATATTTTACAAATTTGCTAGGTTACATTTTTTCCAATAAACGTACAGCCAATTGCAGTTCTTTTTGAATGACTTCTTTGTGAACATATATTTTATTACAATATAATACTTCTTTCTTTACTAGTTCAATTGGCTGTATTTATTGGAAAAACTGTAACTTAGCGTAAATTTCTTTTTTTTTTTGAGAAAGGGACATTTAGAGAAAAGGACATTCTGTGAAAGGACATTATGAGCTGAGACGCATCGCAGTACGACTACAACCTTAACAGTTGAAATACTGGCATCAAATACCTGTGGTCTTTTTAGCGAGTATACAGTCCCCCACATAGTTTACGTCTCCTAATGAGAACAATATAAATAACTGTTATCTTTTATGAGGATTGTACATCTGACATTGTAATAGTCCTTAGAACCCACGCGGTTTAGGCCGATTTATTAAAGTGATTTATCTATACTGAATGATGAGATAAAGTAGTTGTTAATGTTGTTATAACGGGGTTTAGCAGGTGATTTGGTATCGCGGAATTAATGTGCGAATAGAATCGAGAAACGATAATTATTATGAGCCGTGATGACTGATAAAAGCAGGTAAAAAAACCACAGTAATATAAGTAACTCTGATTGTCTTCTGACTGTGTCCGATCGCATCGAAATTTGACCGAGATGTAGGTACATGCTACAGGTTAATTTAAGATAATAAATAAATATTTCGGACACTTACACCAATCACCCAGTCGCAAACTAAGCAAAGCTTGTACTATGGATACTAGAGAACGGAACAAATACATAAATATTTATATAAACATCCATGACTAGGGAATCAATGTTCGTATTCATCACACAAATATTTACCCCTCGCGAGATTCGAGCCCGCAATCGTCGGTTTCGGTGACAGGGTCACTATCCACTACACCAATCGGTCGTCAGATAAGACAGATAAGACAAAACATATAACATAAAGTAAAATGTAGAAAACCCCGAGTTACTAAACGTAATATCATCATCATCATCGTGCAGGTATACAAAGCAACTGAGTTAAAACTTAAATATCTTTGAAGCGGCTGAACCGATTTTCATCAAACATGGCTTAAAAACTTTTTATTATGCACAACGGATTAGCACTTGACCTCAATCACACCTGATGTTAAGTGAAGATGAGGTCGGAGTGAAGTTATTTGGAAGACTAGCTATCTTATCTCTGACAACCGGAACACAACAAGGCTATTAACATTGTTGTTTGGCGGCAGATTTAGATAAGATGCATGGTGGTAGCTAGCCAGGCGGACATTTAAAATGCCCTACCACTAACCAAACCGAGTACTTAACATGTACCCCCCTGGAGATCGAACCCGCGACCTCCGAATCGTCAACCCTATATTGTTTAAATGCTCAATTTAAAAATTAAAAAACTTCAAAGTTTCAAACAGAAATTGGTATCAAAATATCTAAATAGTTTTTTTTTCTGTCATCGAAGTCTAATAACTACACGCGATCTCTCAAAATGACGACTTTACCAGACGAATATAACATTTTCCCAAATAACTGACATTACACAAATCGCCCGGCCGGGACTTTCACTCGCTTAGGCCAAAAAACTATAATTACCTGCCTGCCATCATCACTTGATTTGACTGTTTGGTCTAAGTAAGGATCTAATCTATTGTTACACAAATGCAGTATTTTCTTTTTGAAAACGCTTACAATACATCCACAATCAGAAGTCAGAAAGTGAAGCAAGAGAGCTAATAATATTCTGCAGGAAATAGAACAAATCCAATCAAAAAATATTTATATCGTAGGATAAAAATTATCACTTGAAAACGTCACATATTTTATCTTGTTATTAAAGTTTTTGACATTATTGTTCATTCACAAAGCTGATTCCTCAGAGAAGAACAAGCAAGATACTCAATGGTTGCTCTATTAAATAAGTTTGGGTTACAATTATATTATATTGTATAATTAGGCTGAATATCGCCGAGCGGTCTATGTCCATGCTTGCTTATCATCCAGATCCATCTTATTATTAAAGTTTTTGACATTATTGCTCATTCACAAAGCTGATTCCCCAGAGAAGAACGAGCAAGAAACTCAATGGTTGCTCTATTAAATAAGTTTGGGCACAGTTTGGGTTAGAATTATATTATATTGTATAATTAGGCTGAATATCGCCGAGCGGTCTATGTCCATGCTTGCTTATCATCCAGATAGTCAGAAATTTTATAATAGCCTTTGGTAAATAATGTCTGTTTTATGATGGTTTTGAATTTATTTAAAGGTAAATTTTGAATGTCCACTGCAACCTTATTATAAAAGCGTATAACATTGCCCCTTAAATGACTTAGTGACTTTGTGTAAACGGCTGACATGAACAGCAAGTTTATTTTTATATCTGGTATTAACATTATGTATATCACTATTTTTCTTAAACGATTCTACATTTTTAACCGACTTCTTTCTTACATACATTAAGTTTTCATAAACATATTGCGATGCTAATGTAATATATTAATTTCTCTAAATTTATTCCTATAAGAGATACTCTGGGGCCCAGTTTGTAAATCGCGCGAACCGCTCGTTTCTGCAGAACAAAGATACAATTTATGTCCGCGGCATTTCCCCACAACAGAAAGGTTTTGAATTTCCTATGGAATGGCAATTGTCAGTCCTATTTTAAGCATATGCCTTGGAAGGAACCTTTCTTCTTCAAAATATGCTTTTGTGGAGTAATGACCACGTCTCTCTGGATTCCGCCCTCGATTTAACCTCTTGGTACGACACGACATTCACCTTTCCTTTCACTTGGTCAAAGTAATTGCGCCTAGATCTTCCTCTTCCTCTCTTTCCTTCAATCTTTCCCTCTATTATGCTCTTCAAAATAATGTATCAGGTGACGTATCAGGTGACCTATGAACTTTCCTCTTCGGTTTTCAAATCATCTCTTTTACCATCATTAACACCTCTTCATTTGCTCTTTTCTCTGTCCAGCTTATTCCTTCCGTACCTAAGCTAAAATGAATAAATGTAGGTGTGTGAACAAAGCGAACGAAGTGATAGCCAATCTAATTATCTGGAGACCACCAGTAACTGTAAATGAACAATCGGGGAATAAAATTGAAAGATTGGCGATAAGCACCGCACAGCCTTCAAAGTCACGAACCGCGGCTGGTCGACATCACGAAGAGATTACAATGAATGTATACCTAACAGAAATTATTGAAGGATTAATTGTGTAAAAAGTATTGTACCCGGTTACAAATTGTTTACATCATCTGTCAATTTCTTTTTGACTTTTTCTGTTTTTTTGCACAACGGTTTGGTACTTGACCTCAATCGCACCTGATGTTAAGTGAAGATGAGGTCGAAGGTGGAAGCGTACTGGCCCGGAAACCCCAACACATTTGGGGACTGGCTATGTTATCTCTGACAACCGGAACACAACAATGCTGCTTGGCGGTAGATTTAGATAAGATGGTGGTATCTAGCCAGGCGGACATTTAAAATACCCTATCACCAACCAAACCGAGTAGTTAAACATGTATCCCTATTGGAATGTAATATCGAAACCGTTGTCCACTCACAAGGTGGACGGACAACCTGATAAAAGTCGCGGGAAGCCGCTGGATGCAGGCCGCTTCTAACCAGTCGCTCTAGATCTCTATGGGGCTTATGATCAGCAGTGGACGTCCTGCGGCTGCTGATATTATGATGATGAATGTTAATATATTATTGTCTTTTCACTGTTTGAGAATAAGATCAGTAGCTCGGAAACTAAGCTAAGGGGTTTGATGATTCCCCTCTTAAGCCTGTTGACGACCTGTTGGTGTAGTGGTTAGAAACTGACTGCTTTACTACGAGGTCGCGGGGTCGAATCCCGCTAGGGGCATATGTTTGTATGATGAATACGGACATGTGTACCCGAGTTATGGATGTTTTTCATTTATATATGTATTTATTTACAAAAAAAATGTATTTCTGTAGTTTATCAACCATCTGGTATCCATAACACAAGCCCAGATGCTTACTGTGGGTGGACCTATTACGCTGTGTGTATGTGTATTAAAAAAAAAAAAGATTTGAGTTTGAGCTTTGAAAAGCGCTAAAAATCTAGGTGCTAATGAAGTTTATTAGGAATTGGTATGGTAGAGTGCAGTGAAAATTAATCGGAGTGGAATAAAGTGGTACACACCAAGCAACGGATCCAACAGGTCTACAGAACTAGAGAAGGTGGTGAAACGATGCTGACTCTCATCGACCTGCTGGATCTACTCCTTTGGAGGCTCCAAGCGCATCCAGCTTTCAGGAACTTCGTCTGAAGAGACAGTTGACCACGACTATATCAGATGTATCCACATAAAGTCCTGCTTTAGACCAAAAGAACCAAAATATTCAGCGACCAGTAATCATAATGAATATAGAGACATTCGCCTATGACTTACAAATGAACCTCTCTACAAAGGTCATTGCGTCACTCGCGAGAGACTTGTGAATTTGACATTAAACACAAAATAGTCGAGTAAAGGTTAGGCCGCTCGATCATGAGCTGTGCGCCCGCGCAGCCAAGGTTCCTCTTTGTTCATGATGATAATACCTTAATGACAAAAAGTATAAAGTGGGTAGTAAGATCAAAGGATGAGGAAAAACTAGTACGAATTTTGTGCTTCTAAAAGTATAGTTAGCGTCCAAATTATTAGGTGCCATAATGCTGCTTGGCGGCAGACTCTTAAGTCTTCTGTATCCCGCTGGGAAAATGTTTCGAATGTAAGTAAACCTATTTCTGAATATCCGACGAAATAGAGGAGTTATGTTTATGCTATGTTTGTGTATCATTTCCGTGGCATTATTGTAGCGCGAAGACAGCTGAATCGATGTCAAAACGCTATTTTGTTTTTTAAAGCTGATGTTTGTTCCTTTATTAGATGTTTGATGGAGATGAGTTTCGAAGATGTTTAGTTTTAACACAGTACACAGTTTTTTTTTTAGTTTTTTTTTGTGTACTTCGATGACATTTTGATAGGCTCGCTAGGGGCTTTCCATTTGTTATTTTATACAATGTATATTATAACTACTTCTGAATATTTGTGAAAACTTAGCGAAAAGAAATTTTAAAAGTGGGGGATGGGATATATCTTGTATTTTTTGTTTAGTGCCCTCACTTTATATTTATTGCTCCAAGTTTATTGGCTCGATTCAATGTATTTTTTTTTAAGTTTATGAGATACATTATCGGTTTATTCATCTTCACGATAAATGAAAATGTCGATATTACCTAATAAAGTTTTATGAACAATTACACGCAGATACATAACGTAAGTAGTATAGCATTTAATGTTGGTAGTTAACCGGCAAACATGACCTCAATTGTTTATTATGTTAAAAAAATGTGACAAACGAACTAGCAGGTGAAATGGTTTTTTTTTTATGCACCACGGGTTGGTACTTGACCTCAATCGCACTTGATGTTAAGTGAAGATGAGGTCGAAGATGGAAGCGGACTGACCCGGAAACCCCAACACATTTGGGGGACTGGCTATCTTATCTCTGACAATGGTGGAGAGTATCACTACCGCTAGAGCGAGTGCGCTACTACGAGAATACAGTGGTACTCTCTCAGAAGTCTCAGAGATGAAGTCCACAAAAAACTACAAGACATAGATGAGGTCACTAATGGAAAAATCTAACCACATTTTTCGGGTGTAAATTGTATAAGATCAAGCTCAAGAGGTCTTGACAGTGACAGGCGTCACAAAATGTTATGAATGTATCAGCCTGACCGAGGGGTCATACTGACAGTGGACGTCACTTTCCACGTCACTCGACACTAAGTTCGCATGGATGCTCTGCCTAAAAACAGTCACACGCTCTCTGAGGGCTAAGAAAGTGAATAGCATGTAACTTTGCTCGGAATTAAATAACGTCCCTGTCTAGTCGCATAATGCCGGTTTTAAAGTAAAATAAATTAATGAATTTAGCAAATTAATAAGTAATTAACTTAGGCGCGCTCTCGCCACTGCAGCGGTCTCGGCGTCTCTGGAGCCTTGTAGCTTATTCAGAGACGACGGGAAAAGACCTGATGGAGCCACCTTGGTACCCTGGTGCTTGGGGCGCACCTTCGTATGGGACGCAACTTGTGCGGATACTTTGGCACCGTCCCATGTACAAGGAACTGCGCAAAGAGCTGGAACCGCGGCTGAACAAGCTCAAAGTAACAAGCGCCGTAAATATGTGTCAATCTCTATAAACCACGAGTTTGCGGCGCTTGCAGTGGAGACATTGGGCCCGTGGTCTTCGAACACGAAAGAATTTGTAATTTGTAAGGATTTATCCGTTAGATTGGTCCACGCCTCTGGAGATGTGAGAGCTGGTGCCTACTTTGCTCAGCAGCTGAGCTTATGCATTCAGCGGAGCAACAGCGCTAACATATTAGGTACTATGCCTCACGGAAGCGAGTTGGACGGCGTATTTTTTCTATAAGATATGGTTATTTTCAATTGTGTTTTATAAATTTGTTGTTTCATGTACATACTTATAAATGAAAAACTTTGGTGTTGTAAAATAAGTAACCCACTTCATAAAATATTAAAAAAAATTGACAATAAATTGAACCTATGTAAGCAAGATCAAATAAAGTTTTCTTATTCTTATTCTTATTCTTATATAGGAGTCGTCTAGGTCAAATTCACTTACATATTATAAAGAAAAGTAGCCTCTTCCACCTTTTGTAACTTCATGGGTATAATACAAAACAGACACATTTTGTAGATAATACACATAATCTAACACTGAGCAACACAACACTTACCGCTCCACAAAGAACAGACAACATAGTAAAAGGTTCGGGTAACAGAAGCGTCCGACTAAAATAACTTTATTAAGTTAGCATCCCTGGGGACCCTAATCAGTCTCTCGCCGGAGTTATAAAAGGTCCACATGTTTGCGTGATCAAAACTACGCACTATAGTAAGGTACCTATGACACGCAATCGTTACAGATTAAGTCGTAATAAATAAAAAACAAGCCGCTTTATGCCTTTCAGTAAAACTGCCATCCTTCACTCACCTCTCTATTCACCTAGTAATAAAAGCCAAGGTCTTTTATACCTGAAAAAGAAAGAGAAATTATTAATTAAGTTTCAAACATTTAACTAAATAGAGGGTTAATATGAAATGTGTATAGACTACCGTTGTCAGGTGTCCCAATTTGCGTTGCATGTCCCGATTTCGTAGGGGTCCCGATTTACAGGTTCAGTTGTTTAGTTAGTCGTGAACATGTAACATACAGAGAGAGTTTTATATATTAGTGTGGTTGTCCATGATTTTCTTTGGAATATTATCTTTTTCGATTTGGAATATTATTTATTCTTGTTTTCGAGTCGAGGAAAGTTTAAAATTTTATTGAAACATAAAATAGCCACTCTAACAGCACTCTCTGTGGCGTTAAGGAGGTCGTCAAAAGTGCAGCCATCAGGACACGGGAAGCAAGATAATATGTGATCCATTGTCTGCGGGGAGACTCCGCACTCGCATCGAGCAGTCCCACCATCGGAGAAAGTCCACCTAGACAGATTATCTTTGCTGTGGCCGACCTGGGCCTGGAGCCGATTTAAGGATTTCCTTGTCGACATAGAAAATCGTGTCCAGGAGGCAGAGACTCCGCGAGCGGGGAGGAATGACACAAGAGAGTATCTCTGCCACCTAAGGCTGCAGAGGGCACTCGAAGCCACACTTTGAATCCCATTCAACGCACTTAAAATTACGACTCTGAAGTCTTTGGGGCACTGCTGGATGCTATTACATGGGATGGCGGGCATCATTCTCAAATTTAGCTCTCTCAATGGAACTAGCTATTTCTCACCAGACATCTGGGGGCGCAATTCCTGCCAGGGGAAAATTCCGTTTCAAAATTTGCCAACCATTTTTCAATCACTTGCAGGATGATTGAGCTGAACTTTGGCATGTTTATGTAATTTCGGTGACAATGCAATATTAGCCCAGGGAAAATACGGTTAGACCTCGGAAAAACGAATAACCGCGATTTTCTTGAAACATTTAATAAAGTGCTGTAAATGAACTTGGTAACAATTTTATTTCTAAAAATTAAGCATTTGTAAGAAACGCAAGTACTAAATATGCTAAAGTTGCAAAATGTGGTTCTTTTAAAAAAATGGGTATTTCTTTAAATTCAAAACATTTAGGGAAATTATCGTTGCAAAATATTAGTTCTCATTTTTATTACTTAAGCAATGCTGCTCGATGACATTTTCAGCTAAAACACATGCATGCCTATAGCATGCTTAGTTTTTTATCCATCAATAAGTTAACTGTGTTTAACAAAAGTCTACCTACCTAATAAAATTTCAGTTAGTATTTAATTAGGTGGGTAGACTTTTGTTAAACACAGGCTTTTCTAAAATAATCTAGACTAAGCGCTCGTTTTTTAAGGCTTAATTATTCAAAATTACATCTTTAATAGCCTCTATAAGATAGCAATTATATTATAAGTCGGTTCTGAATTATGTCTAGCTGAGCTAATTTTTTACCGTATTTTCCCTGGGCTATATTATGGAACCATCGAGTCGATCTGATGATGGAGCCGGGATGTATGGACTGGAACTCACTGATGGCAAATAGCAAGATAGTTCAATTTGGGCTAGTTTTTTTTGTTGCCATTAGCACTTTCCATGACACATGATGACGAGGACCTGAAGATGGAGCAGGAGATTGCCACTATCCATGATGGAATTTATGTCACTCGTTTTTAGACTAGAATAATATGTCACAATCATGAAAGAGCACTGAAAAATTATTTTTAAAAGTATTTTTTATGTATAACTTCATTTAACTTCACTTCTGTATTTGGGCCACCCGTGAAGTAAAAAACGATTTTATTCCTCCGCAAGTCTTGTGGCTGTATCACCCGAGATGCGTCTTAAGCAGTTGACGCTATCTCAAGCTACGTGCTCAAAATCAAAATCAAAATCAAAAAATGCTTTATTTTGTAGGTACACAGGGTACACTTAAAATAGTCAGATTTTACATTTTTAAAGCTACTGCTTGTTCAAAAGGCAATTTTCCCCTGAGAAGAACAAGCAAGAAACTCGAGAGGTCGCTCTTTTTAAAAAAAGGTTTTTATATTACAAAATTATTATTTTATATTATAATATTTCATTATTAATTGTGAAATAGCCTGGTTATGCGAACGGGCTGGTTATGTCCATGATTGTTTATCATCTAAATAATCTGATATTTTATAATATGCTTTCTTAACAAGTTTCTGTTTTATAGTATCTTTAAATTTATTGAAATGAAGATTTTGTATATCAACAGGAACTTTATTGAAAAAGCGTATACATAACCCTTTGAATGAATTACTGACTTTGTGTAGGCGACTTATGTGACCTGCAAGTTTATCTTTATTTCTTGTATTGACATCATGTTTATCACTATTTTTCCTAAATGATGCTATATTTTTTTTGACATATATTAGATTTTCAAAAATGTACTGTGACGAAAAGGTTAGAATATTATACTCTTTAAATCTGTCTCTAAGTGACACTGCAGGTCTCAATTATAAATTTTTAATTTATAAACCAATCTTGAGGTCTACTCGGCTGAGATCACTTCTCAAGAATTCGCCTCAGCGGCGAATGAATGATAGTCTTAAGTTTCGTTTATTAATATGTGAAACTCGACGCATGTCTCAAGTGAGTACTGCTTCAGTATGCGTTTCAGGTCTCAAGTAAGGTTTATTAATCAACACGTTTACTTAAGACCGGTCACAAAAGTATTCTCATTCTTGAGAACGGTTAATTAATACGGGCCTAAGACAACGCGGGTCATGGTTCATTTCACGTCGATTTCACGTTCCTTTTTTAGTTGCAAACAACCTCTAATTTTACAATAATATAAAAATATTTGATTGGTTCTATTTCGAAATACTGATTTTCCAATACGTTTGTAACCCAGTACAAAAGCTGTCAACACTAACTGAGTCGACCCAGCTAAACATGAGTAATAATAGCCTTGGCTCTATTTCGTTTAGACCCTTTTGCATTGACATCAGGCGATAAAAAAAGGAAAAATAGGTACATTTGTGAACGAAAGCTGAATTGCGCGCGCACGCTACTTATTAAGTGCTTATATAATCTAGGAAGGAAGTTTCTGTGGCGCACTTTTGTATTGTGTTAAACCTTTTTCATATATAAATAGAAAAAAAAAAAAAAATGAACTGACTGACCTAAAGATTATCGCACAGCCCAAACGGTTGGACCGATTTCGATGAAAGTAAGTGTATTTGTTAGGTTAATAAATAAATAAATCCTTGGACATATACAGACAGCGCCATCTAGTTCCACGCTAAGCAACTAGGCTTGTGTTGTGAATACCAGATGGTTGATACAATTTTCTTTTTTGTAAACAAATACAGATATAAATGAAAAAGTTCCATAACTCGGGTACACATGTCCGTATTCATCATACAAACATTATGTCCCTTTTTTTTCTTTTATTAAAAACTGGTTTTGCGTTTGACTACAATCTCACTTGATGGAAAGTGACGATGTAGCCGAAGATGTATCACGCGCACCCAGTAAATGCCTATTCACTCTAGACTTGAAGATCCCAAGGTTGTAAGTGTCGGGAAAAACCGACGCGGCCAGTGAGTTCCATACCTTAGCAGTCCGCATTATAAATGATGAAGCAAAGCGCTTAGTGCGGATGTTCGTTATGTTGACAACATACCGAACATCCCTAGCGGGATTCGAACCCGCGACCTTTTAATATAGCAGCAGAGTTTCTAACCACTACACCAAAAAGGTACTTAAAGACCCCTAGGGAAGGGATTGGTGATGGAAAATCCCTTACTCGCCTTTTTTTTTTATGCATAACGGGTTGGTACTTGACCTCAATCACACCTGATGTTAAGTGAAGATGAGGTCGAAGATGGAAGCGTACTGACCCGGAAACCCCAACACATTTGGGGGACTGGCTATCTTATCTCTGACAACCGGAACACGACAATGCTATTAACATTGCTGCTTGGCGGCAGATTTAGATAAGATGGTGGTAGCTAGCCAGGCGGACATTTAAAATGCCCTACCACCAACCAAACCGAGTACTTAAACATGTACCCCGCTGGGGATCGAACCTGTTGTTTACATTGAGCCACGGAGGCGGTTATGTTAGCCTTTTACGTATCTCTTCCCGTGGGTATTCTATTCATTTTACGTGCCGAAACCACATGGCTTTGTATGATATAAATCAGTTTCTATTTCGAAATCGCACCCGGACTATTACCGTATCATTTTTTTACCGTAAGGAAAAAGAATAGAGTACAATAAGTAAGTGAAATAGATGGTATTGGCATAGGTAGTTTCATTTTTTCTCTCTTCAAAACCATAAAACATAATAAAACGTTGTGTCATTTGACGGTCGCGTTTGTGCCTATTCCACATAATTAGAATTACATCATTAAATGAAATATTATTATTTTTAATTATAAAAAAAAAAAAAAAAAATATTATGATTATTAGGAGCCCGTACTGTCCCACTGCTGGGCAAAGGCCTCCCTCCTCTCTCTCCACGGCTCTCTATCCCAGGCCTCCTCCGACCAGTTGGTTAGGAACTTATCCAACTCATCCCTCCATCTATCTTCTTTGACATGTCCCATAGGACAAAAATCCCTAAATAAAATAAAGATTAAAAAAAAAAAAAAAAAAATCTTCTTTTCGGTCTGCCGCGACGCCTTCATTCTAATGGTGGGCTCCAGGTGGTGGCGATTTTGGCCCACATATCGTCTGGCATGCGACAAACATGGCCCGCCCAGTCCCACTTCAGCTTGGCGGCCGTTGTGGCTATGTCAGCAAAGATGAACAACAAAAATGAAATAAATTAAAAAAAAACTCAGAGAAAATACGAGTTAAAATGTGCATAATAGGAACTCTACGCATTCGCATAACAATCTCTGGCACGGGCGTGGGCCGATGATGGTTTTCAAAAAAAAAAATTAAAGTACTTTAAAAATTAAATAAATTTAACCTATGCCCAATTTTTTTGCTTACGGTAAAAACACTCATTCGGTATAGAGACAGATCTAATTAGATACGCTCTCTATGGCACAAGGTTTCCGTGGCATAGGTCTCCATGGCATAAGTTTCGTCATAGGGTCTATACCTAGACCTTCATTAATCACGCATCCATGTTATACAATAAAGCCTAATCTTCACATTGTTATCGTAGAGTCAAATCTACAAAGTTACTAAAAACACTAACACAGTTGTCAATACAAAAATTCCCTGGCATTCTTTAAAAAGTCGTGACATTACCTTGTACGAGTATCTAAAAATTACTCCAGCGAGATCGCAATCCCACAGCCATCAATCCGGTGAAGCTAGCAGTAGTGGCAGTCACGACACTGAACTAGTCGAGCCAGTGTTGCCAATCGTGGTAAAAAGAATTCGGTAGAATATATCCCAAAATTGACAAATTATTGCACAGTTAAATATAAAAATCGGTAATTTGCATTACGGTTATTTTTACTAAATCAACTATTTATCTTCACTCTCTTCATCGTCACTTACCCAAGTTTGGTTGAAATTAAACGAAAAAATTTCCAACAATACAAACTAAAACAATTATATTTATATATTGAAAATTTTGAAAACCTCCACAGAACTAAACGTAATAATATTACAATATCTTCGACACGTCTAAACCGATTTTCATGAAACATGGTTAAGAACCTTTCCGCTAGTTTAATATTAAATAAAAGAAAACGCACACAAATCGGATCACGCGTAGGTAATTGAGATACCATCAGAACAAACACTAGAGGGGGTTTAAATTTAGTTGGACTAGCTGTCCGCCCATGGGGTGCGATGTCAGACAACCTCCTCGTGTGCCTGATGGCTACTTGTCCCCCTGGATACGTCTGGGGGGAACGGTAGTCGTTGGGCCGGTGCACCCTGGGCATCGGTCAACAACTTCCCTTTTTTAAGGGTTCTTGTTGGCCGATGGCGAATAGTCTGACACCGGGGGGCTCCTCCGCGTGTCCCTCTGGTTTAGCAGAGGGCACTGCGGATGGAGCAGGAGACGCTCCCCTCCTAGCGGGGGAGTAAGGGTGGGCTCGGTGTGCACTCGCACTGCCGCCGAGCAGGCCTGGGGAGGAGGTTAGGGGGAACCTCCTACCCCTTGCCACCGCCGGGCTCGTAATCCGGGACCGCGGCTTTCAGCTGCAGTCCGGGACCGAGGGTCTTGGCTTAACCGCCCGGACCGCGAGGAAGGAAAACCTCTATAAAAAACCAGCCCAAGTCTCGGCTCCGAGGCCCGCCTCGGCGCCGAGATGCCCTCGTCGTCCCACTCCCGAAAATTCGTTTTCGGGAGTGGAGCGACGAGGGATGGTGGAGGGCGAATTCCACCACAGCGGGCTGCGGCGAGGAAGCGGCGCTCCCTGAGGAATGCCCATATGTCCATATGGGCAGGGGACGCCGTGGAAACGTCTGTAGCACTTGGGCGACCTCTCCTTGACGACTGCAGCTAAGGCTGCGGCCGTCGACGAGAGGTCGTGGGAAGCGGCCCTCTCCCTCTGCTCGCAGGGGGGGAGACGGCGGGCGGGTCGGGGGGGCGTGGCATCTAACGCGCCTCCCCGGGCATCCCGCTGGTGTAGGCCGCTATGGTGGGGGACGACCTCTCTGTTGAGGGGCCGTCCCCTGCCACATCATACGGTGGGAAATGCGCTCCTTACCGTGTGGTGTGGTGGGGGACGGCCTCTCTGTTGTGGAGAGGTCGTAGCCGTGCGGGACGGCCACCCTTTGACGCCCGCAGCCAGGTTTGAGCTGCGGACGCCAAGGGGAGGCCGTGGAAAGCGGTCCTCTCCCTCTGCGAGGTCACTCGCAAAGGCCTCGCAGAGCGAGGGGAGATGCAGCCGCATGGGGGGCACGGAGGAGAGCTTATCTTCAATGATAGGCGATCCTCTGCCCCCCCTACCCTGCGGGGCCGTGGGTGGCGATCCGGGGGGATCACCGCCCACACATAGGCCCCGCGAGAAGGCGCGCGCGGTGTTTTCCGCGCGCCTTCTAGAGGTGGCTGGACCAGGCGATTCCTCCCTGCTCCAGCCCAGAGGTGGGCCTGCCGCCGTTTGTCCTGGCGGCGGGCACCGCGCTGGCGTGGCTGCGGACGAATACCAGATGGTACCCGCGGCCACGCCGTCAACGGCGCGCGCGAGGGAACACCCAGGAGTTTTTAGTCGGTAGGCCGGCACCTTCTGTGCCGGAGTCCGACATAATCCGCCCCCCTCCCCCGAGGAGGGCGGATAAGCATGAGCGTTTCTCCTGGTAAAAAAAAAAAAAAAAAAAAAGCTGTCCGCCCATGACTTCGCCCACGTAATATTACTTATCACGGAGTAACTTGTCAACTTATACAACAAAAAAAATTTGTAACTATACGTTGGTTTTATGGCTAGCGATCAGTTTCAAAATTTTTGTTTTCGGTAGATTTCCGTTGATAGCGAAATGTAGTAGTAGTAGTAGATCGTTAAAATTTTTTGTTAGAATACCGATAAATCAATAACATTGGCAACACTGTCTCGAGCACCGAATTCCTCTAAAGTGGCTCGTGTTTTTAACAACGCGAATACACTCGTAGCTGAATTGAAATCACGACGCGACTGTACACGAAAGCAGTGCCACTACTAATGGTGCGTGACTAAATAACAAGTCGAAACGTAGTCGACATCTAGATATACCATTACCATATTGGGATAGATTCGTTTAAACATAGTCAAAATATAGAATCATTATTTGTAATACCTACTTGAGTGAGAAAGTTTCCATGGGCACATTCAACATACATATAAATATAAACAACCTTTTATCCCAAGTGGAGTGCTCGAAGGTATCCCACACATAAGTTGTTACAAAGACCTACCAGAACATGTATTGTGTTTTATATAGTCGTTTTATATATCGTCACATTAAAGAAACTCTGTGTGAAAAGGGTTATTACAGGATCGATGATTATTTAGGCGTTGGAGGTCTGGTGTTAGCTGAAGTCCAAGTCTACTTAACTACGGATATCAATTGCTTTTGTTTTGTATATGTAATTTCACCTTAAACCTAGCACCTTATGAAGCGATGTAGTTAAAAAAAGATGGTAACCTTCAATAAGTGATATTTTATATTCTTCTTCAATTTAAGAGCTATGCTCTTGTCGGATTTTTTTTTTATCCACACCGGTTTAACACTTGACCGCAATCACACCTGATGTTAAGTGAAGATGAGGCCGAAGGTGGTAGCGTACTGACACGGCAACCCCATCTTATTTGGGGGACTGGCTATCTTATCTCTGACAACCGGAACACAACAATTAACGTTGATGTTTGGCGGTGGAGTAATAACCACACATAATTTTATATCCTAACAATGAAAAAAATATTTTTAATTTTGATTTTAAGCGTTTGCGTCTTTCAAACATGAAAAAACGTTTGGGGCTTGAAGCTCTGACTGACACCCACCACGGGAAGCGACGGGTTGGTTCAATTCTTTATACCACCTCACCTAATTTAAATGTCACACAGCCATTATTTTCATAAAAAATAATATATTAAATAAATGGGTCGAAAACACAAACGCTTTAGTTGTCGTTAGGGACCAAATGCGCCAATAGCAGTTGTGTCAGATCCGTGTGTGCATAACGCTAGCACACAGCTTTTAACGACTAAACTGTTGAGTCGTCGAAGTATTGATCATGTATGGGAAACCCTCATCGATTATTAAATCTTGAGTTATTCGCACTAGTTTTCCGCCGGCGGCTTCGTTCGTGTGTAATTACTTACTTTATTGCGAACTTTTATATTTAAATATACCATCTTTCAACAGGTCGCAGGCTATCTCTCTACTAAATTCAATACGAATTTTGAAGCCGGTTAAAAAAGCAAAATTTATTTTGAGTACTTTTAGTTTAGTAAGAAAATGCCAAATTGGCGAGCGAGCAATGAGCCAAACAATCACAAGCCAGAACATAATCAATGACAAAGGTGTCGATTCGGATGTACACCAACTAAACTAAACTAAAACCAGTTTTAAAGTAGTACTGTCTCTTTCTCCGTGGAACAGTACGATGCGACGGTACCACTCCAAAACTGGTTTTAGTTTAGTTGGCGTACATCCGAATCGACACCAATAACAATGGTATTACTAACCCTAACTGGTTCAAAACCTCACAAATATCAAATTGAGCGATGAAACGATTACACCAAACATACAATTAGACCTTTTCTTTGCGTTGGGTGTCAAAAATTCCAACCCCATATGAGCAACATTACGATGATATAACGGATATACTTACACATAATAAATTTAAAAGTGTAAGCTTTCAAAACGAAAATACATAAAACACCCACAATATATATAAAAATCCGACAAAACCAGTAGTAAGAGCTGTGCTCCTTATCTCTAGAGTGATCTTCGAAGGGACCTGTTGCTAAACGAAGACCGCGGCTTAGCAACAGTAAAGCTAGCGAATGGCCCTGTAAAAATAACTAGAGTCAAAGGGAGAGGGTTGATCAGGGCCTAAGTAAGGAATGTAGGGGCGTAATTTCCAATAAGTTACGTTTGATTTCACGTTTCAGAATGGTTTACTTCGTATGGGTAATCGAAAATGTTTTGAACAAATTCGATTACGGTTCCTTGGGGAAAGTTGTTCGTAATCAAGAGTGGTCTCACCGGTTAATGGGAATTACACGATTTCAAATTCACCCGGTATTTTTTTTTTCTTTATATGAGAGGGCGGCAAACGAGCATGCGGGTCACTCAAGGCTTTTTGGCGGGAACTCGGCGAGTGAAGTAACATTTTTCTTTATAAGTCTTATAATTTGTGCATTCTAACTTTTGAAGCTTAATAATGGCAGAATATTGTGCAGCAAACGTTAGTGATAGTGTACAAGTGAAGGGAAGTGTAAATTAAAGTGCGTAACGGAGCTTTCGGGTTCCCACAAGAAGCCGCCAAAATCTTTTGTAAAGCATTCTGCCTCTTTACTGAAGAATGACTTGACCGTGACTAGACTCTGTATACGCCAAGTATACGACGAATTACTTGTTTTGACTGAGACTGACTTACAAACTGAAGAAATAAGATAAATAAGACATGGCTGTTATGGGCTAGATCCCTTTGCCTTCTCCTAGAGGAGAAAATAAAACTAAAAAAAAAAAAATGATGGAAAGCAATCACCGCCGCCCATGGACCGAACGGACACCAAAAGGGTCACAGATGCGTTGCCGGCCTCATACACACATACGGAAAAAATAGGGCATATTCGGTAAGTGAAATAGATGTTATTGGCCTATGCCAATACCTATGTTTTAATTTATTTTTTTCTATAATGCACGCGCCGGCCTTATATTGAATAGCAACTGGTAAGATTTGTAGGGTTAGTATGGTGCGAAATTTATTTAGATCTCATATTTTTTCCAAGTTTTCTTTCTTTATTTAATTTAATGGTGTAATTATGTGGAATAGCCTACAAACGTGACCGTCACATGCATGACACAATTATAGAAAAATTCGATGACTTGTTTATTTTAAATAATGAAAAAATAATATATAACAAAAATTTTATTCGGTAAGTTCCTACTTGTATGACGTGTTTGTGTGTGTTTTCATTGTGTCATTTTAGAATGTTTTTGTAGATTTAGTTGTTCCAATAAATCACTTTCATTTTCACAGGAATGTGTTAATGCCTAATACTTAGATATTTGAGTATGGAAGTAATGTACAGGCCTTATATAACATATTTTAAGGCTAGCGTCCTAGTTAGGATGATATTGTGAAACATACGATAGCGGCTGATCGTGAAAGTGGGTTATGATTAGAATATCTAAAGATCAATTTGCGGTTCTTAGTTGTAAGTTACATTACATTTCGGGGAGTGTGCGATGGAATTGCATGATCTTATTCCACCGTCCCCTTTCCATCTTCGGACAACCAGGCGCGGGGGGGGGTTTCCATCCATATGTCATCCATATGTCAACATACCGAACATCCGCACTAAGCTCTTTGCTTCGTCATTTATAATGCGGACTGCTAAAGTATGGAACTCACTGCCCGCGTCGGTTTTTCCCGACACTTACAACCTTGGGATCTTCAAGTCTAGAGTGAATAGGCATTTACTGGGTGCGCGTGATACATCTTCGGCTACATCGTCACTTTCCATCAGGTGAGATTGTAGCCAAACGCGAAACCAGTTTTTAATAAAAAAAAAAAAAAAAAAGTAAATAAATCGCCAAAATCCAAGTTACTGCTCTGTGGCCACTGGCCAACCCGGTGAGGGCACGTCACATCCATTGTTCACATGTTTAACCCACGACGGAACGGAGAAGGTAGGTACGTACATGCTTTATTGTTAGTGTGTTTGTTTGTATAACTACCCGTGAAATGCGGAGAAATGGGATGAGTTTCTCCGTATGTTTGTTTGCATTCTGTTACCATTTTCATAGAAAACCGCTGGACCGACTTGCATACATTCATAAAAGCACGATATTCATTTTTAAATTTAAAACAAAAAACACAGTGTTTCACATAACAAGCTCCATGATGCACATACGGTCGGGTAAGAAAATTTGTTATGGGGGAAAATTTTAAAATATTTTTATACTGGCTTTGGGTTGGCAAGATTTGGTGCAGATATGAAGACTTATAGCTTCAACGGTTAAGGCTGACAATCGGTGACCGATTTTTTGTTGGAGAAAAAAGGAAGGTACTGATTGAAATGCTTCACGCCCACGTCCTACAAAAAATGGGTCACAATATCGGTGATAAAAGTATTGAGGAAAAAATCGACCCGATTATCGGTCCTACAAAGAGTCGGTCGTGGGCGGGCACACTGAATGTGACGACGGACGGACTTATGAGCAACAGCAATCCGTTTGGCCTTTGAGTAGGGAACCCTAATAACGAACGCCACTGTTTATACACAAGTCTCGTACAGTCGGCGTCATAACTGGATATTCAAGCTATATCAACCACTGATCTCCGAAATTACCCTCATATTTGTTTAGACTTGTGGTCTAGACTATCGTTTTAGAGAGCTGCGGATGGTACAGGTAAAATAGCCTCCTTGCTATCATCTGATGATGATGGCTGATATGATTATCAGCCACAACACTTCCACTGCTGAAAATAGGCCTCCCCTATAGAATTCCAGAGGGACCGGTTGGAAGCGGCCTGGCCTGCTTCTAGCGATTTCCCGCGACCTTCATCAGGTCGTCTACCTTGTGAGTGGACATCCTACGCTACGCTTGCCGGTGAGTGAGTGGAGACCATCCACTCACAAACTTTAATGCCCCACCGAGCATCACTTCTTCAAGCTATGTGCACAGCCCACTGCCACATCAACCTTCTAATCCTGCTGGGGTATTTTTTTTTATGAACAACGGTTTGTTACTTGGCCTCAATCATCTTCGACCACATCGTCACTTTCCATCAGGTGAGATTGTGATCAAACGCGAATCCAGTCAATCATAAAAAAAACCTGATGTTAAGTGAAGATGAGGTCGAAGGTACGCCGTACTGACCCGGAAACCCCAACACATTTGGGGGACTAGCTATCTTATCTCTGACAACCGGAACACAACAATGCTATTAATATTGCTGCTTGGCGGCAAATTTAGATAAGATGGTGGGCTACCACCATCGCTGATATACCTGGCTAGCTATAGCCAGGTATATCAGCGACCTTCGTCCGCCTACGGATTTCTTCAATCCAGGATTCGATCATGTATTGAAACGCCGAGCATCGCCCTCTCCATAGCGCGTTGCGCGACATTGAGCTTTCTTACGAGGATCATAGTGATGCTACCATCAATCATGTAAAATAGCTCAGTATGTATAAACATGGAAGTGACTGTACGTTATAATTAATAGATGTATTTACAGTCGCTTTCGTAATAAATAAATGTTAATTAAACCCTTTCAGAGCTGACTGGTGCTTGACAGACCGCACGCGAAATGCAGTCTGCAAGTTGGTGCTTCATTGCGATATCTCCAGCTTTGATGTGGTGAGAGAGCGAGCCATATTGTACGAGGAGTTACTCGGCTTTCTGAGTTTCACGCTATTACATAAATATACCTAGGATTTTTTTTTTTCGTTTTATTCACTCCTTTCGGAGAAGGCTAAGCGATCCAAGCCCATACAGCCATGTTTTATTTCTCTTATTTCTTTACTTCTCGTATACAGAGTCTGGTCACGGTCAAGCCATTCTTCAGTAAAGTGGTAGAATGCTTTACAAAAGATTTTGACGGCTTCTTGTGGGAACCCGAAAGCTTCGTTACACACTTCAATTTACACTAACGTTTGCTGCACAATATTCTGCCATTATTAAGCTTCAAAAGTAAGAATGCACAAATTATAAGAATTATAAAGAAAAATGCAACTTCACTCGCCGAGATCCCGCCAAAAAGCCCCTAGGAATAATACTTACATATAGGTAATACTGTGCCGACGGTCCAAGGAGAACGCTTGGGATCGTGTAGTGTGATGCTGGCCGTGATAGACGGCGTGTTGTTTTAAAAAGAAATGCATTTAAATGTGGAATACAGATTCATTCGGATGAGAGCTCGCATCGTCGCTCCAGAGCGGTCTCCGATCGACCTATTTTATAATATTTACTTGATCATTTATAAAAGAGGTAATAAACAGAATTAATATGTGTAGCTCGGCCTTATCATTGACATACGTATTACAAGTGGTGGAGGCGAGTAGTTCCAGTTCGGTACCTCATATTTGAAATATAATATATGATACGATAATATTGGGTCTTTACCTATGAAATTGGAGTTTACAAATCCTGCGATTTTCAAAGCTATATCCAAATTGGTTTTTTATTTGGAAAATGGAATATTATTTCAAGGTTTCACATGCAATATTTTTTAATTTCTGGGCTAAATCACAAAATAAAAAGAAAATTAACAGAGCTTTTTTCATGTGCTTCCTATAATCATTTCTTAGATTCGCTGAAACTTTTATAAAGCGGTTACTTTTAAAAATTAACGCTGCCTATACTTAACTTAATGTTATACGATAATACACACAAAGTTTAGCTAAATTTGGATTTGCCGTTCCCAAAAAAAAAACTAAAATTTTTGTATAGAGAAAACGAGTCTTAATGAAATTCTTCATACAAAACGCCAATTTCATAGATAAGGACCTAATATAATGGTGATATGAGAAGGGGAAATTTATATTTATTACTTATTGAATCTATTAGAAAGAAAGAATAAACACAAGATGGAAGTCTCAATGTCATTTTCGGGTTAAAATGAAGAGAAATTTGAGGAATTTAGAGAGAATTTTACAGTACATATCCCTTTAAAAACATCGTGATTTTTAACCTTGCAAAAAGAGGGGCGTTGTAAGTTTAACCGCTATGTGTGTGTGTCTGTGGCACCATAGCTCTTAAAGGGTGAACCGATTTGGAAGCGGTTTTTTTTATTTGTAAGCAGGTTTTCTAGCGATCGTCCTAAGATATGTTTTATCAAAATCGGTTCAGCCGTTTTGGCGCTACAATGCTTAAAACTTATAACACCCCTTTTTGTGTCAGGGGTTAATAATGCTAGGCTTAGAACCTTTGAACTCAAGGCTAGGTTATTGTTTCGCGTTCAAGCGCCGTCTGTTCCACGTTTTAGCATAGTTCCCAACACGACAGCGATCGCATTGTAAATCAGTTAACGTAAACACGGCCGCCATTACCTTGTATTGCACTTACCTCATCATCTCAGCTCACACAAAGGAGTTTACATAGTTTTTGAGATTCGCACATCACCGATAAACGGACTTTACAAATAGTGTGAAAAATCTTGATAATTTGAGTTCGGAACTCGGCAATCGTTATTGTGGGAGTTTACGCAAAAGCGTAAAACAATTAGTTAAGATAGCCTTGAAAAAATGTATACGGCAGTTCACATCAGCTGGTGTAGGTCGATGACCTTACGCGTGGACGCTTTGATTTGCTAGCGAAAGGCTAGCTACCATCAAAATACTGTGGGTGAATTAATACTGTCTATATCAAGTGACCTCACACATCTAACTGCGGTTAGGCTCGACTCGATATAGTGAAATAATTTTATGGTCTTATTAATAAATTTATACTTAATCGTTTAAACATATCTTCTTATAGTTAGTGGTTCAACTCTGACCACTATACCAAAAGGTTGCGGGATCGGATCCCGCTAGGAGCTTATGTTTGTGTGATTAATACCGACATATGTACTGAGTTATGGATGTTTTCATTTATTGTATTTATTTACAAAAAAAAAATGTATTTATGTAGTATATCAACCATCTGGTATCCACAACATAAGCCTATAGTTGATTACTGTAGAACTAGATGGCGCTGTGTGTATGTTGAAGGATATTTATTATTATTATATAAATAAATATATTATAATCCAAAAAAACTTTGTATAAATATTGCCACCGAAATATACAAGTCCTATAAAAGTCCTATAGTAAAACAACGAAGTTATTTTGATGTCTGTGAAAATGGGCAGCGCAGACGACCGTCCGTATGCATTATATTTATGTATGTGTCTATCTAATTATGTAGTATATATTTATTGTAGTATAGTAGGTATATAATATGTAGATTCACAGTTTTAATGAAAATGTTTAGCTTTTTGTACGCCCAGTCAATGTGTTTTTTAATATTTACCAAGGTTGACTGGAAGAGATCCCTTTATGGGATAAGTCCGCCTTGTAGTTAATTTTAAGTTACATTTAATTTATTAAATAATTTTTATCATATGAAGTACAATAAAGCGTTTACAAATAAAACATACCGACTTTTTGTAGGTTGGACAAAAATACCAGATCTGACAATTTTGTCCGTAAGGATGGAACGTGTGGCATTCCTCTTCACTTCAAGGGGAACCTTCAAGAAACGAGCCTACACCTTCCTCAAAGGCCGGCAACGCATCTGTGACCCTTTTGGTGTTGCGGGTGTCCATGGGCGGCGATGATTGCTTTCCATCAGGTGACCCGCAAGCTCGTTTGCCGCCCTCTCATATAAAAAAAAAAATTCTATGCAATAACACACACGGAGAACAAAAAAGTCCGGCCGACTAAAGTCCGATGTCTGCGCTGTCCCTTTTCACAAAGACTATTCACGAGACTATCAAATATATTTAGGTAAACAAACAGAGTACCAAAGTCAAAAAATGCTTTATTTTGTAGGTACACAGGATACATTTAAAATAGGCAATTTAACAATTTTAAATCTAAATACCTACCTTGGAAACAGGACTGAACCATTGTCTATCAAATATGGCTAAGAAACATGTCACGAGTCTTTTTTTTTTATGCACAACGGTTTGGTTCTTGACCTCAATCACACCTGATGTTATCTTATCTCTGACAACCGGAACACAACAATGCTATTAACATTGCTGTTTGGCGGCAGATTTAGATAAGACGGTGGTAGCTAGCCAGGCGGACATTTAAAATGCCCTACCACCAACCAAACCGAGTACTAAACATGTACCCCGCTGGGGATTGAACCCGCGACCTCCGATTCGTAAACCCTATGTTGTTTAAATTGAGCCACGGAGGCGGTTAGTCTTCAAGCAGAAAAACAGTTTTCAAATCGGCATAAACCTATAACACCGCCTCCGTGGCTCAATGTAAACAACATTGGGTTTATGATTCCGAGATCGCGGGTTCGATCCCCAGCGGGGTACATGTTTAAGTACTCGGTTTGGTTGGTGGTAGGGCATTTTAAATGTCCGCCTGGCTAGCTACCACCATCTTATCTAAATCTGCCGCCAAGCAGCAATGTTAATAGCATTGTCGTGTTCCGGTTGTCAGAGATAAGATAGCCAGTCCCCCAAATGTGTTGGGGTTTCCGGGTCAGTACACTTCCATCTTCGACCTCATCTTCACTTAACATCAGGTGTGATTGAGGTCAAGTACCAACCCGTTATGCATAAAAAAAAAAAAAAAAAAAACACCTTTTCTATCAGTCGGTTTAAAAAGCAATATCTTCACGTACCTTAATCACGCTACTCGGATACTATTGCCATAACTTATCCTATTATAGTACCAAAGCCATCCTTTAATAACTATACCTAGCTATTATCTTGAGTTATTTGTCAGGGTAAATTTAATGGAGTGGAATTTATGTAGAATGCTGCTCAAAAGGGTTATTGGAAGGACGTTGATAACCTCTAGGGTTTACATGAAACACAAGAAGGATATTAGGGAGTAATTCTAATTGTTAACGACAACTTTCGACTGGAGGAGGTCCGCTCTGAAACAGATCCGCGGGGCTATTGTGTAATTCGATTACGTTCTGACGTGTGATTGGTTGGCGCATCGCTCACTCGGCACTATGACGTTTTCTCATTGGACACGGTTAGGTTTTAGAATTTATTTCTCAAAGAATTGAGAACAACATTCACTTAATTGAGAAACACAAGGGTTGCTAAACTAATACCGTACTTATCACAAAACAAAAGTAAACTGAACAGTAAGATTAAAAATGTAGTGAGAGGGTAGGTAAATATTTCAACATATGGTATTAGATAGTAATTGGTAAATTACGTATGCGGGTTGGTATGTATTTGTGTGTAAATATGTACATACTTTGAGTGATAATTTTATAGGTTTTAGTAGTTACATATTGTTAAAAAAATATATTTTGTGGATGTGGAAATAAAGAAAGTGTTGAGATTTTAAACTATTTATGTATGTGTATATAATTATTTGTATTTTTATTTGAGTAATGTATGTATAGGTTCTTCTTCTTATTTTTGAGGATGGCAACCCGTCAACCTCACTGTCGAGGGACATTACCTCCTGCCAGTTTCGAGTGAAAAATTTTATTTCTCTTATTTCTTCAGTATATAAGTCAGTCTCAGTCAAAACAAGTAATTCGTCGTATAATTGGCGTATACAGAGTCTAGTCACGGTCAAGTCATTCTTCAGTAAAGTGGCAGAATGCTTTACAAAAGATTTTCGCGGATTCTTGTGGGATCCCGAAAGCTCCGTTACGTACTTTAATTTACACTTCCCTTCACCTGTACACCAACACTAACGTTTGCTGCACAATATTCTGCCATTATTAAGCTTCAAAAGTCAGAATGCACAAATTATAAGAATTATAAAGAAAAATGCAACTTCACTCGCCGAGATCCCGCCAAAAAGCCTATTTATTTATTTAACTTATTTATTAATCAACTAATCTGGTTACATTTCAACTAGATCCCCACAAAACTATTTGAACAGTTTGTCTGCGGGAGATATTGGAGTCTCGCTATATAAAATGTATGTGTTATGTATTTGTAAATATAAGTGTCTATTTATATGTTTGTATTTAGATATCTACATGTGTTTACTGTAGCAACCAAATCACTATGAATGAGGTGGGAGGGATATGAGCTACTTTTTATTGTTATTATTATCGTTATCGATGATCAGCGATGAAGTTACAGAATAACGTGCCAGACTTTACAGCCCGCTATAAAACAAATAATGTTTTCCCTGGACATCATGAATGGTTTTCGATAATAATTTTAGTATGTGGTTGAACTCAGTAGTTGGTGTAAATGGAGTGGTTAGAGATATCCCAAACATTGGATTTGGATGGTTCAATCATTAAAAGTTTAATGCTTGAAACAATATCTACGATCATCTACCTTTCCAAATATTCATCTTCACTTAACATCAGGTATGATTGAGGTCAAGTACCAACAAGTAGGGCATAAAAAAAAAACAGAAATGCACAATGTGACCCATTCTTCTTCTTTTCGTGTCGAGGCAAGTTTCAAATTTTATTGGACCAAAACCTAGCCACTCTAACAGCACTGTCTGTGGCGTTAAGGAGGTCGTCAAAGGTGCAGCTGTCAGGACACGCAGGGCAAGACAATACGTGATCCATTGTCTGTGGGGAGACTCCGCACTCGCATCGATCACTCCCGCCATCGGAGAAGCCCCACCTGCACAGATTATCTTTGCTGCGGCCAACGTGAGTTCGAAGCCGATTTAAGGATTTCCATGTTGGCCATGGCAAATCGTGTCCAGGAGGACCCATCGTGTGACCCATTGCCGAAAATAATTGGACTTCTACTAAAGGTGGTTTCAGAATGATTTACTTTATATGGGTAATCGAAATTTTTTTGATCGAATTCGACTATGGTTGAAAAGTTCGGGGAAAGTTGTTCGTAATCAAAAGTGGCGTCACCAGCTAATGAGAATTACACGAATTAAATTTCACCCTGTATATAGATGTTTTTGATGTAAAGTCCCATAGTCACATTAGAGGTGGTGCTATTATTTTTACGTGCCGAAACCATAGGTGTGTCTAAGTAAAACAAATATCCTATAATTCTTAGAAAACTTTGTATTGTGCAGATCTGTAAAGCTTTATCTGTTTTAGACTGTACCTAGATCTACGCAAATCATAATTACTACTCAACACTAGCTGTATCAACAACGGACACTTTTCACTCACGATTGACCACAAAATGTACACGCAGACGGGAACATGCGCGTACTTTTATGCATTCGTAGGTACTTGTAGGGGTTGTAACTGAAAACCAGTGTTTCGCTCTTTGAGTGATGTGCCACTGAGTTATGTATGACCCATTTGTGCTACTGCGGCACACACTCTCTCTTTGTATTTTCTATTCTTTACTTTTATTTGTATGTACATTTCTTTGTAATTTAAAAATTGACATACACTATTACGCAGTGGGGTAAATAAATGCTTTATCCATCTATCAAATGTTGAATGTAAAATTCATAAAATTTTATTCGAAATTGAAACTTCAAATATCCGCTAAGACAGCTAGATACTACGCAAAACGGAATCAATACACCCTGTCGAGATTTTCGTGTTTACCAAGGACCTCTGTGTATTTTCCTCTGGGATGTTTTTCCAAGCGTTTGTGCCTATTTGTGCAATGGGTGAACCGATCAAATTATCCGCTTCGTATCCTATAAGGTAGACACGCGACACGTCCGATCTTATTATGTAACTAAAGTTATATTGAACCAGTTCCGATTACCTATTAGCTACCCAGTTAAAATTAAAATTGTCCATGTTTGTATGGAGTAAGGTGCAACAATTCCACTTCGGGAGATAATTTTTAATATAACACCTAAAAAAAATTTAAGAAACAAAAAATCACAATAATCCCCAATTTAATTGCGAAGCGAACATGAACACTGAATAGCTGTCATGCACTCAAGATCAGATATAAAGTACTTGCATATTATAGCAGAGAGTCGTGCCAGTTTTGTAGAAAGGCCTGAAGATGGCGCAACGGACTTGAACTCAAACTCCCTTTGGTGGCGACACCAGCGGGAGAGAGAGACGGGTCGCGTTGGCAAGAGCCCGTTGTAGAGGGCGTTGAGGGCCTTATCTAAATTCCCTCTAGTAGGCGGCACTTGACTTCCCTAGGATTTTAGGGGCAAGGATTCTTATTTATTTCTCCGAGATGTCACTATTTTACAGCTTCGTTCTTTCAGGAACCACACACTAGCTGGAACCACTCACTTTACCGGAACCACAATTAACCAGGATTACCAGGGACGTGTGAAACAAGAGAAACTCAATGCTTTGTCGTATTCGTACTCCTACTTGTACTCATTTATTCACAATTTTGCCTTACTTAAGTACAAAAATAAGGTTCTCAACTAGTTATAAGCGAGTCAGTCATTATTCTCTCATGAAAAGAAGAGTATACACATAAAAGGAGAGAAAAAATAAATCAATCATTCGGAGGGTATATTACAAAATTATTTTTAAAGATTACCCACATAAACTATTATTTATTAAAAATAGCCAAATACCCGCTTTTAATTTGGTAACCAGATACAAGTAATCACATATTGGGTAAAACATACAAAAAACAAACTCTTTATTAATAAAATACAAAATTCTTAACTTAATTGTTTTACAGATGAGATTGTCCGTAACAATCTCTACCCCCCAGTACGAGAGTTCCATCAAGTACTCAACTAGTGGGTAGGACAATCACACCTGTAATGGGACGACGCAACACTCCATGTTTGGTCTTAATGTCTATTACACGGATTATACCGTCCTTACCACAATAAGTCTTTATTATTTTTCCCATTGGCCAGTCATTACGGGGCCTATTTTTGTCACATATCACACACACTTCGTTCACTTTCACATTAGGCTCGTTCAATGTCCACTTTTGCCTCCGCTGTAAGGTGGGCAGATATTCACGCCTCCACCGCCTCCAAAACTCGTCCGCCAGCGCATTTACTCGCCGCCATTGAGCTGTTGAGTTATGATCGCTCAACTGCGTTCGTACCATGGGAGCGCCGCCCGCAGATGTTCCGATAAGCAAATGGTTGGGAGTTATCACCACTGGATTTTCTGGATCATCGGTGACATAGGTCAATGGCCGGCTATTTACCACAAGTTCGGCCTCGGCTAGGAGTGTCATCAAAGTTTCTTCTTTAGGAGCCCGTTCTCTTAATAATGCCTGTAGTGCATTCTTCGTGGCTCGCACCAATCTCTCCCACGATCCACCCATGTGAGGAGCGGCTGGAGGGGAGTAAATCCAATCAATTTTTCGACTGATGACCTCATCTTTCAGCCGGTCGTGGTCCATTTCACGAAGTGCAGCTCGCAATTCTTTATTTGCTGCAACAAAATTGGTACCTCGGTCGCTGTAAATTGTTGAAGGTTGTCCGCGGCGCGCTATTAGCCTTCTCAATGCTAATATAGCCGAGTCGGCACTCAGTGAGGCGGCTAGGTCTAGGTGTATGGCGCGGGTGGCGAGGCAAGTGAATAAAACCCCCCACCGCTTTTCTCTGCGTCGACCTATGGTCACTTCCATCGGTCCGAAGTAATCGAGACCGCAGTGTACAAAAGCTCGCCTTGTGTCTGTTAGGCGTACTTTAGGTAAGTCTCCCATCTTTGGGTTCAAAGGTCGAGCGCGCCTTAAACGACATAGCTGACATTCAGCTATACATTTCTTTGTCGCCGTACGGGACTGGAGCACCCAAAACCTCTCTCTTAAAGCGTTTACTACCGCTTCGTGGTTTACGTGGTGTGCTCGCTTATGATAATCAATTATAAGGAGACGAACGGTAGGATGACGTCCATCTAATATAATTGGATGTCGCTCACCAAAATTCAGTTCAGGCGCGGCGCGTAGTCTGCCGCGTACGCGTAGCATGCCGTCCTCAAATATCATGGGGTCGAGTGATATAAGGCGACTCGACTTTGGCAGTTGTCGTGCATTGAGAATGGCGTTTATGTCGTCGTTAAATGCCTGCTTTTGAACTTCACGCAGTAGGTATTTCTCAGCTGTGTCTAGGTCGGCGGGTGACAGTGCGGATGAGGGGCGTCGGCGTCGGCAGCGTTCGATGAAAATGAACACGCGCGCAGTAACGCGCAGCGCTCGTGTCCACGAAGAGAAGCGCCGCGTGTCTATTAGCGGCGGCGCCGCCGGCTCGCTGAGGGCGTGCACGCGATGCACAACCTCCGGATCCTCTTCATGCGCCTCGTCTGTCGGCGCGACAGGCATCGCCGGCCACTGCGTCTGCGGATAGCAAAGAAAAGAAGGGCCAGAAAACCACATGTTCTTTGTATTCGGCCAGTCCAACCGAGTGGCTTCATCAGCCGGGTTGACGGCAGAGGGTAGCCAGCGCCAGTCGCTTTTGCTAGACAATTCGTCAATTTCACCTAATCGATGTGCTACATATCTCTGGTAATCACGGGCATCAGAGTTTATCCATCTTAATACGGTCTGTGAGTCTGTCCATAAATACTTCCTACTAACGGTCATGCCTAGGTCTTTCTCAACTACACGAGATAGCCTACATGCTAATACGGCAGCTTGGAGTTCGAGTCGCGGTATGGATACCACCTTAACAGGTGCGACTCGAGCTTTACCGGCCACCATTGCTGTGGACCGAATTCCTACTTTATTTGTTCCTACAATAAAGGCCACGGCTGCATACGCGAGTTCCGATGCGTCTCCGAAAACATGGAGTTCTAGGTCATTATTTTCCAGACCGTACCAACGGGGAATCTTAACTTCGGTGAGTAGTTTTAAATTATTTAACCATTGAAACCATAGATTTGCCTCAGCAGGTTTCAATTGTTCATCCCAGTGGACGCCAGACTGCCAGATTCGTTGCATTAATATTCGTGATTGAATTACACAGGGATATAAAAATCCTAAAGGATCGAAAATACTCATTATCGCCCGTAGAAACTCTCTTTTAGTAGGTACAACTTTGCCCTCAACTATCTCGGGCGGTAAGCGTTTAAAGGATAGGTCAAAGGTCAAAATATCATCATGAGGGGTCCAAATCATTCCAAGCGTTCGCTCGGACTCCTCAAGTGACCTTTCTATTTTAACACGTTCGGGAGCGTTGGCACACAAATGTTCTCGCAAATCGGGTGAGTTCGTTACCCAACCACGTATGTTAAAACCACCCGCTGCGTGTATTTGTGTGACCTCGCTTACGAGACGTTTGGCTTGTTCCACTGTTTCTACACTTTCCAAATAATCATCCATATAATGTTTGTTTTTGATGGCCGCGACGGCCTCTGGATAGACATTAGCATATTCGCTAGCGTTCTTATTTAATATAAAAATGGCGGTAGTGGGTGACGATGTGGCTCCAAAAACCATAGAGGTCATGGCATATACGTCAGGATCTCTATTTCGGTCTTTTCCTCGCCATAAAAACAATTGTGCGCCCTGATCCTGTTCCCTTATTTTGACACGCATAAACATATCAGCGATGTCGCCCGCGAAGGCGATAGGGCCGGCACGAAATTTAAATAACACACTTAGGAGTGAGTTTAACATGTCTGGACCGCTCATCAAATTATCATTCAAACATGTACCATTATAATTGGCAGCTGCATCAAAAACAAGCCTTAATTTATCTGGTTTATTCGGGTTAGTGACCCCAAAGTGGGGCAAATACCAAACAAGATCAGTTGGTCTGGGCATATCTACCCGTTTGGCATAACCTTCACTTAATAATCTATCAATCTGTTTAAAATACTTCTCGGCATAGTTAGCGTCTTTATCAATTTTTCGCTCCACATTAATTAGTCTTTTTATAGAGTACTTATAATTATCGGGCAAATCGGTATGATCGCGGTTCCATAACAGGCCTACTTCCCACTCTGAGCCAATTCTACGACTGGTAGATTCTAATATATTTATCGCTCGTTTAGTCTGACTATTCTGACGATTTGCCTCGGAGATGCCTATAGCTTCTAATTCAAATTGACGCTTAACTAAATCGTGCAGGTCATCATCAATTCGCAAGCAATTAACAGAGTTATGATTTGCACAAGAGAAAAATGGGCCATGGACCACCCATCCTAATTTTGTTAGAGATGCAACTGGCGTACCTGACTTACCCTGCCTCATATCCCAGCCGACTACCAAGTCCCAGTGATCTTGGCCGAGTAACACCATGGGTTTCGCGTCCTCCATTGCACTGCAATCCAAGTCCAGCAGATGGCTATTTTCACTCAACACACTTGGAGGCACAGTTTGTACTGGTAAGTTTAAATCACTAATTGTTCGTAGTGACACATTATGCAAATCACCATTAGGTCCACGGAGTCCAATTGACACTTTTTTGGATTCACTGTCCGTTACACAATGTCCGCGAGCACTCATGATTTTGAGTGGGCATAGCTGACCATCCACTCCACTGGCGAGCTTCTCATCAATTAAGGAGACCGTTGCTCCATCGTCCAATAGAGCGTATGTAGGTCGCTCTTCGCCGCCGATTAATACATTGACCGGTAACACTTTAAGCAACGCCCGCGAACGCTGCTCCCCGACGTTGGTGACCAATTCGGTGGTAACTGGAGCAGTTGTCTGTCGCGGAGCGCTCACCGGTGCGGGCACAGACTTCTCAGATGAAGTCGAGCGCGTAGTACCCATCCTCTCGACGTGAAGCATGGCGTGATGCGAATAATTACATTTACCGCAGCGCTTAGCATGGCAACGGTTGCGTGCGTGTCGCCTCGCTATACACTTGAAACAAAGTCTTTCACTTTTCACAAAGTCCCACCGATCGTTCACCGACATTTTAATAAATTCACTGCAATCCGTTAGTCTGTGGTCACCTTTACACCGAACACATCCAATAAGTAACTTATCTGGCGACTCATCTTTGAGTGTATGCACACGCTGAGTCGTGCGCTGCCCCTGTCTTCGTGTCGACCGCGTATACGTCGAAGATGTCGGCGGCGGCGGCGGCGGCGGTGCGTTCATCAAGTTGAGTGGCATAGAGTACGATGATGCACACGCAATATCATTCAGGAACTCCAATAAAGCTTCTAAGTTGGGTGACAGGCGTAAGTCGACCCCGCACTGTTGATCAAGCTTCATCGCGTACTCTCCATATTGATTACGTTGAATCGGTGTAAGTCTGGCCACTAATTCATTCACAATTTGTGGATTGTGTAAATAACTCTGCGCGTTCAAATTTTTCAAAGTAGCCACGCAGTTACGAACGGTAGTCGTAAACTTCCTTATATCACGTCCGTTGTCGGTTAACTTCGGAAGTGCGCGCACTTTCTGTATAGCGCTTTCTAAAAGTAATCCGGAGTGGCCAAATTCTTGTTCCAGGGCCTTCATCACTTCTTTCGGATCACTTGCCGTTCTCAATAAATCTTCCACGGCTGCCTTAGCTTCTCCATGAAGCGATGCTTGCAGCCGAGCCATATTTTCATGTGGTGTGAATTCATAAGACGACGATGAAGTCGTGTACATTTTCTTGAAATTCAACCAATCAGAAGGATTTCCATTGAACGCTGGTAGCTCGTACGTCTGTCTGGGCAGCGGTCGTGGCCGACCCAGGCGCGAGATGGCTTCCGCAAGCTGTTCCATTCCTTTTCCATATCTTCTTTCATTTGATTGGTCTCTTTTCGTGGAGTTGTGCCATCCTGTGCCTCTCTCACCGAAGACCGGAGCGTTCGGAGCTTGACTAGTGAAGCGTTGATTGTGCTGCGGCTCGAAATACGGTGCCGGCGGTAGCTGTGGCATAGTTGCTGGCGCCGGACGTGCGAGATGCGCAACCGGTGGCGCGACGGGCATCGGCGTGGGCGGGATGGCTCGTGTTGGAGCACAGTTGTCCGGCAGTGGGTTGGTACGCGCGCCTTCATCAAAATATGGAAGTGGTCTATCTTGAGGTGCCGCTGCGCCTGTCGTGGCTTCCAGCCAATCATTTACTCTATCTGCTGAGCCCACAGACGACAGGTCGCCGGCATTCTCCTCTTCGACCTCTATGCGCGCGAGGTCAACCGCTAATCTCTTCTTAATTAGTCCCTGATCAATCCTGGCCAGTTGCACTTCTGCGTCTAATTCAGCTTGACGACGTTGAAGTTCTCGGGTCGCTCGGCTCGAGCGTGACGACCGACTACGGTTGCTACCCCCCGTGCCAACTCGACGTGCCATCAACGTAGTCTCCTCTTGCACAGTAACCGAAGTTGCCACAGCTCCAGGATTCTCCAACGGTGGACGCTTTTCACTAAAATCGCGAATGCGTCCTCCAACCGCCGGAATCGTTGGCGTGGGCGTTCTTCCCAACATTCGATGCTGCACTGTAGATGGCGACGCTGGCGCTGGGCGTTCACTTTGTAAACCAGAGTCAGTGGCGTCTTCCCGACAACGCGTCTTCGCTCGCGTTAACATGTTGCTTCTTGTTGACATCTTGAAGAATCCGGCTTCGAAAGGACCAAAAACTTATAGCAGAGAGTCGTGCCAGTTTTGTAGAAAGGCCTGAAGATGGCGCAACGGACTTGAACTCAAACTCCCTTTGGTGGCGACACCAGCGGGAGAGAGAGACGGGTCGCGTTGGCAAGAGCCCGTTGTAGAGGGCGTTGAGGGCCTTATCTAAATTCCCTCTAGTAGGCGGCACTTGACTTCCCTAGGATTTTAGGGGCAAGGATTCTTATTTATTTCTCCGAGATGTCACTATTTTACAGCTTCGTTCTTTCAGGAACCACACACTAGCTGGAACCACTCACTTTACCGGAACCACAATTAACCAGGATTACCAGGGACGTGTGAAACAAGAGAAACTCAATGCTTTGTCGTATTCGTACTCCTACTTGTACTCATTTATTCACAATTTTGCCTTACTTAAGTACAAAAATAAGGTTCTCAACTAGTTATAAGCGAGTCAGTCATTATTCTCTCATGAAAAGAAGAGTATACACATAAAAGGAGAGAAAAAATAAATCAATCATTCGGAGGGTATATTACAAAATTATTTTTAAAGATTACCCACATAAACTATTATTTATTAAAAATAGCCAAATACCCGCTTTTAATTTGGTAACCAGATACAAGTAATCACATATTGGGTAAAACATACAAAAAACAAACTCTTTATTAATAAAATACAAAATTCTTAACTTAATTGTTTTACAGATGAGATTGTCCGTAACACATATTTTATTCCGTAATTGGAGTCGTAACTTGGTTATCTCGTTAGCCTTGAGATTAATTGAAAGGCACTATGTTTTTAACACTTTTTATCTCGAAGCACACTTTCGATTTCACAGTTTGCCCAATAGTCGACAATTTCTTTCGATAAATGTCATTGATAGCCGACAGAAACAATAGTTGCCTTGACACGTAGTGGGGCACCGGCTGTACGTGACTGTCAAGGAGTTAGCATTATTAAAGTGTTAAGTAGCTTTATGAAATGGTTTCATTTTATATTGTTTTGATTAATATAGAATATTGATTAAATATACAACTTATCTCTTATACTATAAAACATAAATACTTCCATACATTCTTACACACCGACAATAATACTCACACACACACACTCATGTCCATACAACATGTAAATATACGTAGAAAATCTTCTTTCTTATCAATTATCATCAGCAATTCTACGAGTGATTTAATTTCCTTGTGTTGTCTTTTTTACCTCCGACGCTAAAAGAGAGGTGTAATAAGTTTGACAATTGTGTGTGTCTGTCTGCGGCACCGTATCTCTTAAACGGGTGAACCGATTTAGAAACGGGTTTTACAATTTGAAAGCAGATTTTCTAGCGGTGGTTCCTAGACATGTTTTATCAAAATCGGTTCAGTAGTTTTCTTTTAATCGCTCTTTTTATCAGAGGTTTAATAAAATAAGTCCGTTTAAAGTTGTGTCGTGCATAATTTCTTCTTCAGTTTAAGAGGTAATGTTCTTGTCAGTGGAGTAAATCGAGGGCGGAAAGTATATACCTAAATAACCATATGTGCCTAAAGTAATAACCATATATTGAAAATTTAGAACACCCCCGCGAAAACAAGCTAATTTAATTCAGATAAAACAAACCAACTTGTTAAAAGCTAAATATCTCCGAAATGGCTTAACCACCACCACCACAGATGGCTTAGCACCTCCCAGAGTAAAACGAATTTACAAAACCCTCGAAAGACTATGACATCATCGAAACAGTGCCGGTACCTTGATATAAGCCCATAAGCCTTTGCCTTAATAAAATACCCGATCAGGAACATCGCCTTCAAACCTTATTCATCTTTACACAGTACATGAATTGCATATGACCCTGCAGATTGAACAAAAAAAGAGGCAACAAGATGTATTTAACTTCATTAACAGGTGTAAAAACCACAAATCATTCATCAAATATTACTCGGGCTTGCCCTATTCTGAAACCCCAGGCACGTCACTACATCGAAATAAACTGTTATACGGCTTAACCAATTTATATCAAACATGCCCAACCTGTCACGTCGTTAAAACCCCCCACTGAAAATGGACGACGCATTACTGACTCTTCCGGACAAAGACCAAACCAACTGTGTTAAAAGCTAAATGTCTTCGAAACGACATGACCGATGTTTTTTTTTTTTTTTTTATGAGAGGGCGGCAAACGAGCATGCGGGTCACCTGATGGAAAGCAATCACCGCCGCCCGCATGGACACCCGCAACACCAAAAGGGTCACAGATGCGTTGCCGGCCTTTGAGGAAGGTGTAGGCTCGTTTCTTGAAGGTTCCAATGTCGTACTCGTTCGCGGGAATACCGCTGCCGGAAGTCCGTTCCACACGGTGGTCATACGTGGTAAGAAGTTTCTTGAGAGACGTACAGTGGTAGACTTCCACTCATCCAGTTGATGTGGATGGAAATTTAATTTTCGGCGAGAAGTGTATCGGTTAAATTGAGCAGCGGGTATTAGCTCGAACAGTTCTTCAGAACACTCCCCATGAAATATGCGATAGAGAATGCAGAGGGACGCGACGTCTCTTCGCAACGCCAGGGGATCCAGTCGGTCAGTGAGACTCTCTTGGCCGACAATTCGGACTGCGCGACGTTGAACGCGGTCAAAAGGAAGAAGCTGGTACTGAGGTGCCCCAGCCCACAGGTGAGAACAATACTCCACGTGCGGCCGAACTTGCGCCTTATAAAGTTGGAGGCGGTGAGCCGGCGTGAAGTAACGATGTTCATCAAACGTGCCTAAGAGTATATTTAAAACATTAGAAAACCGCCCAAATGACTTTGACCAACACCAAAAAAGCTGTGTTAAAAGCTTAATATCTCTACTAACTCTAGACGACCGATTGGTGTAGTGGATAATGATTAATGACCCTATCAGCGAAACCGACGGTTGCGGGTTCGAATCCCGCGAGAGGTAAATGTTTGTGTAATGAATACGAACATTTATTCCGAGTCTTGGATGTTTATATAAATATTTATGTATATTTATCCGTTATCTAGTATCCATAGCACAAGCTTTGCTTAGTTTGGGACTAGATGATTGGTGTAAGTGTCCGAAATCTATTTAAAAAAAATAATAAAAAAAATATCTTCGAAACGGCCTAATCGATTTTCATCAAGTATGGCTAAAAAGCTGTCCACTTGATAGTATTTAATATAAAACAAACCGCACTGAAATCGGACCACGCATTACTGAGATACAATACCGTCAAACACAACAGTCTTTTTCGTCAAAGATTAAAAATATATCTACTATGTTTTGGTATAACAACAGAATATCAACTGTCATTTAAACAGTTGCTTTGTTTGCTACCACCACTTCTATTATTGCAATACAGTAAGTTCCACCACCTACATGTCTCCTTGACAAGCTTAGCCGATAATATCTTGAATGATGCCAGCCGTCCGAGATCGTGAGAATCTATCTAAGATCGTTAATATAAGCCGCATTCAGGCAGATCGTGACGGGGTAAGCCTGGGACGTGTCAGACGGGACCTAATTGATAGGGCTTTTGCAATATGTGATGGTAAGTAATAGATTACTTATACCACATTGATATCACATGGCTTAGCGAAGCACGATCTTTTAAAACTGTTGTATTTTACTGTGACCTATCACGTTTTGAGATAAAGAAAACTCGTGTAAATAGGTAAACCGAAATATGTGGCATGCTGTATCGTTCAAGTTGTGTCAGCCAGTTGCAAAGAAACATTCGTTCACTATGACTGTAAGTAGGGTCACGTTTCTCTGCAACAGACTGTACCTAGGAAATACAAATACAAATGATTTATTTGCTATTGAAAAGCGTACATTATAAGATGTTTCAGTACTGGTTCTATCGCCTATTGAGCCACTTTTAGCAGCATGCATATATCTATAAATCTTAAAACTATTACAGTAATAATTATTTTATGGATACTAAATTCATTTACATAATTCAAGTTGATAACATTAACAACTGTTAAATTCATAATATCAAATACATTACATAATTCATGTCAGTTACATTCATTACTTATGATCCAAAAATTCTTTAATTGAATAGAATGTGTATTGGAGAAGCCACTTCTTCAATTCTATTTTAAGTTTATTAGTCGACAGTGCTTGTAATGCTTTAGGCAATTTATTAAATATAACTTTTCCCATAAAATAACAGTTTTTTAAGTAACGCGTACTTTTAGGTACTTCACTAAGCACGAGTCTGTCAGGATACCTTGTGTTTAGTTGAAGAACATCTCTGGCTTGCTTATAAAACTTTTGTTGGTATTGTTTAATGAACTTAGCCATTTCAAGTATGTACAAACAAGGTAGAGGGAGAATATTCAATTCCCTAAAGAGTGGTTTACAGGATACGTCCTGCTTAACACCGCAAAATGCTCGTATACATTTTTTCTGCGCAATAAACGCTCTACTAACTTCTGTACTGTTACCCCAGATTATTAGACCATACCTGAGGACTGATTCGACATAGGCATGCAGACTTCCTGGACGCTACACTCTTTAACCTATAAAGTGGGAAAATAAACCTATAAATTTTGTTACATATTTCATCGATCTGCAATTTCCAGTCTAGCTTTTCATCAATGATTATACCTAAAAACGTTGAATTACTGACACCCCGCAGGGCTTCTCTTTTGTAACTTATGTTCAGTGAATTACATGATGCATTATAATTTATGAATTTAGATTTATTTAAATTTATTTTATGATTATTTTTGTTAGTAAGTCGGGTAAGTCGTTAATATAGACCAGAAATAAAAGTGGGCCTAGCACACTTCCTTGCGGGACTCCATAAGAATTTCGCTTAAACTCTGAGCAATACCTATGGGTTACATGCTTATTGTTGTAAGTCGTTGCACCTCTACACACTGTAATCTATTCGTTAAGTAATGCTTTTATTGTGTAGATTTGTAACAGAAGTATAGTTTTGTTGTGATTAATTTGTAATTAATCTTATCTATAATTAGATTAACACCAAGGACAGATGAGCGAGGGTCACGTCGGTGTCAGGCCCCGGCCATCAGGTTGTGTACTAAGTGGGTACATTTTTTATAAATAATTATAAATATTTCTGGTCCTTACACCAATCATCTAGTCCCAACCTAAGCAAAGCTTGTACTATGGATACTAGATAACGGATAAACATATATAAATATTTTATAAACATCCATGACTCGGGAATAAATGTTCATATTCATCACACAAACATTCACCCCTCTCGGGATTCGAACCCGTAACCGTTGGTTTCGCTGACAGGGTCACTGTCCACTGCACCAATCGGTTGTAGTTATAATTATGTAAATAAATCTAGCACGATTAAAAAATTGAAGTAAACTAAAAATTGTTATTAAATTAAGCATACAAATTATTAGCGATTGACCTAAAAGATTGGTTGGAAGAGATCTCTTATAGAGAACCATCTTTGTATATGACCTATCGTTTGTACTTTGTCATGTTACGACCGGTTGGTGTAGTAGATAGTGATCCTGTCAGCGAAATCAACGGTTACGGGTTCGAATCCCGCGACGGGTAAATTATTGTGTGATGAATACGAACATTTATTCCGGAGTCATGGATGTTTATATAAATATTTATGTACGAGTATGTTTATTCGTTATCAAGTATCCATAGTACAAGCTTTGCTTAGTTTGGAACTAGATGATTGGTGTAAGTGTCCGAAATATTTAATAATGTAATGTTCTGGTGCAATAAAGAATATTTAATCTAGGTTCAAGGGGGGTCATGGGGATTATGACCCGCCTACATCCGCCCTTGACCCAATACCAACTAACCGACCTATAAACGTAGAACATAATGTCAATAATGTTACTTATGCATGTGTCCGTTCTGTTATTTTTACCTCTACAGACACAGCACTATAAACGAACTGTGAGACGCCATATTGTTATAAAGCTTGAAGTACAGTCTGCGTTACTATTACATGCACCACTCACGAAATACATTTTGCTCATTAACGCTAGCGTTAAAATTTTAACAGCAATAAATACCGATTTAAATTACTATAATATGTTGTACCATTTCACAATATTTCGACAATAATTCAACTAATTGCCCTTGAAAACAAGAGGAAAACAGGTCGTTCATATATCTCTGAAGCCGCGTACAAAAAAGAGATCTAGGTAATGTTCACAGGAAATCATCAACTCTTTCAAAGCACCTAATACAAAATGTCGTATAAAGAAATATTTAAAACTTGTCCAAGAACAGTAACAAAAAAAGGAAAAGTATCGAAGTTTTTCAATTTACTGTTAGTCTATATAGATGAAAGTTATCACGGCTAAGACCAGCCAGTACGGAGGAGAAATTGCATTAATAAAGTAATAAACTTCGTACCTTTGCATAAAGTTTTTAATCTCGTGATTAAGTGGGTAATGAAAATTTGCATTTGTTGGTGTGTTCCCACGGTTCCCTTACGGCATTTCGCATGGGAATGCAACCATGGCCCTATGTTGCTCATTATTATCAGGTAAGTTATATTAAGGGATTGCTGCACGCACGAGTTCCAAGTTCTATCCCCGCGTAAGTCATTTTACAAGCTTATAGCTTCAATTATCTCGATGTATGTAATCACATTTGGTGTTTAATAGAACTGAAATTTTGCATAAGTATTTAAATCGGGTGACAATTCAATATTATAGTGTCACTGAACTATGGTCTCATGAGAATTAAAGCTTGTTTTTAAAAGTATTTCTAATGTAGAATAGAAGATATGAGTTGGTTGTGTTTTTCTGTCTGTGACTTCATACTGTTGTGAAGAGTTCGAGTTTTTAATGTAATTCTATATGTAATTAAGATAAAAACCAAAAAACCTGACAGCATTTTTTGTATTTTGCGGCCGCCATGTTGGATTTTTTACCATAAAATGTATCCTATGACACTCCTGTATCAAGACGGATCTAACAGCACCATGCACTTTGAAATTGGCCAAGTCGTTTAGGCTACAGGATGTGCCAAAGGAACGGACATACATACACTCGAAAAACATTACCCTCCGTTCTTGAACAGTCGGGTAAAAAAGGCCTTTCAAAGCGTTTCTTTTAGTAACTTAATCGTATACTAGTTTAAATTACATGCAATAACAATTATGCAATTTGTGCAGGAAAGCCCCTTGGTAGCCTTTCACGACACTTTTTCTTCTTTTCACGTGCTGAAACCACATGCATCATCATGTAAGTAATACAAGCATGTTTTCATGATATTCTTTGGCATCCTCTTGGCTACCATTTTCTATCACAAAACTCTAATCACATCAGATCAAGCTATCTGTCAGTCAATCAAGTAAACACGTTACATAAGAAACATAAGTCTTTCCGAGCAAAGGTAACGTTATCACAGCTAAGTTATGTAACAAATTATCATAACCTGCTACTGGGTAGCAGTTGACATCTAACAGGTTTAGAGATTCAAGACAATTATCATGGCAGTCCACTGGAAGACGAAAAGGGATGGTAATTAATTTTATAAATTTTTAATTTCAGGCCGTCTAATGCTGAACAGGTGTTCTGCGGGTTCGATGTGATGGATCCCTACTAATATTATAAATGCGAAAGTTTGTGTGTATGTATGTATGGCTGGACGGAATTGGATGAAATTTGATTGGTAGACAGTTTAGGACCTAAATTAACATATAGACACATGTTTTTGCTGAACCGATTCTGTTGAAATGTTCCACGCGAACGAAGTCGCGGGCAATAGCTAGTACGGATATATGTACCCGATTTGTGGTTTTTTTTTTTGCACAATGACCTCAATCACACCTGATGTTAAGTGAAGATGAGGCCGAAGGTGGTAGCGTACTACCCGGAAACCCAAATATTTGGGGAACTGGCTATCTTATCTCTGACAATCGGAACACAATCAACCATTTGGTATCCATATAATACAAGCACAGTTGCTTAGTATGTAACTATAGATGTCGCTGTATGTATCTCCAAGGATATTTATTTATTTATGTACTGTAATGTGAGTACAATAAGATGCCAAGCGGGGGCGACCATTGGAATTGAACTTTTATGCATGACATTCTCAGAATAGCACATTTATCTCATGGTAGACATTTTGACAGTTGGACATTAAGTTTTGCACATACTTCATCTTGCTCGCTCTCTTTTATGAATAAGTTATCCAATTTTACGCCGGAATACTCGAAAGCTATTTAACTTTAAGGGTCCAGTTAATAATATTATTTTTAATGGACTGCTAACAGTACTGTAATCAGCTTTTCCGAATTTTAACATTACACAAGGTCCTATTTTTTGTTCCAAAGTAATATTAAATAACAATTTTGTTTATAAAAATAATAATATAATCGGCTTACAATTTTAGTGCAGCAGCCTTGAAGCTAAAAAAGATTTTATTATGCCCGCCCCGCTGTCGTATTAAATGCTGATAAAAAATGCATTACTTATACCACAGAAAAATGACCATAAAACATGTGATTATCTTTTATATAACAAGGCTTTTTGGCGGGAACTCGGCGAGTGAAGTAGCAATTTTCTTTACAATTCTTATAATTTGTGCATTCTAACTTTTGAAGCTTAATAATGGCAGAATATTGTGCAGCAAACGTTAGTGATGGTGTACAAGTGAAGGGAAGTGTAAATTAAAGTGCGTAATGGAGCTTTCGGGTTCCCACAAGAAGCCGCCAAAATCTTTTGTAAAGCATTCTGCCACTTTACTGAAGAATGACTTGACCGTGACTAGACTCTGTATACGCCAAGTATACGACGAATTACTTGTTTTGACTGAGACTGACTTACAAACTGACGAAATAAGAGAAATAAGACATGGCTGTTATGGGCTAGATCCCTTTGCCTTCTCCTAGAGGAGAAATAAAAACTAAAAAAAAAAATATCTTTTATATAACAAATTTAATTTTGACATTGGCTTTGACTTTGCTCTTTTATAGGTTGTGATCCATGGACTTATTATTTAAACAGGACTGAGTACTCGCCGCTGAAAAACGAGCCGAGCAGGATGTGTAACGTAGAGGCCGTTTGTCTCTGTCTAACAGGGTGACCACAATATATTTGTTACTTGGGACAAATGTTGTAATAAAATATTTGTCAAAAAACTTTGGCGTTTTGACATTTGCCGGCGTGAGCCATTTATTTCGCATTTCTTCATTTTTTGGGAAACTGCAATAATAGTACAACAGTCAGGACCCTAATCAATCACACATATTTGACATATTTCGACTCATTTCAAGAATTCATGGGCATCCTACTTCTTTGATTTACAAAAATATTATTTTTAGCTTACCTGTGGAAAGATATTTTGCAACCACCATAGGATTCACTTGGGCAAGTATAAACGCAACACTTTTTCACCATTTTACTCCTTTTACTTGTTATAATATAACAAATACTTTAAAAAACTTTTAATGCAAAGAAAATTCAAAATCACACCGAACCATCACCGAACCGCCATGACATGACATGCTTTTCAGGGTTACCATAAAAATAACAAAATCGAAATAAAAATGTATGTTTTCTGTTTGATTTAAGAATATATGAAAAGAAATTAATGCGAATGTTATTTGTTTATTTATAATTGTTAAAATAACATAAAAATATAAGTGTTTCAATGGAATTTTTGAGTAGCCAAAACTGTTGATCATAATCATTTTTTTTGCTGGCAAGATGTAAGAACGAGACACACGGCCTCCGTTATTTCTATCTCTCTCGGCTCGGATTTGCCTTTGTGTATGGTGCATCCAATTTAATAACTTATTGCGTTGACATAGTGATCATTTTCCTAAATGATTCTTTTGATAGTTATCAGTCCTGTTTAAATAATAAGTCCATGTTGTGATCTCAGAATACAGTGTGATGTGAGCACAGTCAAAAATGACTATAAAACTTGCTAGTATATATCTTTTAAATACAACAAATATAATTTTGACTTTGACTTTGGGTTAAATTAAAATTGGATTGCGCGCGATTTTGTTTTTAGCCATTAATTCTCAGCAGTGCTTAGTTCTCGAGGATTCTAAGAGATGGCGCTGTTTTATCTACTAATGATAATTGTAAGACAATCGCGAAAAAGATTTGTTAGCACGACTATTATCATATAATCATCTATAGCATATAAATCAGTGTGCCCGCCCAAAATTTTTTTATGACGGCACCGCCTACTTTTCACTTAAAGATTAGTTTTTTTTATTATTACCTATATCTTTAGAATACTTTGGACATAAACAGTTACGTATAGTTTGTTTGACTTAATTTCTTGCAGTTCAGTTGAAGGGTCGGTAAAAATATAAATAGAATATTTAATAGGAAAATACATCAATTTGCAAACTAATCAAAACTAAAGACATTTTCGACAAGCTCATTTATCTGCAGACGACGGGTGTATTTCAGAGGAATGCCCATGACAGATTTGGATAGAGCAAAGGAGTCATAATGTTTTCTTGCTGGAGAAAGAGTGAGTTGTAATTATTAGAGACAATTTGGAAGGTTTTGACACAAATGTCAAGGTTGTCTTCAAATTAATTTCCATGAAAAACTAGAATACTACAAAAGCTACCGGGAGATCGATTTCCTTTGCCTCATTACTTTTTCCTTAAAAGCGAAATCTGAGGATAATGTGTACCTAAATGGATGACTCGATTGTTTTTGATTTCTTTGGGGCTTTTCGGCGGGAACTCGGCGAGTGAAGTTGCATTTTTCTTTATAATTCTTATAATTTGTTCATTCTAACTTTTGAAACTTAATAATGGCAGAATATTGTGCAGCAAACTTTAGTGATGGTGTACAAGTGAAGGGAAATGTAAATTAAAGTGCGTAACGGAGCTTTCGGGTTCCTACAAGAAGCCGCCAAAATCTTTTGTAAAGCATTCTGCCACTTTACTGAAGAATGACTTGACCGTGACTAGACTCTGTATACGCGAAGTATACGACGAATTACTGTTTTGACTGCGACTGACTTACAAACTGAAGAAATAAGAGAAATAAGACATGGCTGTTATGGGCTAGATCCCTTTGCCTTCTCCTAGAGGAGAGAATAAAACGAAAAAAAAAATGATTTTGATTTCAACTTAATTTGAATGTTATCCTATGTGGATAAGTTAAACTAAAAAAAAAATAATTTGAATGCATTATACCTACGAGTTAATACTGTTATCATGGACCAATAAAGCAATAGGTCCGTGCTATTATCGAGTATTGTTATCGCTTTGGAATAAATAACGTTTAACTATACAGGGAAAATGGTAATGTGAAGTATTCTAGTTAAGGCGATGAGGTGAAATGAGATTTATGTAGGTCACGTGGTAATTTTGCTCAAAGACAAGATAATTAAGCCTCAAATAACTCAAAAGCCGTTACGTCATAATCTATTACTTTTGACCTCTTCTATAATGCATCAAGGGGAATAGGTACGTCACATGTCCAGTTTGCCCTTATAGGTATGAATAACCTTTATCCAACTAATATAAAAAAAAATGAGGAGAATGATAAATGCAAAAGATTGTGTGTGTTTGTTACCTCTTCACGCCTAAACGACTGAACGGAATTGGATGAAATTGAGTCTGTAGACGATTAAGACCTAGATTAATTTATAGGCAAAAGTTTTTACTGAACCAATTTTGATGAAATGCTGCAATCCGTACAGTCGCGGACAACTGCTAGTTAAACTTAATAATCAGGCAAAGGTATCTCGTCAATATAATAATCAAGAATACTGTCCTTTGTGGAACGATATTGATTATGTAATCAACTGGACGGACCGACCATTTTCTGTGTCGAATGACGGTTAAATTGTGAGGCAAGTTAATTAGATACCAGATAGTCGATACATTACATAATACATTTTTTTTTTGTAAATAACTATATATATTAAAAATGAAAAGATACATAACTCGGGTACACGTTCCGCATCACCACAAACATTTCGAACCCGCGACTTTTTGATAGTCTCAATGTTCTTAATGTTCTATTTATATTATACTAGCTGTTGCCCGCGACTTCGTTCGCGTGGATCATTTCATCAATATCGGTTTAGCAAAAAAAATTGCCTATATGTTGAGCCAGATCCTAATCTGTCTACCAACCAAATTTCATCCAAATCCGTCCAGCCATTTCGAGGTAAGAAACATATTCACACAATCTTTCGCATTTTTGATATTAAGTTGGGATAATTAAGGATAGTAACTAGACTAGTTGTAGCCACTGGAGCGAGTCACTACGCGACAGAAGTTTGCAAAGTAAATTGATTGGATTTAATTAACATGTCAGAACCTTCAGCTCAACCTGTTAAATGGGTAATCCAATCTCGAATGGTCTTTAATCCGATCGGAAATATTCATCCTTGCTTTGCTACGGATCGTCGGCGGAGATTAGCCGTTAGCTGGTAAATGAAGTTCCATCAGGAACGGCTTATTTTATAGATTTTAATATGAAAACCAGCCAAGTGCGTATCGGATTACTGTAGGGTTACGTTAACGTAACCTTTAACCGCCTCCGTGGCTCAATGTTGGGTTGATCGCAGGTTCGATCCCCAGAGGGGTACATATTTAGTACTCGGTGTGGTTGGTGGTAGAGATATTGAATGTCCGCCTAGCTAGCTACCACCATCTCATCTAAATCTGCCGCCAAACAGTAATGTTAATAGCATTGTTGTGTTCCGGTTGTCAGAGATAAGATAGACAGTCCCCCAAATAAGATTCCTGGTCACTACGCTATCACCTTCGGCCTCATCTTCACTTAACATCAGGAGTGATTGAGATCAAGTGCTAACCAGTTGTGTATAAAAAAAAACGTAATATATCAGACTAAGTTAGTTCAATTTGTCTGTGAATGAACGAAGACTAACGAATGAACGAAGAGAATGTGAACGGTAGTGTTGTTAGGGGAAGACCACGGCGAACGTACGTCGATCAAATCGGGGACGTGAAGAAAGGTCAGGTCAAGAGTACCCTAAACAGACAATCATATATGAACAACCTTACGAGAGTGAATGAAGCAAAAGAGGTGTGTCAGGATCGTAGCAAGTGGGAGTCTGTGGTCTCTGCTTATCCCTACGGGAAACAGGCGTGACTTTATGTATGTATGTAAGTTTGTTCCTAAATAAAAATTGCTGATTCGTACGTATTCGCATAACGACGTATTAATAACATAGTAGTTTTTTCTAAATATGTTTTTTTTTAGTCTTTATTTATGTCACTAAAGAAAAGTTGTTTTTTTTTTCAACGCTAGTGGTATAGGAGGTATATAGTATAGTTTCTGGCAGAGTAGAATAGACCCAACCTATATCGGGAACGGAGGTGTCTGACACCTTGCCTAGCGTGGTTATTACTGAAAATTAAAAAGACGACAAGGCCACTTGTCCTCTGCGGCTTCGCTATTCCTGGCTATCAAGAAAATTGCTTGGGTCGTCTACCCACCAACACGTGGACCGTGCAAGTTGCGGGATGCAGACTGTTTGCAATCGAACGTTCTGGAAGACTACGGGGGAGGCCTATGTTCGGCAGTGGATGCCCTATGGCTAATAATATGTGATGATGGAGTCAATTTTAAGACTGACACCGATTCTCCCCACAAGCGTCGATGTTATAACTCTTTTCTTCCCACAATCTATCTATTATAACTGTAATTTCTTTAATCAAATCTAAACTCTCACAATAAACGTTGACAACCGATTGGTGTAGTGTAGTAGTGTAGATAGTGACCCTGTCAGCGAAACCAACGGTTGCGGGTTCGAATCCAGCGAGGGGAAAATGTTGTGTGATAATACGAACATATTTTATTCTCGAGTCATGGAAGTTTATATAAATATTTATGTATTTTTATCTAGTATCCATAGTACAAGCTTTTTTTAGGTTGGATGCAGTATTCATTAGTTCAAGAAAAAAACACTTCCCCGACAACCCCAAAAACGTGTTGATTAATGAACCGAACTTGATTCAAGCAGTAGTCACTTGAGAGGTGCACGTATTTATAAACGAAACTCAAGACTATCATTCATTCGCCGCTGAGGTGAATACTTAAGAAGTGATCTCAGCTGAGTAGACCTCAAGATTGGTTTATAAATTAGCACGGAGCTTGAGATCGTGTCAACTGCTTAAGACGCATCGCGGTTGATACAGCCTCAAGACTTGTATTGAGATTGGTTTATTAATACAGGCCTAAAAGTGTCCTAATCCACAGTTTATGGTAAAAAATCCAACATGGCGTCCGCAAAATACCAAATACGAGTATGCTATCAGGTTTTAAGGTTTTTCAATAGTTATTACTAACACGTCACTGTAGTTTACAAGACGTTACAATAACGGTAGATGCCGGAACTCAAGACCAACCTGCACAATGCATGTCACACTCACTGGCATGCCAGTTGCCACTTATACCGTAATGAAATGCAGCTAATCGAGATACTTGTGATCGGTGGCGTTCATTTACTACCTACCTAAATATAGAACTCAATAACATTTTTCTGACAAGGTAGGCGGCGCCCGGCGTGCAACCACGGTTCACTACTTTTTTTTAAGCACAACGGCTAGCACTTGATCTCAAGGACATCATGTTAAGTGAAGATGAGGCCGCAGGTGGAAGCGTACTGTCCCGGAAACCCAAATATTTGGGGAACTGGCAATATCTTATCTCTGACAACCGGAACACAACAATTTGGCGGGAACTCAGGGAGTGATGTTGCATTATTGGTTTTATTTCTTTTGAAAGGACATTCTGAGTTTTGAAGCTTAATAATAGCAGAATATTGTGTGCAAAAGTCAGTGATGATATGCAGTGACGGATTAAGACTACTTGATGCCCTAAGCAATCCACGCCTGTGGGCCCCCCTATCCGTATGTCAACTAGAATCGGTCTTTAATGCCAGGCGGGGGGCCCGCGGGGAAGGGGTGGTTTGTGATTGGCTGATCGCAATACCGGTGCTTTCGAATTGCCGAATGCACTAGACTAGCGGGCAGCGAGTGGGCGCAAGCGGGAGAGCGGGGTAACTCTAGGTCGGCTCTTATGTTAACTTAAAACGCGCGAATTTTCAAATTAGTCCTATAAACTTTTTTTGGTGTGGTTTTTGGTGACGTGAGAGTGAGACGTGATGCCCTAAGGGCGGATTTTTTTGTGCTTCTTCTGGTGCCCCCCCAGACGTGATGCCCTAGGCAATTGCTTAATTTGATTAAGGGTTAATCCGTCACTGATGATATGTAAGTGAAGGGAAGTTGTAAAGTGCGTAACAAAGCTTTCGGATTCCCACAAGAAGCCGCAAAATCTTCCGGAAAGCATTCTGTCACTTTACTGAAGAATTACTATAGAATGTTTTCGTGTTTAGGCTGATGGCTTTACTGCCCAATACATAATAAAAAAAAATGCTATTAACATTGTTTACAGAAGTGTGGAGGTGAAATTTGCCCTACTCGCCATGTTGGGCAGCGGAGCAGCGTTAGAAGGGCACCAACGATGTAGATTTTATGTGCGCGTGAGAAACGATGTGTGTCAGCGTGTGTGTTGTTGTGTGTCCAGTCTTTGTCGGCACGTACCTAAGTAATGCGTGGTCCGATTTGAATGGGTGCTGTGTGTTTGCCAACGCTTTATTGTACAAAAAGGCAATATATTAATTTTACATAGATACAGAGTATGAGTACAACGGCGGACTTATCTCAATGTAAACAACATAGGGTTAACGATTGATTACATGTTTGGTACTCGGGTTGGTTGGTGGTAGGGCATTTTAAATGTCCCCCTGGCTAGGTTAGGTTAGGTTTGAGTTCCCGGTGTTCTCCGACAAGCGCTGAAGAGGACCCTGGGGGGGTTTTAGTGGGTGAAAATCCCACATAATCCAGACTCTCCCTCAGGAGTCTGGGTATCTTTTAAAGATTTCCCCCCCGTCACAAAAAAAAAGGTTAGGTTATACAGAGATACGATAGCCAGTGGCCAGTTACCCAAAAATTGGGGTTTTCGGGTCAGTAAGCTTCCATCTTCATCATCTTCACTTTTAATATCAGGTGTGATTCATTTAGGGAACTGGCTATCTTATCTCTGACAACCGGAACATAACAATGCTATATTAACATCGCTGTTTGGCTGCAGATTTAGATAAGATGGTGGTGCCTAGCCAGGCGGACATTTAAAATGCCCTAGCGCCAACCAAACCGAGTATTAAATATGTACCCCGCTGGGGATCGAACCCACGACTTCCGAATCGTAAACACTATGATGTTTACATTGAGCCACGGAGGTGGCTGTGAAACACCGTATGATTTAAGATGTTTCCTCTAGAGAACGACAAAATTTCGTATGATTTATTTATCTTAAATATGTTACACTAAGTATACAATGAACAATTGCTTCCCTCGTTCCGTCCCACTCATTCCCTTTAAACTTTTCATCATTATTTAATGTAAGCAGACCAATTGGGGTCGACCTTGTTGTGAACTGTATTGTTACTGCCTATCCAATTGTTCTGCTGACTGTTAACTTAAGAATTTTGGAGTAGGCACTTAGTAATTAACTTCAAAGAGGACAAGGGAAGATCGTGAATGGTCGTGCTACACGTAGGTATACAGGGTGTCCCAGATGTCGCGGTCAGGCCGAAACCGGGTGATAGGCAAAGTAATAATAGTTATCAGAAAAATATTTAAAAAAATCTAAGTCATGTATTTTAAAAATTATAAACATTTTTTAAAAATCGAGAGTCTACAATCTGTGACGGTCTTTTCAGTCCTATTGCTACAAATCTTTACTGTTCATTTTTTTTTGTTATGTAACCTTAAGCTAAGTTAGGTAATTACTTATATACTATTTCTTTCACAAGTTTGCGATATGTATGTGGAGACTGGTGCCTGTACTAAGTAGATCCTGTATTACGAAGTAAAAGATAAGAAAGAGCTTAGTTGAAATACTGTGAAAAAATACCTATTAAAAATATAAGTGTTTCGATATTTTAGAGATGGCATTATCGATATTTTGGACCTTAAAATCGATAATTCAGCAATATTGACAAATAATCGCTCATCGCTATGTCGAACGCTGCTGAAATATATTCATAGTCATTCAATTTAATTTGTCTCAAATGGTGAATCTTGAAAAATGAGTATTATTGACAAGATTCTGCCCGCGGCGTCGCCCGCACGGGGTTTTATTTCATTTTCCTAGAGACAAAGCAACCAACTGGTATGCTTGTAACAAACACTTAAGTTTGGGATATCTCTGACCGCTCCATTTGGGATAAAGGCCGGGATTTAATTTATGTAATGTAAGACTTTGAGTTCAAGTTTCAACGATTTAAACTGGACACAACGTAAGTAGGTACGTAACCACTCCAATTGCAACTAAAACTGATTAACATTTCCGAGTCATTTGCAGTTGTACGGACCTCATCAACCCTCAATTTAACCCGTAGCTGACAGCATAAGTAATGGGTACACTTTCGGCCAAAATTCCTGACATAGCCAGGGATCCCTTTGTTGACGCCCTTGCGCTAATCAAGCCTGTTCATAAATGACGGGCATTTATGTACGGTTATGAAAATGTGCTACTAATTACACAGCGCCATCTAGTTCCACACTAAGCAACTAGGCTTGTATAAACCACATGGGTAAAATACTTCACGTATACATTTTTTGTTTGATGACTAATTGGTGTAGTGGATAGTGAATATAGTGAAGAATCGAACTTCTTAGTGCGAATGTTCGGTATATTAACTATGTACGGGTGGAATCCCTCCCCACGCCTAGTGGTCCGAAGATGGAAGGGTGACGGTGGAATAAGATTATGTAATTCCAACGCACACTCCCCGAAATGCATCCTGTAAAAAACTGAGAGACAGGCGACTTTGCGACGGTGATGATGATGATATTACGTTATAGTAACTCTGGGTTTTCTACATTTTACTTTATGTTATATGTTTTTTGTACCGACCGACGACCGATTGGTGTAGTGGATAGTGACCCTGTCAGCGAAACCAACGGTTGCGGGTTCGAATTGCGCGAGGGGTAAATGTTGTGTGATGAATACGAACATTTATTCGCGAGTCATGGATGTTTATATAAATATTTATGTATGTTTATCCGTTATCTAGTATCCATAGTTTATTGCGAAGCTTAATGTATGGAAAATACGTACGTGGGACGATATTAATTAGAAACCTGAAGATAAAGGCTCACATACCTATAGCATCAACCTAGCGTGTCCAGCAGAGAACGGCCCGTGGATGTTGTCCTCTACTAAGGAGCGGAGGTGAGCGGTGATTTTGCCTATTTTTATTCAGTGCTAAAGGTTTGATAGTACAGCTTTGCTTAGTTTGGGACTTGATGATTGGTGTAAGTGCCCGAAATATTTATTTATTTATTAACCCCCGACGAAAAACAATAGGTGTTGTGTATCAGTGGCGTGCAATGTAGACAGAATTATAAAATTTGCTATTAAATGAGAGAAATACAACTACAACATAATAACTTACTCTTATAGCAATCCTCGCAATTGTTTAGAATATTTCTGTTCACATCGGTATGAATCACTACTTACTACTTATGTCAAAAAACACTACTTAGGTCTCCGACTTTTTCTTTTCGTTAACTCCCGCCTCGTGAACATTAGTTGACTATCTGTAAGTGATTCTGGCTATTGTGTTTTCTACTATATATTAAGTATTTATATTTATTTATTTATATATATTTATATTATTAAGTAAGTCTATTAATATGATATTATTATTATATTTAGGCATACTTATCTATAATCATTTCTTTGGTTGGTAGTATCGTGCACCCTACCTGTTTTTCTGCATTCAAATTTGCCATAGCTGTGGGTTGTCTGGAAGAGATCGCTTTTAGTAATAAGACCGCCTAATTGTGTTCAATTGTTATCATCAAAAATTATTGTAAATTATTTTGCGCAATAAAGAGTATTTGTATTGTACTGTATTGTATTGTATTGTCTTTACAATGCATTTCGAGGAAACATACAATTTTCTATGGTAGGCACTATCTCTCTGAGTGTATGGGTACGCCACTGATGCGTATTTATGTATGCGTGTATGTTTGTCCGGACATATCTCAGTAGAGCGGTCTGATTTAAGTGCGGTTTATTATATTAGACCACAGTATTAGACTCACAGACCAAGACTAAACGAGCAGACAGGTTCTTAGCCATCAAGTTTGATGAAAACCGGTTAAGCCGTTTTTCAAAGATATTTAGATTTTAACACAGTTTTTTGGTCTATTTCGATGATATCGAATGAATGAATGAATGAATCGAAATGAATCTTCCTTTCAATAAATTTAAAGATACTATAAAACAGAAACTTATTAAGAAAGCATATTATAAAATATCAGATTATTTAGATGATAAACAATCATGGACATAACCAGCCCGTTCGCATAACCAGGCTATTTCACAATTAATAATGAAATATTATAATATAAAATAATAATTTTGTAATATAAAAACCTTTTTTTAAAAAGAGCGACCTCTCGAGTTTCTTGCTTGTTCTTCTCAGGGGAAAATTGCCTTTTGAACAAGCAGTAGCTTTAAAAATGTAAAATCTGACTATTTTAAGTGTACCCTGTGTACCTACAAAATAAAGCATTTTTTGATTTTGATTTTGATATCATAGTATTTCAATGGTATCATAGTACCCTCTCTCATCAGTGGGACATGTAAGGCTGATGATGGAAGTATTTCGAGGGTTTTCTAATATATTTTTGCTATATTTAAGATTAAACTCTGGGACTCCGGGAGAGATGTTTGATGGAAATCGGTTAAGCCGTTTCGAAGATATTTAGCTTTTAACATTATATTTTAGTCTAGGTCTACCTGGACGACATATTTATTTGTTGAAGCCATGTTATCGGTGGCTAGGTAAATGTTCAATGTTTATGTTTATACACAAAGCAGACAGTTCACTGAACAATGTCTTGATACGCCAAGTATACGACGAATGACTTGTTTTGACTGAGACTAACTTCAATAAACTGAAGAAATAAGAGAAATAAGACATGGCTGTATGGGGTTAGAACCCTGTGCCTTCTCCGAGAGGAGTAAATTAAAAAGGATTTTTTTTTCTATCTTAGCATAGAGTTCAAAAAGTTTTAGGCACAACTTTCCTACAACACAACTAATTATTAAACTTGTCGTTGGCTAAATCAAAGCCATAATAATAAAAAAAAAACTAATAATTATCATTGTCACTAAAAAGTATAAAACAAAGTCGCTCTCTATCTCTGTCGGGGGGGCTTTTTGGCGGGAACTCGGCGAGTGAAGTAGCATTTTTCTTTATAATTCTTATAATTTGTGCATTCTGACTTTTGAAGCTTAATAATGGCAGAATATTGTGCAGCAAACGTTAGTGATGGTGTACAAGTGAAGGGAAGTGTAAATTAAAGTGCGTAACGGAGCTTTCGGGTTCCCACAAGAAGCCGCCAAAATCTTTTGTAAAGCATTCTGCCACTTTACTGAAGAATGACTTGACCGTGACTAGACTCTGTATACGCCAAGTATACGACGAATTACTTGTTTTGACTGAGACTGACTTATAAACTGAAGAAATAAGATAAATAAGACATGGCTGTTATGGGCTAGATCCCTTTGCCTTCTCCTAGAGGAGAAAATAAAACTAAAAAAAAAATATCTCTGTCGGTTTCTCCGCTTCTTCTAAACCACGCAACGGATTTTCATACGTTTTCAATGAAAACGTTTTCACTATCATGTACAAAAATTCTTCCGAACAGTTTTTATGCATAATACTTGCGTATTATATTTACTTTTTTTATGCACAATAGGTGTTAGCACACACTTTGAGGCCGAAGGTGGAAACGTACCGGAAACTCCATCTTATTTGGGGAACTGGCTATCCTATCTCTGCAAACGGAACACAACAATGCTAGCTGTTTGGCGGAAGATTTAGATAAGATGGTGGTAGCGGCAGAATTAAAGAAATTAATTGTACTCGTGCGGAGCCGGGGCGAATCGCTAGTAATTAATATTACCAACTTTTAGTAGCTTTACTGCCGCTCCCTCATTCATAGGAGTTCGGAGTGCTGAATGAAATGTGGCGCTACATGGGTCGTCTATTCAATCCTGTTTTATTGCAAAGTTAGTTTGATTAATGTTTGTTTTAATATAGTGTAACGTTGTAAGGTTTTGTTAGTGGTTTAGGTTTATAATTTTCAATTAGGTACGTACAATAAACTTTGTAGATAATAGCAGTTGTTACGCCACACAAATACAGAGATACGTTCATCAATCATCTTCAATTCCTCGTTCATGCCCAATTCATAACTGAATACAGTGATTAGATGAGCTATGAAGTACCATAATTATATAAAAAAAATAAACAAAACATCACAAAAAACATTGTATCTCGGTTGGTTTCAATTGAAGGCAATCGTTAAACCAAGTGCCCTACAGGGGTGCCTTGTAAACACTATCACGTGGTATATTGTGATACCAATCCACCAATTTCCAGTGGCCCGCGTGGTAGCGTATATCCTGTACCCACTCATTTTTTTTTTCTCACACATAAGTGTATGTGGGAACGCGCCTGACTGCTGTTTTATGTTGAAAACCTAAGTGAGAGAGGGGTTGCGCTGAAAACCAGCGCTGTCAATTGCCATAAGACATATTGGCAGCAAATGCTGACGCCCAATCCCTTTGCCACAAATACATACATTTAAATAAGGAAAATGTTATACCTTACGAAATTTTTTGTATTTGTTGGCAATAAATACTTTTCTTTTCTTTCTTTCATAGGCCCGTATTATGAAAACCCACTGAAAACCAGCGTTGTAGTCTAACTTCTAGACTGCAACTTATGCTGAGGAGACCTTCTTTGATACCACTTTGCGACACCGAAAATTAATTTTTAAGGACTTTAAGTCTATAAGTGAAACATTGCTTAGGTATTTTTATTGTATTTTGTAAATTGCATTATGAGATAGGAGTATCCTATCCTATTACATGTTACTGTTTTGTGTACTACTTTTATCTCACTAGACACCGACGCTCTTTGAGGTTATTATAGTTATTAATTCGGTTTCCTGGCTAATTGAAATGAACATTACCAAACGTTTTTTCCATCCAACGGCCTGTGTGAACGTCAGAGAAAGACAAACTCTCACTCGGAAAATGTTAGGTAATATTCATAAAAATGCCAAAGAAAATTATGCGTAGAAAATTTTTATACGCATTAAATCAACATAATATTCGTTATTTAGGCATAGATACTCTACAATATTACATATGTAGATGTATTCATACCAAAATTAAAGTGCCGCAGAAATTCTTCGCATTGTCCAAATGCTTGTGAATCCGCACGTGTCTACTGAGAATATTTAATTATTCTCAGCGATAAATGTGTGGTTTCGGCAGGTAAAAAGAATAGAACAACCCCGTGTCTCTTCCCGTGGGTATCGTAAAAGGCGACTAAGGGACTTCGCACCAAAAACATCTATAGATTTGTACGTTTAAAAGAGGATGGGCTCATTTCCTGTCACATTTGCATATCTGTATATTGTAATAATAATTGTACAACATATTTATTTATTTATTATTTATTTATAGATATTGTTGGATTAAAACTCACAGTCTATACATTATTATGTTTATATTGAAGCATTACTCCCGGGCTGATGCTGTAGAGGATGTCCAGGAGTAGGCTACAGTATGAAGAAAATGAATATGAGCCGGCGGAAAACTTGGAAATCGTTGTCAGTGACAACTTTTATTTTAAAGGGTATCACATACACAAATAACTTGATGAAATATTTTATACTGTATATACGTAATATATATTTATACTTTTATACTAAATAACAAGAAACAAAAATAACAGAAAAGTACACGTCCAATCTTTTCAAGGGCAAATTACGAACTGACTAAACAAAAGGCTACAACAACAAAGAGAAACAAAGAGAGAGAACAGGGCAGAGTTCAAATTTTAAATAATAAATAAATAAATATCCTTACACACACACACAGCGCCATCTAGCTCCACAGTAAGCAACTATAGGCTTGTGTTGTGGATACCAGATGGTTGATATATTACATAAATACATTTTTTTTTTTTTGTAAATAAATACTTATTATAAATGAAAACATCCATAACTCGGGTACACATGTCCGTATTCATCACACAAACATATGCCCCTAGCGGGATTTGAACCCGCGGGCGCGGGCGAAATTTTGAATTTAAAATATTATGATTTAACCGAAAAAGAAACAAACAAGGAGAATACTGTAAAAAGAGAACCAACGAGTCGCATGGCGTCTCGTTACAATATAACTTCAATACACACGTGAACTCTAAAATGTTTCTAGGTCTACACTCTGCCCGGTCATTGTCCAACCCTCAAAAGGTGACCAACGAAAACTTTAAGGACTACAATAGAGACGTTTGAGCCTTGTATGTTGATGCTTCGACGTTCTAAAAACTAATGAAACGATCAATTCTCACTAGTGTACCTATTGTAATCATTCGACAAATTTCCCAGGGAACGATTCTGCACGTATCAACAATAGGTTATCAAGTTGGAAAATAAAGGTAGCTGCTGAAGAGAAAGTTAAATATTAAGTATAACAAGTTTTAGTGAAGGAAGTCTTATTTCAAAAGAGAAAGACTTAATTCCTAGTTTTTTTATTATATGTATTTATCCAACGACGATTACCGATTTACTTCTGCACAATAGAACGATAACAATATCAACCAAATTTATGTGTTCTTAGTAACAATCTCCGTATTAGAATATATAAAAATCGCGACTAAAGGAGCATTACCTTAAACTGTCTCAATAGATTATTATTATTATTTGTGTACATTTGTTTAAGTATATATCATATTTATTTATAGGTTTTGTATTTATTTTTATCATATTAGATTGTATATTTTATTATATTTATTTATATTATAACAACACCATAATTTAAGTATGTACGTCATCGACATGATTGTTATTTTCTCTATTTATTAGTTGTATGTTTGTTTATAACTACTGTTTTTGTAAGTGTACTCGCTGTCTACTTTTACGTTACTTACCTCATCTATTTGTCTCCTTACTGAGGTTTGCTGGAAGAGATCTCTTATAGAGATATGCTCGCCTTTTGTATATTTTAATATTCTCCTGTTTTTTTTTGTTTTGTTTGACGTGTATGCTTATACAATAAAGTGTTAAATATATAAATAAAATAAATATCTTATCAAGGTAATTCTAGACTAATGTCATACATTATTATTGAAAATAGGAATTCATAGACTATACGTTCTGTTACCAGAACGTGTTGTATGCATCCACCACCTCATAGAAGTCCACACTTACTTATCTATCTCTAATATTATTACAATATTAGAGATAGATAAGTAAGTGTGGACTTCTATGAGGTGGTGGATGCATACAACACGTAGACTAAACTATATCAATAATTGGTGTCGATTCTAAAACTAATTTATTCAGTCTCTTAATGTTCCTGGAATATTTAAGCATAAGATTGGATAACACCAAAATCAGCTTTAGTTTAGAGAAGTATAGAAATCTTCTTGCAGATGGCGAGACAATGGTGTCTCATCGATAATGATACTTATCTAAACCAAGTGCTGTGTGGTTTCTGCACTCACATAGAATAGAACCGGGTGTACTACGCAATAGTGAAAGACGATAGGTAGCTCGAATGACAACAGCGCGAAGACAATATTGCGAAAGTACTATTGCTCGAAAGTTTAATTGCGCGATGGTTCATTTGCGCGAAAACTTAATTTCGCGACACACAAAAGCGCGAACGTTCATTTGCGCGTAAACTTAATTGCGCGATAGACAAATACAATGGGTGCATATTTTGTTTTATTACAAACATGTCAACCTAACATTCTGAAACTAACCAACAGTGTCGGGGTGCCCCGACCCATATTGTTCGCTCGCTACAGCTTAATATGATTACTCATTCATAGTCATAGGAGAAGATTCATAATCGCGCAAATGAACGTTCGCGCTTTTGTGTGTCGCGAAATTAAGTTTTCGCGCAAATGAACCATCGCGCAATTAAACTTTGGAGCAATTGTACTTTCGCAATATCGTCTTCGCGCTGTTGTCATTCGAGCTATAGTCTTTCGCTATTGCGTTGTACACTTAATAGAATCAACCCATCTCATTTATAAAATGCGACTAAGGAACGTACCACCAAAAAACATCTATCGATCTGCACGTTTCACGATGCGGGCTCACCCCCTGTCACGTATGCATTTCTGTATATTTCATAAAGTGAACCGTCAAAAAGTTTCAAGCATTAAACTCTTAATGTTTGGAACACCCAAACACTACTGTGTGGGATATCTCTGACCACCCCATTTGGGATAGAGGCCATGACGTTATGTATGTATGTATCTAAACCAAAACTAACCTCGTATTGGTGGTCTTCTATATGTTAACTAATCAAATAGACAGTAGTTGTACAACTGGGTAAATTTATAAGCTTATAGCAGCTGCCCGCGACTTCGTCCGCGTAGACTACATGAATCAACACTTTATTACTTTCCCACGGGAATATATTCAGCAGAAAAATTACCATGTAGAGTTTATCTCAAACAGGAAAAGACCCTGGGCAGATAACAGGTATGTGGAACCATGTTGATGTTTTGCCAGTTAAATGAATTAAGACATGGATCCATTAAAAGACCTTTCTATTTATTAAAGTACTTTATATTTATTAAAGTAAGTAGTTTATATTTATTAAAGTACTTCCTTATAAACAACATTTTTTGCCATGTTTGAAGGTGGTAGCAATAGAACCAAACTTTGAGGTGAACTTACACGGGAGCATGCCACATAGAACTGACCGTGAGAGAAACAGTCCTGTCGTAGGTCTACTCCGGCGAATTTGAGAGTTTGCCCCTGCGACTTATTTATTGTCATGGCAAAACAGACCTTTAGTGGAAACTGAAGCCTTTTGAATTCAAAGGGAAGATCATTTGGTATTAATGGAATACGCGGTACAAACACTGTTTCTCCCTGAGCAGGTCCTGTTAAAATAGTGGCCTCTACTACGTTCCGGTGCAAAGCCTTGACTTGCAACCTAGTACCGTTACAAAGTTTGGGTGGCTTTAAATTTCTCAATAACATAACAGGTGCACCCACACGTAGTAAAAGTCTGTGATATGGCATACCCGGTGGGTTCAAAGTGTTCAACTCACCCTTATCTCATTCTCTAACCCCAAGGGGTTAGCTTCAAAACAAATGGTATTTTCGTAATCAACGTCCCAAAAAACCTAAATAATGACACCAATATTGACTTTTTTGGTATCAACCCCCACCCCTATCTCAACCCTAGAGGGTTAACTTAAAATAAATGTCATTTTCATAATCAACATCCCATAAAACCTAAATAACGACACCAATATCGATTTTATGGTTTTAACCCCCATTTCACAACCCAGGGGGTTGAATTCGAAAAATCTCAAAACACGTATTAGCTTATTTGTTCCTAGGAGTACTCTTGCGAAGTTTCGATTCGAAAATAGTCGAAATGTCCAAGTTATACTGTTTCTTCATACAAACTTCCCACTCCTGTTTCACCCACTTAAAGGGTGAAATTTGAAAAATCCTTTCTTAGTGCTCCCCTAGACCTCGTAAGGAACCTACGTGCCAAATTTGGGAATTCTATTCACCCCTTTGACTATGACTATGACTTTGACTAAAACTTTAACTATGACTTTGACTATGACTTCGACTATGACATTGACTACGACTTTGACTTTGACTATGACTTTGACATTGACTATGGCTTTGACTATGACTTTGACTATGACTTTGACTATGACTTTGACTATGACTTTGACTATGACTTTGACTATGACTTTGACTATGACTTTGCCTATGACTATGACTTTGACTATGATTTTGACTATGACTTTGACATGACTTTGACTATGAATTTTACTTTTCGACTTTGAGTCTTCGACTTTGAGCCTTCGACTTTGAGCCTTCGTCTTTGAGCCTTCGATTTTAAGCCTTCGACTTTGAGCCTTCGACTTTGAGCCTTCGACTTTGAGCTTTCGACTTTGAGTCTTCGACTTTGAGTCTTCGACTTTTAGCCTTCGACTTTGAGCCTTCGACTTTCAGCCTTCGATTTTGAGCCTTCGAATTTGAGCCTTCGTCTTTGAGCCTTTGACTTTGAGCCTTCGACTTTGAGTCTTCGACTTTGAGCCTTCGACTTTGACTCTTCGACTTCGACACCAATTTGAATTTGTGATTTTAACCCCTACCACTATCGCAACCCGTAAGGGTTAGCTTCAAAATAAATGTCATTTTCGCAATCAACGTCCCAAAAAACCTAAATAACCTACACCAATATAGACTTTTTTGGTATCATCCCCCACCTCTATCTCACCCCTAGAGGGTTGGCTTAAAATAAATGTCATTTTCATAATCAACATCCCAAAAAACCTAAATAACGACACCAATATCGATTTTATGGTTTCAACCCCCATTTCACACCCCAGGGGGCTGTTTTTCGAAAAATCTCAACTCACCCTTATCGCATTCTCTAACCCCAAGGGGTTAGCTTCAAAATAAATGTCATTTTCGCAATCAACGTCCCAAAAAACCTAAATAACGACACCAATATAGACTTTTTTGGTATCATCCCCCACCCCTATCTCACCCCTAGAGGGTTGGCTTAAAATAAATGTCATTTTCAAAATCAACATCCCATAAAACCTAAATAACGCCACCAATATCAATTTTACGGTTTTAACCCCCATTTCACAACCCAGGGGGTTGTTTTTCGAAAAATCTCAAAACACGTATTAGCTTATTTGTTCCTAGGAGTACTCTTGCGAAGTTTCAAGTCGAAAATAGTCGAAATGTCCAACTTATACTGTTTCTTCATACAAACTTCCCACCCCTGTTTCACCCCCTTAAAGGGTGAATTTTTAAAAATCCTTTCTTAGTGCTCCCCTAGACCTCGTAAGGAACCTACGTGCCAAATTTGGAAACTCTAGACCCAGCGGTTTGGCCTGTGCGTTGATATGTCAGTCAGTCAGTCAGTCAGTCAGTCAGTCAGTCAGTTTCTTCCTTTATATATTTAGATTTTATTCGACATTACATAATATTCTCAATACCTACCCACAAGACATTATTACAAATATTCGACAACATATGAAAAGGTAATTTTCCGTTCTTTATTTGGTTTGTATTTCGAAATCCGGATTATTGTAAGTTATTTCATATTGACTTGTATATTATTTTTAGCTTGATAATAAAAGTTGTAGTCCATGCAGAAGCGGGTCAATGCGTTATCGTTCGTTGTCAAATGAAACATGTTTCATTTACAGCTATAGATTACATTAGGGTTACCTACGACTACCTAAAAAATGTTATTACAGCCATGAACTACTCGATAATGAGTGATGTTCTAATTCAGCGGTTCCCAAATGGTGGTCCACGGACCCCTGGCGTTTCGTCACATGGGATCCCTGTTCAATCCGCCGCCGCCGCCTCCGCCCCGTTCACAAACTGAATGAAAAATGAGTTATATGAAAAAAATTCATTGCTCATATTAAATGCATAGTTACGGTACAATTTTTTTTTTTATGCACAACGGGTTGGTACTTGACCTCAATCACACCTGATGTTAAGTGAAGATGAGGTCGAAGGTGGAAGCGTACTGACCCGGAAACCCCAACACATTTGGTTAACATTGCTGCTTGGCGGCAGATTTTAGATAAGATGGTGGTAGCTAGCCAGGCGGACATTTAAAATGCCCTACCACCAACCAAACCGAGTACTTAAACATGTACCCCGCTGGGGATCGAACCCGCGACCTCCGAATCGTAAACCCAATGTTGTTTATATTGAGCCACGGAGGCGGTTAATTTATTATCATGTCAAAAATCACTTTTGTTAGTTACAGTTTGGGGATCCACCAAGAAGTATGATCAATTAGGGTTTCGTGACCAAAAAAAATTGGGAGCCGCTGCTCTAATTGATTGACGCCGGCCAGGGTCAGTCGTTGGATGGGTGGCCACTACCTAATGACATTTTCATACGAGTGTAGGTTGAGAGGCATGTTATAGTTTTGAAGCCTGTCTTTATGTGTACATGTGTCTTTGTCTGTGGCAAGCCGGCTGAACAGATTTGAGAATGTATTTTTTGAGCCATTTATATTAGAAACCGGTTCCGCTGTTTCGAAGCTAAATAAACCCAGTTGCTTTGTATTCCTGAACGATATTATGCTCATAGATTTTCGCGAGTTTTCTAAACTTTTAACTTATCATGAAAGCAGTCGGCTTGACAACACCAAGGCCTGTATTAATTAAGCGATCCCAAAATTGAGATCGTACCTAAATTGACACTTGAAATACTGTTTTATATGATACCAGTATCTCAAATGTCTACTCAAGTTCGCTTTATTAATACAGGCTTAACAACTGTCAGGTGATCACCAAACCACTGAACTGCGTGATAGACCCATACCTTTCCTAGTCAGAGAAGTTCACGCCCTTGCAGCCGGGCACAACATGGCTGTTGAAGTTGACGTTGCACCGCCAATTAAAGATTATTACCTCATAAGTAAGGTAGACAGATACCCACTAATGGATGGTTTATCAGTATTACATAACACAACCGTTAGATTTGCATTATAGAGTCAGGTAGCTTACGGTCCACGAGACACGTTTGATAGCGGCTCATAGTTTTCACACCCGCATGCGTCACGTAACGGGCCTGTCAGACTCGTGCGCGGTGTAGTGGTGATAGGCTGCATTAATTTGGTTTCCTTCGCCCGTACGAGATTTTTTGCGGAATAGAAAAACGTGTCGAATAGTCTACCGAGTTTAGTGGTCGGCTGAATAGTCTGATAGGTTAAGTGGAGTCCCTGTTTTATTTTTAAACGATTTTAATAAAGGTGGAGGTTCTATGTTCGTTTGTATTTTTTTATGTAATATATTATCGTTGTATTTCTCTTACGCTATCGCTTTACCGAATTAAGATCTAATGATGCACTCTGGAAATACATGGAGCGTTACCGAAGTCGGTTCTTTTGTAATTTTTTGGCGGTTCAAGTATCCCTTATTAATTTTTTTTTTTGCCAGACTGCCTATGAAAGGGACGTAATGTTGTTCGAGTGTATGTAAATATGTAGATTTTTATACCTCTTGCATTGAAGCATAGCATTTGAAGTGTAGGGGGTCGTTAGGTTCGTCTTGAGATCCAGAGTGTCATGAACACTTTTTATGGTAAAAAATTCAACACGGTGCTCGTAAAAAAACAAAATATGCTGTTGAGTTTTATGGTTGTTAAACTTATATTGTTATTTAATTGATTGAGTAATAACATTATGCATCCTAATAATTTTAAGATAAGTAGGGCAGTCTCAGAGAATTGTGTGAATCACTAAATTGCATCAATGGCCCAGCTTATGCATCTCTGCTCAAAAAATATCGCTAGTGCACTATAGTGGTCACCCATCGAAAGACTGCTTATTCTTCAATTACTTAACTTCGCTAAACGAAAACGAACAGTGAATGCCACCTACGCTTTCTTTAAGTTCGACCGAAGAACTTAGTAGGTCACTAAGTTCGACCCACTTAAGGTACCTATTCAGACACAGTTTTAAAAGCAGCGTGCTGATTCGTCACCTGCTAAATGTACCCTACCAGCTTTGTGATGTTATGGTAGGGATGTTGGGGCACTGCCTCTTCTCACTGGGTGAAGGTATGGGCCATAATTAACCACGCGGGCCCGCGGATTTGTGTTCGATTAATGACCACCAAACAGTCAGTGTTTTTCAATCGCTCCCACTACCGACTTGGCTTAACGACTGCCTTCAATTGAAATCAACCGGGACAGACTATATAACGTACCCTCCGAAGCATGGAAACACTAGTAATAAAGTGTCAATAGTGGTCACCCATCCAAGATCTGATCGCGCCAGAAATTGCTTAAGTGCGCTAATCAAAAACGAATAGGTAGCGAAAATGTGACTACGCCACGAGTGAAGCATACATAATGTCACTAACATTGTATGAAATTTCGTGTGATGATTTTGGGAACGCGAATATGTACACAAATAGTGATACCCAAGGTGCAAATACACGGAAATCTAAGTAAGTACTAGGTACTTTCATCCAATCCTTAATTTTTTTTTTTTTATATGAGAGGGCGGCAAACGAGCATGCGGGTCACCTGATGGAAAGCAATCACCGCCGCCCATGGACACCCGCAACACCAAAAGGGTCACAGATGCGTTGCCGGCCTTTGAGGAAGGTGTCCACCCCAGAATAAGTAGGGCAGCCTGAGCGATGAGGGATTCTCCAGCACTAATAGTGCTGGTACCCTCCTGGGGTACTAACTCTTTAAATACCGCTACCATTCTGGAGAGAGACTGGAAGGTGGGCCTCCGGCCCGGCACCGGCACCGGCAATAAAGTAAGCACGTATTTTCACACATTTTTAAAATATTATAAGTGAAGCCCATGCATCTGTCTGAGTGTAGCATTTCATTTACGAAAGCTGATGTTTTCGAAATGGTTCGTTCCCATTTTTAATGGAAATCAGTTCAGCCATTTCGACCTACGTATTTAACCTTTAACACGGTTGCTTTGCATACCTGGATGATATTATTATGCTTATAGTGTCCTTGTGACTTTCCTAAATTTTATAATGTTAGTGTCGTGTGGTCTCGGCACGTTGAAAGAATAGAACCAACCAGTCTCCTCCCGTGGGTGTCGTACAAAGAGGCTCAGACTTTCCACCAAAAACGTCTAAAGAGTGAATTTGAATTCGTGTAAATCCCATTTCCTAGGGGAAAATTGGTCGTAATCAGGAGTGGAATCCCCATTAAATGTGAATTACACTAAGTATTGATGTGCATGCGCGGCGATATGCTCACCCCCTGTAGTCCAGTAACGATTTAACTTCCTATAATTTTAAAAGCCGTAATTTTTTACACATGAATAGCGTAGGTAGAACCTGTCAGTGATAGAATAAAAAAAATCTAACAAATCGGTAGCTTGCTTTAGATATAATATAGATATTTAGTAATAAAACATTGACAATAGGATTAAAAGTTCACTGTGAATTTCATTGCGTCGGAGAAGATAGGTAGATAGGTACTTAGAACCCCTGTAACTATTTAAAAAAAAAATCGATCAATAACTTCTTTACATTTATGAAAAATTACTTTCTAACCGCTTATAGGATTGGCTGGAAGAGATCTCTCTTAGAGATAAGCTCACCTTTGTATCTGAAAATGTATCTTTTGTGTTTATTTGCAATAAAGAATGGAAAAATTTCACAAACATCACGACTCAATAAACTATTTTTAGAAATACCTATCTACCTATAAAGTATAGCCGTTGATAATTTTTTTAGAAATTAGGAGATCTTAGCATCTTCTACAATGCATTGAAGTTCACAGTGGTAACTTTAAATTAATATTATCGGTGTTATAACTAAATAGGTAGGTACCTATACTATACGTAAAGCTTGTTAGAAAACATTTTTATTTGATTACTGATGGGTACTCTTATTATTCTACCAAAAATCAGGAACTTTAAAATTATAGGAAGTTATGTACAATCATCACAAAAATTGCGTATTTTTCCTGAACTCCTGTTACGTGTGTATTTCTATACATTTCTTAAGGTGAACCGTGGATGTTATTTCAAACATTAAAACCCAAAAATGTTTGGGATATCTCTGACCATCCCATTGTGATAAATGTAGTGACGTTGTGTAGGCATGTCTGTATGGATAGTAAAATAAGCTTTGCTAATTATATACCTCTCTAATTAATTATCATTTTGGATGCTGTCAATAGAAAGTACCTATTAGGTACTAGAAGATAGAAGGTAGCAGAATATTTAAAATTTTAAAGTATAATAATTTTTTTTCCTCAGTTTCATGTACAATCAGTTCTTTAACTATAAGTAGATTTTTTGTAGGTCCTTCATACATTTCGAGTGCATCCTCCAGCGATATCTACCCATATATTCAGATTACGCATTTAGTCACTAAAGACATCTTTCCGTTTCAGACGTTTGTTGTAGGTACGGTTTGTCAATTGTTTTTTTTTTTTTTAATCTTATTTATTTTTAAGAGGGTTTACGTTTGTCAATTGTGTAGCCAGTTAAAGTATCATGATCATAGTTATATGGCAAATGTAGGTATAACCTATATCATAGCTAGGTAACGGGTCATGTCATGTTATAATAAATAGGCACGAGTTGATTTTAGCAATCATTCATACATTAATCATTATAGGTAGGTAGGACCTACCTGTCAATTAACTTTGAATATTGGAGAAACCACTCAAGCTCATGTTTTATTAGACAAGTCAGCGCTGTTTTAGCGGGGGTTGTAATGTAAAGACCGGTATTACTTGGCAGGTATCTAATCTTCCAAGTTTTAAGATATAAAAGTAGGTAACACCTGTTAGGAAAACGCAAAACAATTTTAAAAAATGTAGGTAGAAGTTTACAAACCTGCTAAACTCGCGAAACCACGAATCGGCGTGCAGAGTTCCAAGGAAACCAGTCCGATGGTGAATTAGAATCCAATTCGTCACAAAACAACGAAAATACACCGTTTACAACACTAACCAGGTTTTCTCGACTCTTAAACAATACAAAACTAACGAAACTAAGCACAACTTGAAGTTATCTGGTCACACACAGTTTTGGATGTTAAGAAAGTTTGATAACACTGTTTTACGATAGATTGGATTTAAAACTTAGCACGGTTGTTCATATTGTGGATATTCACGATCATTACGTCGGCAGCGGGCATTGTGGCGTACCTCTCGCCTCGCGCTTCGAACTGGACTGAGGCAGTGAGGAGTAGGTAAAAATGGCGGTGGTAGCGAACGGCGCCGCGCCGTCAAAGATCATGCGTGAATGCACAGGTGGGTGAACAGATGAGAAAGTCAAACGAAAATATTATTATGCCTACATAAGAATGAGAATAAGATGAGAAAGGTACAGAAGGAATTTTCTTTTGTCGGAACACTTACTTAAATTGGACTTCACATACAATAGAGAGCTTTTACGTAGATTCCTACCTACCTAACTACACAGCAAAATATTATAAGGTAACAAATTTTTCTTTTCAATACTTAAATTATTTCTGAAATAGGTTAGTACCAAGTTCGCTAACTATTTGAACTTCGTATTGCCACAATATCGGCTCGGTCACGATTTACTCACTCTGCAATGCGCTCCAGTCAGCAGTAAAAGTCAACTCGTGCCTGCACTCACCATAAAGTATACTACCATGGAGTTCTTACTCCTTCGGTTAATAACTGATTATGAGACTGATAGAATGTGAGACACCTGAGACGACATGACTGTATGAAAGGTGATGCCTGACGTTCTCTGTAATTAGTGCATATTATATTAGACCAGAAAGTGCTGCGATCACATACACTATATAGCCTACAACTTACGGCATACATTGTTAACACTGAGTCGAGTAGTGAAGGTAATTTCACGAGTACTTACTAAAGTACTAAAATGCAGCCAAGTTTTTCACATTTCTTGCCGATGCCTGTATCGCTTGTATTATTATTAAGCAACCAAAAGAATACACAAGATTAGTTTGAAGTACGAGGGTACAGGAAAATTTTATTATAGTCGTTCAGCGATCTACGAAAGAGCTTTGGAGATGAAATAAAACACTCCGTAAAAAAGCTAAGTAACAAGGAAAATTTAATTTTCCTCGAAAAAGACCATGGATTGAATCTCAATATTCATTCATTCATTGTCACCCGTCTTCGTAATACTTATTATTATTTGGGCTCACCCCCAAATAGCAATTATCAGCCGTCAAAATGCATTGGTTTAATTAAATTGTAGCTGAATTAGTAACAATATGAGTATTTATTCGTTCATTATCAGTATGTAGCTATTATATTTATTTATTTTCCATAGCCTTCACTGATGATACTCATATGTCAAAATTCTGATTTTGAGATAACCTTCGCATTCTTTTCGCATTTTGAATTTTAATCCACTCTCTTAGGTTGTATACTGTTTGCATCTGGCTGATTTGGATAACGTTCTAAAAATTTAAAATAAACAATTTCCAAATGAAAAGCGAAATAATGCATGCATATTATGTATAAGTACCTACACATGACTACAATATAATCACAGACCTCATAATAGGTCTCTGAATATAAACGTCTAAATAAACCACTGTAAAATTAAAATATAGGTACTTTCGTTGATATTCAGGTTTCAAATACTAATTCTGTTAGTTCAGTGTCCCATCGGCGTTCGTGTATTCACTTTTAGGCTCCACTAAAAACCAAGTTGTAGTTTATACTACTTATTTTGTGACACCGAAAACTAGTTTGTACTCAGGTACTACTTTTACTAGTACGTACTTAGGTAAAACTACCTTTTTTTTTTATTTTATGCACGACGGGTTCGTACTTGACCTCAATCACACCTGATGTTAAGTGAAGATGAGGCCGAAGGTGGAAACGTACTAACCCGGAAACTCCAACACATTTGGGGGACTGGCTATCTTATCTCTGACAACCGGAACACAACAATGCTATTAACATACCTAAGGTTTAGATTATTATTTCTTTTACTTCGGTAAAATACCGCCTTACCAAAAACCGTGATTATGGATTATGTACATTGGTATATGTCATGACCATAACGATTATGTATGAATAACTAAAAATTGAAAATTTAGACAACCCCCAAACTAAGTTTAATGCTAAATATCATCGACACGTATAACGGCTTTTCATCAAACATATCTATCGACGATAGCTGAGAGCTGTGCGCTGGTGGAAGAAATAACTACTCGTTTTCGTATAAAGAAAATACATACAGAGAGCAACTATAACGAAAACCGAAACGCAAGATGCCTAAAGTTATTTGTTGTCAATTTAGAATTTGCTCGTTCTTAAAAAGTTAATAATATGAACATTGGTGGCCAGTTATAGGCCACTTAAATCGACCTCCATGCTCTTCGCGTGGTCTGCGATGTCCACGGCCTCCATCGCTGACAATATCTAAAAACCTTTCCCCTAATTATTCTTTAATATAAAAGAAACTGCACTCAAAGCGGACCACACATTACTGAGCAAAGTTTGGACACACAACACCCTCAAACTCATACAACCCATCGTTTTTTGTCGAGTCTTAAAAATAATGAAATGCAGGGTTTATTATGTGCTATAACTTCAACCGCCTCCGTGGCTCAATGTAAACAACATTGAGTTTACGATTCGGAGGTCGCGGGATCGATCCCCAGCGGGGTACATATTTAGTACTCGGTTTGGTTGGAGGTAGGGCATTTTAAATGTCCGCCTGGCTAGCTACCACCATCTTATCTAAATCTGCCGCCAAGCAGCAGCAATGTTAATAGCATTGTTGTGTTCCGGTTGTCAGAGATAAGATAGCCAGTCCCCCAAATGTGTTGGGGTTTCCGGGTCAGTACGCTTCCACCTGCGACCTCATCTTCACTTAACATCAGGTGTGATTGAGGTCAAGTACCAATCCGTTGTGCATCAAGAAAAATATATATAATTCTGCTAGTATGTACATGATGTAGGTAGGTATATGTCGCTAAATGGGCCAAATAAAGTTTTCTTATTTTTAGATAGGTTCACCGAAGTTCACATTGAATGATGTACCACAGCTTTCACTACAGATTACGACAAGTTTTTGATCTCTTCGTCTATCTGATCGGAGTAAACACCCCAGGTGTATTGCCTCGACCTCCCAATAGCCTCGCATCAATTAGGTTATGTATGCGAGTTAATCAAATAAATCAACTAGGTAGGTACTAAACCTAAGTACGTAGTAGTTCGTTCCATTTCTTCTCGCTCCTTAGCTTTTATTTTTGGTAATAGATATGGTGGTCAAACCGAACAACTCTCCATAAGTATTGACTAAAACAAGGAATAAATATGTAAAGAGCTTATTACACTATCCTATTTGTAGACACTCTATTTAGAAAATCGAACTCTAGGAAGCGCTGATTACACGATCCTAAATGCAGAGACTAATTTTTTTACGCACGACAGGTTCGTACTTGACCTCAATCACACCTGATGTTAAGTGAAGATGAGGTCGAAAGTGGAAACGTACTGACCCGGAAACCCCAACACATTTGGGGGACTGGCTATCTTATCTCTGACAACGGGAACACAACAATGTTATTAACATTGCTGCTTGGCGGCAGATTTAGATAAGATGGTGGTAGCTAGCCAGGCGGACATTTAAAATGCCCTACCACCAACCAAACCGAGTACTTAAACATGTACCCCGCTGGAGATCGAACCCGCGACCTCCGAATCGTAAGCCCAATGTTGTTTACATTGAGCCACGGAGGCGGTAATTCGGCATACATTGCTGGTTGAAGCAAGGACATTTGAAATAACAGAACCAAACCTAAGCAATGTATGCCGAATTAGTATCTGCATTTACGATGGAAGTAGAGCGGTCGGGACCTTGCAAACCACTAAATCGGAATTTAATTTATTACTATTTCCCAATTAGATTTCCTACAAATAGGACAGTGTAATAAGCGCTTAAGCAGCAGATAGATACCACGTGACTCATCAAGTTTTACTTCGCTATAGGTAGGTACTTCAAGGAAATGGTTTTTCCAGTAGGAACCGGTATTGGGAGCATATAGGCAAGTAAGTACCTACCTACTTCTATATTTATTTAGCAGTGTACCATCTACATGTATTTTTCTACTCTCTAATGCAAACAACAGTGTAGCCACGTGCAGCGATACCACTCCGCGGAAAAACCTGTTATCAAAACATAGACAAAAATTGATAAGACCTCTTAGTGTTCGCTAATAAAATTCGCTATTAAATTCTATCATCCATTTCATGACCCGTATCTTAAAAATATTTAATAGCCATTAAATTTACTCCAAGCTCTGAAATGATATTATAAGAGTGCCGTTTATTTAGAATTTTATGCTTATAGCTAACTGAGGCCCGTATTAATAAATCATTCTCAAGATTGAGAACAGTCTTGTGACTGGTCTCAAGAAAACGTGTTGATTAATAAACCTAACTTGAGACCTGACAAGCACGTGCACACTCAAGCAGTACTCACTTGAGATGTGCGCGTATTAATAAACGAAACTCAAGACTATCATTCATTCGCCGCTGAGGCGTATACGTCAGAAGTGATCTCAGCTGAGTAAACCTCAACATTGGTTTATAAATTAGCACGGAGCTTGAGATAGCGTCAACTTCTTAAGACGAATCTCGGGTGATACAGCCTCAAGACTTCTATTGAGATTGGTTTTACGGGCCTTAGTCTATGGAAGTTTGATGGAGACTATTTTTGCCTCGAGTAGGGATTTATTGTGGTGTCTCAGTCTTTAATCAATGCGTCACTGAAATGTGGGCCTCATACAGAAAGAAAGCTGGGCCCATAAGGTCATGCATAGAGCTATGGAGATGGCGATGCTCGGCGTTTTACTGCGAGATCGAATCAGACATGAGGAAATCCATGGAAGAACAAAATGTCATTGAATGCAGTCGCTTCCATCCGGTATCTGTGGAAATCTATGGGGGAAGCATATGTTCAGTAGCATATAGCGATGATGATCATTATTGTTTCTCCAATTAGCTCTGTCGATACAGATTGAAAACTGGCCTTTAACATTTCCGAAGATGCTTATTAGTTTTTAGCCACCGAGCTTTGAAATAAAACGATACGTAGGTATTACAACCATCTCCAATGTAATGTTTACAAAGCGGAGGTCGTAGGTTCGATTCAAGGGGTACATTTTTGGCGTTCGGTTTTTTTTATGCACGACGGGTTCCTACTTGACCTCAAACACACCTGATTTTAAGTGAAGATGAGGTCGAAGGTGGAAGTGTACTGACCCGGAAACCCCAACACATTTGGGGGACTGGCTATCTTATCTCTGACAACCGGAACACAACAATGCTATTAACATTGCTGTTTGGCGGCAGATTTAGATAAGATGGTGGTAGCTAGCCAGGCGGACATTTAAAATGCCTTACCACCAACCAAACTACTTAAACATGTACCCCGCTGGGGATCGAACCCGCGACCTCCGAATCTTAAACCCAATGTTGTTTACATTGAGCCACGGAGGCGGTTAAAATTTGGTTGATGGGCATTTTTATGGTGACCATTTACCACCATCGTAGTTAAGTCTGCCACGAAACAGCAATGTTATTAGTACTCCGGCTGTCAGAGATATGATAGCCAGTTCCATTTATATAATATAAGGTCTAACAAAATTAACTCGATAAACTTTGGCAAGTGCACGTACATGACAATATAATAAAATATCTATTAATAAAAAAAACTAGCCTTAAAAATTTTGTTTCCGCGTAAAAAAATTAAATGTAAGTGCGCACTTACTTAAGTTTGTCGGGATATATTTGTTAGACTTATGACTATTCCTGAGTCATGGTTGTTTATATAAATATTTATGTATGTTTATCCGCTATCTAGTATCCATAGTACAAGCTTTGCTTAGTTTGGGACTAGATGATTGGTGTAAGTAATAATAATAATAATAACTTTATTCCAAAAAAGTTTACAGTTTATCTTATAATCTATATTAAGCTAGTAATTTTGTATTCCAATAATATAGCCCCTGTTGCCGAACTAGGTTGAAAAAACCTGTATTTCAGCATACAGTGCCCTTCCCCATAGGACAGTATCACTAGCCTTATAGTCATCATAACCAAAAACATAATAATAACATTATTGACACGTGTAGGGATACAACTTGACTCTCGACATATAAAACAATAAAAAGCATAAGTGTCCGAAATATTTATTATTATTATTATGGCTCAACGGTTAAGACGCCTCCCAATTTAGGAGGTTCGGGTTCGATTCCCAGGCAGGCCATGTATCTACCAATGAGTTTTTATATTTAATTTCTTATTTGCATTTATGCAACTGCTCTTACAAGGTGAAGGAAAACATCGTGAGGAAACCTGCAAGCCTGAGAAATAAAAATTCTAAGGCATGTGATGTCCCCAACCTGCTTTGGGCCAGCGTGGCGAACTATGGCCCATACTCCCTCATTATACGGGGGAAGGCCTATATCCCTGCAGTGGGATGTATATGGGCTGAGATGATGATTATTTTACTGACGACCGATTGGTATACTGGATAGTGACCCTATCATCGAAACCTCCGGTTACGGGTTCGAGTCCCGTGAGGGGTAAATGTTTGTGATGAATACGAACATTTATATATGTTGTACATAGCGCTAAATTAGCGATTTAATTCATTATTCGAACGGTCAACTATCTCAATACGCAGTTTGCTATGGGAACTAAACCTGGTGGCTCTGGTATCGCCGGAAACGGCGCGGTGACGACGTTAACAGTAATATTAGGTCTGCACATCGAAAATGAGAGGGAATTTGCTACCAGCCTTCAAAGGAGTCGGAGCTCCACTGAACACATCAACGACTGTGAGTGTTTCTGATTACCTACTATCACCGAGGCTTGGAAGAATCCGGTAATAAGAAGTTGATCATGGGATTTGAACAAGGAGGAATTGCATACTAGGTTCGGTTGAATTCCACAGACAGCACGCGAGGGCCAAGTTGTATGGCATGAGGGGCGTGCATATGTTTACTTTTCACCAGTAACCATCTCGGGTTCCATGATCATAATCGAATGTGAATACGTTGTCTATTCCCCTATATCAGCTTGCAATAATATCGCCGTTGCCCGAGCCACCGTTTACCACGCGACTGGCACCGTCCCGGTCGCACGCAAGGCCCGCCCGCGCATCTCCGACATATAAATATTTATCTGTTATCTAGTACCCATAGTACAAGCTTTGCTTAGCTAAGGATTGGTGCATCATTCGAAATATTTATTATTTTAACAATTTAGTTTCAACTAACGACCTATACAGGGTAAAATATAATTCGTATAATTCCTGTTTACTCGTGGATCCACTCGTGATTAATAACTTTCCTGTGGGAACCATATCCGAATTCAGCAGAAAATTATTCATTCCGCATCCGCACTGGTTGTGGGTGGTGGATTATGGTCTCTATATATAATATATATACCTTCCAGCAGGGCTACAACTTAGCGCGATTCGAGTGACATAAAGTCGCGTGCGAGATAGTCTACATCTCTCAAAGCCGATTGGCGTGCAAGTTGACAGCTGTCAAGCGACAGCCAATCAGCTGCAAGAAACTGAGACTATGTCGCGCGCGACTTTTTCTCACTCAAATCGCTCTAAGTTGTAGGAGGCTTGCCGCTGTCGCTCTATTGCGCTTGCGCTCTAAGTTGTAGTAGAAGTCGATGGCATACAGGGACGGCTTTGAAAACATTTTGGTGCCCGTCAGATTACAGAAATCCACTAATCCACACTGGTTTTGGGTGGTGGATTATGGCCAATAATACCTTCCAGCAGTCGTTAAAAGTCGATGGCATTGAAAACATTCAGATGACCTACCGTCAGATTACAAAATCCCACCACCACCACCACCCACCGCACTGGGTCTGGGTTTTGGATTATGGCCTTTATAACCTTCCAGTAGTAAAGACGATGTACTTAAATAAAATGTAGCTAGTAGGTAACAACAAAATAGTTTAATCAATCAGTATTGAAATCAATGACTGATACCATCACTCATGCATACATACTTAAGTTTAACAGAAGTATAATTAATAGTATATCTATAAATCTTAAATAATACTCTGGAATAGCTTCACAAACATAAGTCTCGCTCGATGATGGATGTCATTTTTATGCACGCTTCCGCAAATTAAGAAAACAACAAGTATTGCTTATACAACAACACTAAATAGTAAATTTATTAAAGTTATTTGAGCGCGAGCATTTTTTTAGAAATGCACTGAGGGCGGAGTGTGTGTGTTGTTTTGACTTAACTTTACTATCGCGTTTACGTGACGATTTGTATGGAGAAATGTGCGCTGCTAGCGGATAGTTTGCAAAACGATTTTTTTTCATAGGGACTTTTTTCGTAAACGCTAACGCGATGGTAAAGTTAAAAATAAAACTCACACTTCGCACACAGTAGATGAACCGCTAAAATTGGCAAACGACTGACTCCAGTAAGGTCCCGTTCTCTATATCCGGATTATCAGATCTTCACTTTTTAACCGATACTGGAATAGGCCCTCGTATCCGTCCGTAGAATTGTCAGTAGCGCCGTCAGATCACTTCCCAATAAATGTCTGTTTGTATTTTACCTGTGTACGGAATAGCGATGGGATGCAAAATGTCCCATTAGAAAACTCCGAAAGACTATCATGTCATCTAAATACACCAAATAACTGTGTTAAAAGTTAAAAGCTCTCAAGCTCGTATGGCATGTCGTCGCACGGTTGATGTCTGCAGTGCCTGCCTGCTAGCTCGTACAGTAACCATGCGTTCCTTCATTGTTTGAATAAAAACTGCGCCGTAAATGTGATTTAAATTGCATGTTTGTTAATACATATTTTTTTAACTAAGAATGTTAAACTAAGGATTTGTTTAAATATTTTTCCTGTATACTAAACTCGATCCTGAATCTAGCTTTAAAATTTCCGGGTACTTCTTTAACAGCTTGTATAGTGGAGAGTTACTAACTTTGATTATATCGTAGGTTAGGGGCTAATACCAACTGTCGCTCACACCGCTATACGACAAGTTATCGACCCAACCACGCGCACTAAAGAGTATGGGGATTACGAGCGATAAATACGCAACAATGTTGTACCCTATATGATGGAGTCGACGCTTCCGGCAGACATTCTAAAAGTATGGGAACGGTATTCCACAGGAATGAACGCGGATGAACAAGGAAACCAACTTGACAATTATATTAAATTTTCTCAAACACGAGGTAGTCCTCACCCGGGATCTCGACTGTACCAACTGCTTCATGATTAGTTGAATATCAATCATGTATTTGATGTGACAAAGAATCGTGCTCTAGGCTACAATGTTTTAATTTAAAGAATGAATGGAAGACACATTTTTCACAACTTTCCACTAGGACAATAGCCCGAATTCAGCCGAAAATTGTTGGACTTTCATGCTAAAGATGGTTTCAGAATGGTATACCTCAAACAAAAAAAAATAATAATCAGTCGGTTACGAATTGATGAAGACATCGCGTAAGGGTGAATTTGAATTCGTGTAATTCCCATTAACTGGTGACGTCACTCTTGATTACGAACAACTTTCCCCAATGAACCATAGTCGAATTCGATCAAAAAGTTTTAGATTTTCAAAGTATTGACCATTCTGAAACCACCTTTAGTAATATAATTTTCGGTTGAATTCGTCTATGGTTCCTAGTGGAAAGTTGTTCGTAATCAGGCGTGGAGTCACCAACCAAATATTATTGGACTTCCATACTAAAGGTGGTTTCATAATAGTTTTAATGGGTAATCTAAAAATAGTTGATCTAATTCGACTGTCCAATTTAGTATTGTTCGATATAGTATAATGGTTCGAAGTTGGCAACACTCAACTTACTTTAAAAATAGGGTAAAATATAATAGAAGTTCATTTTTTGAATCGCGTGAGTGAATCGGCGGTTTTCACCACAGCGGTCTCACAGCTTGTCGGTTTTCGTAGAAGTTCCTTCTGAAAAGTATATTTGTCGTTACCACCTTTCGCCACGAATTGCTGCTGAAGTCTGCTCAACCCTAGCTTCGAACCCATACAATCTCCCAGGAGAAAGGTAACATAGGCGATCTCGAGGTAAGTCCAGCTGGCCTTCAAAGAGAGAGCTGAAGGTACCTTCCAGCTCTGTGGAGATCTTCGTTGGAGGGAGGGATCAAGCACCCTGGTGAGTCTCCTTTCTCCAAGCAATTCGTTTTATTAAATTAAAACTCCGCCCTTTTCGGTTATTGTTCGCACAAACAGTCCACTTAATCATCAACATCGACCATGGTTCCTTGGGGAAAGTTGTTCGTAATCAGGAGTAGAGCCACCAGTTAATGGGAATTACACGAATTCAAATTCACCCTGTATATACCGGCAAATTGGGTGAAGATCTGATGATGGACGACGGAGATATAGAACGGATCATAGGGAAGTCGGTTGTTTTGTAAATTTTTGGCGGTTGAATTATGTATAACTGTACACAAATTCTACCACTCGCCAGTCTTTAGAACAGCCTGCACCAACAGACTTAAGTCGCATGCGGACGGAAATGGCGAGACCCTCACCACGTCGCCCTCAGGGTTGAGTTACATAAAGACACCATAAGCGATGTTGGATGCCAGCTCATACCCACAATCGATTGAATGCAGGCAGGAGCAGGATGCAAAAAAAAGAAACAAATGTAAGGACGGATATTCCAATAGGCGATGCTTTTTTTATACCAAAGACCAACAAGGAAGCACCTCACTTGCTGAGGTAACACTTGTGACACTCCAAAGAACTCAAATATAGAAGACACAGAGAAGATTGTCAGCATTGATGATTAGCCCTATCCAGCTGGTGTCTTGGTACAAGGAATGAGGTCTCACTTATTGGTACTTATCAGTCATTGGCACAGAATTGCGTGCACAGGAGTACTAGCGGGTAGTGTGCATCATATAGATGTATCTCAATTCTTGAATAAAAGTGTAGGTATTAAAGACTAATAATTGGCTATGGATTGCTGTTGACTCTATGGGCCGTATTAATAAAACAATCTGAAGATTGAGATTAAAACTCACTCACAATACTATGATTTTTGATTCTGTTTCAAATACCAAGAGTATTGCAAGTACCAACTTAAGTGAATGTGGATAGTGACATTGTTTTAGTAATACGGACCTAAGTGTTACAAATTACATAAGTATTTGTTGTAAGTTACGAGCCAAACGTGTTGAGCACAAAGATTTTTTGTGGGCAGTAAATACCAATTGATTGAAAATTGATTAGGGTTTGAGTTTGATCCTATTTATTATCTTAATGACTATCAATGTAATAACCGTTTGACAAATAGGTTACTTATTCACCCAGTTGTGATTGGTGATATGAAGGTCCAGCAGGCAATGAAAGTTAGTTTGAGATCTTTTCCAGGTCTGTAGCACTGGAAAAACCATTGCCTGGGCTGAACTATGAGGAAGTAGTCTGGCTAGTTCTGACCCGATTCGATGTAATTGATTACTCATATCAGTATCATCATTTCGCTGACAGGTTAGCTGCTATTTGCTGTTTAAAACTTTGCTTTAAATAGCAGATTTCTTAAACTAGTGTACCAAAAATAATTTCAAACCCTGCCATAGTACTGCCATATAGATTTGTTTTTCTAAAAACCTGTCATTCTTTGCAATGACTATTCGTCCTATGTTGTCATTGGCAGAATTTATTATGCTGAAAATGTATGATAGATAACAAAAAAAAATAATTTGTAACCTGTAAAACAAAAACATTATCTAAATTGAAGACATTTTAAAATTAATATAAACCAGCTTGTACTATTCTTCGTATCCAGCTTCACACAAATTGGCATGACTTCAGACTTCAGTCCTATAGCAATTAGGAACAAACAATTGCACAAACCGTAAAGTGGTTCCCAAAGACATTTACAATATTATCAACCACTGTATGTATTTTTATGAGATCAAGATGCCTATGACAGTGACAGTTGTACTACGGAATGTACAGGCTAATGGTATAACTGACGGATAACGTATCAGTTGTCTATCTATTGTAATGTCTTTGGTTGAACCACAAACCTATAGAATATATGCTAATATGCAGTTTTAACAATAGCTTAATGATTATCAGGAGTTACTCTTTCCAATGCTTCGTCAAATTGGTTCACTACAGGATTCTCCTGCTTAACACTAAGTCCAGGTCTTTGATTAATAACCATTGTACACCTGTGTTTAGCCCGCACATGTTTACCAACTGAATCCCTTCGAAAGAACTTCATCTCACAATGTGGACATGGGTATCTCTTCTCTTCAAAATGACGTCGCTGGTGCAGTATTAATTTCTGGGCATTCTCAAAGAACATTCCACATACTGTACAAGGCATGTTACTGTCAGTATGTTTCTTTTTGTGTTTCTTAACAGATTCATTTCTATGTGATTTGAAATCGCACAGCTCACATTTATACCAATATTTACCTTTATTATGCACAAGGCGTTTATGGTTAGCAAGCTCAGAAGACGAATAGAATGTATGGGCACATTTTTCGCATGTAAAGGACTTAACCCCGCTATGCCTCTGCATGTGAACACGCAATGAACTTGTGTTCTTCAAAATTTTCTGGCAAATTGGACAAGGACGTCCTTTTTCGGTGTGTCTTTTGAGGTGTCTATAAATTCGGTTACGGCCTTTAATTATTTTCCCACAAAAATGGCAAGTAATTTCAACTTTAATCTTATTATGTGCTGATTCTTTATGGGCTTCGAGTGACGACAGCTGTGTGCAGGACTTATCACAGAGATCACATTTATATGGTCTATCTCCAGTGTGCACCACCCAATGTGTTATCATATCTTTAATACGAAAGGACTTATACTCGCACTCTTTACAATAAAAATGTCTATTTTTCCCTTGTCCCTCAATACGAAAGTTAGAAGCATTGATACAACTTTGTCTCTTACTTGTTTGATGTCTGTTATATGCTTTGAATGTTTTGAATGTCCGCTTACAATTCTGGCAGATCAGTGACTGGGGTAAGTGTATCTTTTTCCAATGAACTCTAAGTTTACACTTACTCTTGAAGAGATCTCCGCAATCGTTACACTGCAGTTGGAGATCTATCGCTCTGCTTTTTCGTAGCCCTAAGTCTATCTTATTAATTAATGGCTTCGTGTCTTCTTCGTCGGATACATCGGTATCGAAAAATTGCGCATCTGGGTCCAAGAACGGTATCTCATCGTGAGGCTCTTCTTTCTTTACAATGACGTCTTTGAGGTCCAGTGCAATCAAGTCTGATTGAATCAATGCTGTTGTGTGTAAAATAATATTTGAACTTTCACACTTTTGCTTGAAGTTGATTGATGTCTCAAGCTCTAGCAGGCAACTGGGACATATTTTATCGGGCAAACCATCATCTTCTTTTATCTCGATGTTTGCTATTATATTAATGTGGTTGAAAATCAAAAAATCCTTGTAGGTCTCGAACAACGACATACATTTTTTCTGAACAGAGCCCAAACACACACGGCAGATGACACTTTTTTTGTCTTCATCCATTGTTAATATTAGCAGACAAAAAATTGCTCAGTAAATACCTACATATTTAGCAGACCTCTTACTGTTTATTTGTTAGAATATCGAAGCCAAAAATATGTAACGACCTAATAAGAAATTCAGAATCACAATCACAAACTTACGCAAAACAAAAACCACTGACAGTATCTTTTTTTTTTTTTTGGTTTAATTCTCTCCTTTAGGAGAAGGCAAAGGGATCTAGCCCATAACAGCCATGTCTTATTTCTCTTATTTCTTCAGTTTGTAAGTCAGTCTCAGTCAAAACAAGTAATTCGTCGTATACTTGGCGTATACAGAGTCTAGTCACGGTCAAGTCATTCTTCAGTAAAGTGGCAGAATGCTTTACAAAAGATTTTGGCGGCTTCTTGTGGGAACCCGAAAGCTCCGTTACGCACTTTAATTTACACTTCCCTTCACTTGTACACTATCACTAACGGTTGCTGCACAATATTCTGCCATTATTAAGCTTCAAAAGTTAGAATGCACAAATTATAAGACTTATAAAGAAAAATGCTACTTCACTCGCCGAGTTCCCGCCAAAAAGCCCCACTGACAGTATCGAAACTGACAATTTTTTTTTCATTTTAATTCACTCCTCTCGGAGAAGGCAAAGGGATCTAAGTGGATACAGCCAGTGCTTATTATGAAGTAAATCAGAAAAAGTGAGCTCCAAATAAATTTCGCATTATAGGAACCCTACGAATCACATAAAAATATATAAAATACCTACCTACCTATGCCAATATCTTCTATTTCACTTATATAATTTGCCCTAATTTTCCTTACAATAATAAAACTCATCTAGTTAAATGAAAAATATCCATAACTTTGGGTACTCAATATGTCCAAATAATACAAACATGCTTCTGAGGGGATTCGAACCCGCGATCTTTTAGTACTGCAGTCAGGCTTACCAGCCACTACACCAGCCATATTTGATGGATATCGGTTAAGCCTTTCGAAGATATTAACTTTAACACAGGTTTTTGGGGTATTTCAATGATATCTTACGATTGTTTTTTAACTTTTGTTATATTTAAGATTACACTCGAATCGGTTAAGGCGTTTCGAAGATATTTAGCTTTAACACAGTTGTTTTGTCTGGATCGGCACTATTATATATTATTTTAAGTTATCATCTGGCCTCACATTGCAATCTTCTTGCATGCAACCACACATAATCATTGTGCATCACATAATTAATAGACTTTAGCAAAATAGTGTTTCCTTGTTTCCGACATAAGAAAATCCCTCATTAATTTTCAGGTCTAAATGAGTGGTAATGTTAGCACTTACAATTTTTTTATTATTTCACTGTGTGGATAAATTTGTAAGTTTAAGTTTGTGTAATCTCCATTGTATTTAGTGTAACATCTCCATTGTATTGTACGCAATATTCCGTTCCTCTTATGTACATTATCTGCACACTTGTATTAATTATAGCATTACATCTGGTAGAAGACAAAATGGGGAGCTTACGAGGATACCTAAATCCGGCTTGGGAGTGTTCTGAAGAGCTTTATGGTTGGTACCACCAAAGGATACCCTTTTACCGTGTACCTACATTGACATCCTTCTGAACCCACTATTGGGGTACGGGCTGTAATTCACCAGGAGGACTAAGTGCGGATTGCTGGACAGTCAGACAGACGTCAGTCTCTAGTGGTCAAACAATGGCCACCATCGACTTAACGACTGTCTTCAATTTGAACCTCCCAAGTAAAGAAACGCCAGTAGTGGTCACACAAGAACTGACAGCGCCATCCGTTGCTAACTTCGCTAATCGAAAATGTTGCTACGAGTGCTACGGGGCGATACGAGTATACACGTAGATAACTTAATGTAGGTACTTATAGTAAAATAAAACACAGCTCTAAATAAATATTTAGCATTTTTTGTAATTTCACTAAAATACATATCACGTTCTTTTTACAGTTAAACTTATTTATGACTGCAATAGTTATTGCGGAATTGTGTAAATACTTAAAATTATATTTATTAACTATAACATAGGTACCTTGCTAACGAAAACCTAAGAAGACTAGTCAAATTTTTATAACAACTTAATAACATTATGTCAATAAAATAAAGCTATTATTATGAATTACTTGCCCTAAACCTGGGAATCTGCAGCAGGCATTCATAGCCGGTATAACACACCACAAAAGAAATTAGGATATTATTCCAATAGGCATCTATGTGACAGATGGCCTATATCTGGCCAAAACTGTACAAAAAAATAAGTTAGTTATGTCAGGAATTTAAGTTAGGTACCTACTCAAAAAGCATATTGAATTCAAAAGAGCATTCGTAAATACATAGCTTAGGTTTTACGCACGTTATATTATAGAAAACTTATTCTATGGAGTGTTAACCTTGTTAATACAGTATGTAGGTATGCAAAGGTGCATTTTGTTAAGACGTATCTACGCGCTGTACCACACGGAATTGTTAATAGGGAGATTTTTAGGCTGGAAAAGCCGCAGTACAGCGTGTAAGGCCTTTTTCAAACACCATTTCCGTATAAACGATACCATTTAAAAGGAAACCGTGTCTATGTGAAAAAGCTCTATTAATAAAACGATCTCAAGATGGAGGTGAACTTAAGTTGATACTTAAGACACTGTATTTAAGTAGAAACAGAATTGTATTGAGATCTTAAGAATGCTTTATTAATACCGGCCCAAGTATTGCACCTTAGGTTAATCCCTACATGACTAAATGAGTAACCTTGAACACATTTTTTGAGGGTGGTGATGCTTCAGTTGTATGCACGATTTAATGAGTTAACGCTACAAGAAACATCCCAAAACTTGACCAGAAAAATAAAAATGTGTTAGGTTATAAAAATCTTTATATCCCTGGTCAAACATTTTGTTATTCTAGAAGAATCCTACATAAATTTCCCTAAGGCACCGTTACATAGTATACTTAAACATTTAACTGATAATATTCGTAGCATATTTTGGTCCCAAATATTTTCAAAATAAAGAATGAGGCCAATTTTTTTTAACAAAATTGTACTTAGCTCCGTAATGGACCATTGGTGCCTCCGAGTTCAATGGTGTCTACATAGTAAGTCACAAATCATACCAATAATAATATCTCACATACAACATTGGTTTTGACAAAGTTCTGAGTAATATTACGCTAATCAATCAGTCAACTGAGATTTATGATAAATATCACACCTAAATAATTAGGTGAACATATGGATAGTAAGGCCCGTATTAATAAACCGTTCTCAAGATTGAGATGGTTTTAAGTTGACGCTTGAGAATCTGCTGCAGCAGTATCAAAAATAAATAGTATTGAGACTGAGACGCGATCTCAATCTCTAGATCGATTTATTAATACGGCCCTTATTATTGTTTATTGGATAACAGTAGTCAGAAAATACAATCAAAATGTATTCACATTGTACAAGATGAATCAGGATAAGAGAAAAATTGATATCATATGCGATAGTAACGTGACAGGCGCGATAAATGTTTATGTCGCGCGAGATAATATTTGTCCTGCTCATTCGCTTGTTCGAAATATACAACTATCCCACTCTCACGCCTACGTCGCGCGCGACACACGATGTCATGGTACGGGGCTGCTGTTATTACGATATAAGTAGGTACTACTAAAGCAAAGTTTCTCTTAACCTGATTTACCTATACTTAGGTATATAATCACTTGCAAGTTCCACAATTTATGTAAGGTACGAGGCTCAGGAACGCCCCACTATGAAGACAATATTATCGGTACTCGGTTCTTGATTAGGCAAAAACATGGGGGGGGTGATTATTTCAGTCACTTTTGAATGTTTTAATTATTTTTCTCCATAGTTAATCACGTTGTAGAGCCATAGAGGGTTATAAAGGTACTCGCAAACACTTGGGCAAAATTTGAGTGGAGATATTGGTAATATGTATTACCTATGTATTCTGTATGAGATGACAGCAGTTCTGATGGCTTCAGGTAAGTTGTAATGATAGATGAAATAGTCGAAATAAGAGAGGTGGGATAAGTTAGACATGCTTAATATAAAGAGTAAAAATTTGTGGAATAGAAAAAAGAAAAGTTCAGTGAGATAACATAATATGGATGAGATAAAATAGTTAAAATAAGGTAGTCACCCGATATGTCGCATTATATTCCACACCCTAATATCACAGATAATGGTTAAACTCTAATATCTTAACCCCTATAAATTACCAAAAGGTAAGTACCTAGGAACAAGTTATTGTGTAACTTCATCGATATCGTAATGGAAGATGTTGTCCAATGAGAAAACGTCAAATTACTGAGCGAGGAATTAGCCAACCAATCACACGTCAGAACGTAATCGATAAAATTTAATAACTCCACAGATTTTGCTCGATCGGTAAATTCAAAATAATTTCGGAAGTGTCAAAATATTTGTGAATAATCTTCCGAGATGCGTTCCATTCATATTCGGTTGATCGATAAATTGAGTAGAAACTTATGACATAGTAGAATAGTAGCGTTTAGATAGCGATTGAGTTTATATTCTGTTAGAAAAATTTATGGAATGACAGCTGAAACGATTTTAAAACGCTCTTTTTGAAAGTTGGTATCTGCGAGATAGCCATTACAAAGATATTGTTAGTTGGCTCTTGTGGATGACATTTAATAGACAACTACGGGAGTTTTCGAAATTCGAAATTTAAATAAATTAAAAACAACGATTAAACGGAAACTATGTGCCAAAGGCTATTATAAAATTTCTGACTATCTAGATGATAAGAATGCGTGCGTGGACATGAACCGCTCGGCATTATCCAGTATATTTTATTCTTATTTTTCTTTGTCGAATCATAAATTTTACAATTAGGTATTTCAAATTGTATTTGTATTGACTTATTTAAAAAGAGCAACCCCGGAGTTTCTTGCTCGTTCTTCCCTCGGGAGACTGCCTAGTGAATGAGCCATAACTGTATGTCATGACGATTTCAAAAGTTATTCTTATAACTTACGAAATAAAAACATTTTTGATTTGATTTCGAATTAACAGTTACGTAGGTATTTCTATTGCTACCCTTACATAAATTATGGAAGTCGTACAAGTAATTATGGTATATTATAAATTGTAATTATTACTAAATAGATGGGAGTCATCTAAATCTATAGAATACTTTGTCCGATGATGCAAAACACCAAGTCGGTCATTCACATAACAAAAGGTAAATAATTAACATTCCAAAAACCTCACACATTAGATTGTCAGCTTAATTACTTTGTCAGCTGTATAATATGCCTATTTATAATATTCACGTTCTAACCAGTCAGAATTTATTATTTAATAACCTACCTACAATACTTTAGGATCTTCAATCGGGAGGTTCTTGGTGGGAGCAGTGCGGCACGGGGGTAGGTGAAGACTTGAACGCTCGGGGGAAGAGGGAGGAGTATGACGGGGGAGGCTCGTACTCCGGGGGGGAGGGGAGGGGTGTGAACAGCTGCTGAGAACCCGTTGTCACGGTGACGGTCGGAGAAAGGTCTATGCACGAAGGTGGTATGTTGATCGGAGTGTCAGACGGCTTTGAACGTTTACAGCAGCATTCTGGAAATTTAAGATTTATGTTAGATAAAAGATCTCTCGCTTTAGTAGACTGAACGGATTGAGTTTCTTTTATTTATTTAACACTTTAATGCATATAAGTATACAAATATACATTGAACAAACATAGGACAGAAATTACAATACACAAATGGCGAGCTCATCTCTGTAAGAGATTTCTTCCATCAAACCCTCGGAAGGAAAAACCAATTTAAAGTTTTTTATTGCAGACAAAGGGCGATACTTAAAATTTAGAACAATATATTAACAAAACATCACTGTTATAGGAACACAATTGACAAAAGACAAAACATTAAGATTTATAGCAATAATGGTTTGATTATAGGACTAGCTTATAATATAGCGGAATAATTTTATAAGACCAAAGAATATATAGATATTACACACAATAAATACATAATATAAAAGCCTATATACTAAAATACATGTTAATAAATACTTACGTCTAATTAAATACTTATATAGATTATATATATATTAAATACTTATACAGATATCTATAAATTGATTGATGGATATCCACATTTGCAAACAGCTATTAGATTTTAGCGGTTTAATAAGTCAGGCGATTGTAAATATGTTTTCCTGTCTTCACAGCTCGGAGGTCGGAAGGTACCGTCATGCAGCTGAAAAGACTTTCGAGGGTCAGTGACTCACCCCAAGCCAAGCAGAACATGAGTATAGTAGCGCAGACCAGCATGCCCACGACGAGGTAACTCCATGGCCCGTAAGGTTTCAGCGCCGCAGCGAACTCCATGAAAGCGTTTGACTTCTGCTCGCCCTCCGTGATCTTCACTGAAAGTTTCAAATCACCTGCTTTCAATTACATCTGCACTATGTGCTAAGATGAAACATTTACCCTTACGGGTCGCAATAGTTACGATTTTCGGATTTTTTCCTTTGGTCGTGTTAAGACCTTGCTTCATGCCAAATTTCTAGATTTTTTTTGGCCAACTGGGAGTACCTTATACCTTAATCACAAGTCATTTAGTAAATGAATATGTGTTTGAATTTGGAACGCTCCTTTTATAGGATTGAGATAAAAACTTAAATTTTTTACAGGGCCGTACGGCTAGACCTTAGTATTTGATATTAATTTCAGTTTTGTTTCTTAAATCGTTCGGAAGGGAAAGGGTTTTGGCGGACCGACAAACAGGCAACAAATTGATCCTATAAGGCAGTGGTTCTAAACTTTTTTGGTGACGGAAACCTTTCGGAAAAAGAAATATGTGACAGAGCCCTAAAATGATAATAAACTGGTTATATGTGTATTCTTCATTAATAATCTTAACATCAACATAAATATAATTTTTTGAAACTTATGTTGTAATATTTAGATAATTTTATTTTACTTTGCAAGTTTTTTTTTTTTTTTTCATTATTACCAGTATTTTATATATATATATATTTATAGGTTAGCATAGGTTAGCATGGTTTGGGCACATTATGAGGAGAGATGAAAGGCACGTAACAAGACGAGTGTTAAGTATGAATGTGGAGGGATACAGAGGTAGAGGAAGACCAAAGAAGGTGTGGGTAGACTGCGTGAGGAATGATATGTGTATGAAAGGGGTGAGTACGGAGATGACGGCTGATAGAGGAGAGTGGAAGAGGATGACATGTTGTGCCGACCCCACCTAGGTGGGATAAGGGCAGGAAAATGATGATTATTACCAGTATTTTGGTGGGAGCTTTGTGTCCGCACACTTTGAGTATGGCTGGTACAAGGGTGTAATTTTTCTTTGAGATTCAGATTATTAAAAAAAAAACACAAATTACAAACATTTTCAATAATACTACTATGTTAATTCCAGTGACAAAACTACCTACTAGCAATGTAAAATTCAATAATCATAATAATCTCCATCAATTTCCTTATCGAACTAAGTAGTTGGTTGATGTAAAGAGGCATTGTTATGTTAACATTATAGGTATATAGTTATACAGTGGCTCTGTTAAAGCAAAGGTTAAAATAATTAGCACTCGATTATAGGTTGTTATTGAGGTCAGGCATTGTTATCTTCTAAATAGCTGCATGAGGGGTATTCCATTAGGTATATAGAACTAAGGTACGTGTAGGTAAAGGTAGTGTGGAACGACTCCTGTTAGATGGATCGAAGATCTTAGACATTTCCAGAGCTGGTCCTTTTCAGACATAGGCGCTTTAAAGTCAGGTATTTTTAGAAAGAAAAAAGCATTTGTCTTTTTATAAAACACTAGAGCATGGTTCTTTAATAAGATGATGATGATGCATTTGTCATACCGGGCTGTTGATCAAGGGTGAATTCAGCGAGTAAGGCAATACAGAATGAGTATTTTACCGTAAGGAAAAAAAGGCATCTTAAGTGATATAGAAGTTATTAGCATAGGTAGTTTTTATTGTTGTAATTATGTGGAATATACTAAAAATGCCACCATTAAATGACACAACGCTTTATTCAATTATGATTTTGAAAAAAAATTTATTAAACTGCCTATGCCAATACCTTCTATTTCATTTACCTAATATGACCTATTTTTTTCCTTACGGTAATAAAAAACTCATCCGCTATATTATACAGAATGAATTTTTCAAGTGGGTGCGGATGTCCAAATCCTAAACTATGAGAAATAGCGAATAGTACTCAAAGGAAGAGACTCCTTTGAGTACTTTCCGCTATTCCTCATAGTTACGTATTTGGCCCGATTTCAATGAAAACTAAAACTGCATTATTGGACTACGTATAAGGTAATAAGGTAGTAAGTGGAGGATGTTCAACACTTGTTACTGGAGTGTGTCCGGTACGAGCACTCTAGAAGGACACTGATGACTGAACTTAAACTGAACGGATTTGATGTAGGAGTGTTTCACACTATTTTGTCCCTACCAAACTCAGAAAGAGCCAGGACGTTATTCAGTTTTGTGAACTCACCGGTCTCTCGTTAAGTGTATCGATTAGTTAAGGGGTACGATGGGACTGCCATACAAAATTTGTAAAAGTCCCTGTAAAAACTTAAAATTAAAAAAAAAAAACTACCAGTGGTCGACCTAGGCTCAGGGGGAGCTTCATGACCACCCTGGGTCCGCCCAAGTTGTTGATGATGATGACTTCAAACGTTTAGAAACGTTTAGATTATGTAACTTCATCGGTATCGTCATCGATTACGTTGACCAATAAGAAACCCGTCAAATTGCCGAGCGAGCGATGAGCCAACCAATCACATGTCAGAACGAAATCTATGACGATAACGATGAAGTTATGTAATAGAACCTCTGACGTAAGACGTAATTCTTTGATGGCTTAATTTAATTTATAAATCATTTTTTTTTTTTGGCGATGATTGAATCTGGTATATGTACCGCGAGGGCAAAAAATGTACAAGTGTGATGATAATGCATGTTATTGAATTATATAATGTATTTCTATTTGTGAGGACTTGTAATTGGCTCTCTGTTTCCTATAAAGTTTCTATCAGTGTTATTGCAGCTGTTGGTTTTCCGAATAAATAAAAATAAAATAAATAAAAATAAGTATAAGCCGATATAAACCACTCACTTATCACAGAAGGCTTCGTCATGCCGTCAGGTTGGTCGAGGCCCAGCAGCTCTTGGTTCTGCGCAGCGAACCGTCGGAGCAGTTGGAGTAGTGGCGGGTCCCGTCTGGAATCAGTTGTTTGTGTGTAAGTACCTATCAAATATTCGCAGTCGTGTTAGATGGGTCTCATAACAGTAGTTCAGACAGTGCCTTGTTTTCAATTGAGGGTAGCCGTTAGGCCAAGTCGGTGATCAATCAATCAATCAATCAAATCATTTATTTGCAGTAAATGTGGTTTATAAAGTTGGAATAGTATGTAGAGTAGTTCTCACATTTAACCTTTACCGGCATGCAACATTTTAGGTAACTTATTGCTAAATACTATATTTATATTACATTTACATAACATTTGATCTACAGGGGTGGTTTAATAACACGGACTGTCTGGTGGCCAGTAGTCTGATACAAATCAACCAATCCGCACGGGGCCCGCGTGGTGGATTATGGCCGTGAGAGGAGGCTGAGGAAGTGTAATGGACTAGTCTATGTATTGGGTCTTTCTTTACCCATGAAATTGGAGTTTTTTTTCTTCGTTAATCACATGTGCCAATTCCTGTGATTTTCAAAGCGATATCCAAATTTGTTTTTTATTTGGAAAATGGAATATTATTTCAAGGTTTCACATGAAATATTTTTAAATTACATAATAAAAAAATTTGAACAGAGCTCTTTTCATGTGCTTCCCATAATCATTTCTTAGATTCGCTCAAACTTTTATAAAGCGGTTACTTTTAAAAATTAACGCTGCCTATACTTAACTTTATGTTATCCGATAATACACACAAAGTTTAGCTAAATTTGGATTTGCCGTTCCCAAAAAAAAATCAATAATGTTTGTATGGATAAAACATTCTTAATGAAATTCTTTATACAAAACGCCAATTTCATAGGTAAGGACCTAATATATATGTTCCATCGTTACGATCACACCTCTGGACTAATTTGTCGCTGAATGCAGGTCGCTTCCAACCGGTCGCTGTGGAAATCTTTGGGGGCTGATGATGAGCAGCATATAGTAATAATGATCATTGTAGATTCTCTAATTAGCGCAGGCGATAAAGATTACAAACAGAAATTAAGATTAAAATCCATGCTCTTGTCGGTGGTGTTTCATGAAATGACAAATGCTTTTTCCTTTCTTAAAATACCTGACTTTAAAGAGCATATGTCTGAAAAGGACAGCTCTGAAAATGTCTAAGATCTTCGATCCATCTAACAGGGGTCGTTTGGCCACTTTAACATTTCCGAAGATGCTTATTAGCTTTTAGCCACGGAGCTTTGAAATAAAACGATACGTAGGTATTATTTCAACCATCTCCGTGGCTCAATGTAAACAACATTGGGTTTCGAATCGGAGGTCACTGTTTCGATTCCCAACCGGGTACATGTTTAATACTCGATTTGGTTGGTGGTAGGGCATTTTTAAATGTCCATCTGGCCTAGCTACCACCTTCTTATCTAGGTCTGCCGGCAAACAGCAATATTAATAGCTTTTGTTGTGTTGCGATTATCAGAGATAAGATGGTCAGTCTCCCAAATAAGATGGGGTTTGCGGATTAGGACGCTTTCACCTTCAGCCTCATCTTCACTTAACACTAGGGCCCGTATTAATAAACCATTCTCAAGATTGAGAACAGTCTTGTGACCGGTCTCAAGTAAACGTGTTGATTAATAAACCTACCTTGAGACCTGAAAAGCACGTGCATACTCAAGCAGTACTCACTTGAGAGGTGCGCGCATTAATAAACGAAAATCAAGACTATGATTCATTCGCAGCTGAGGCGAATACTTGAAAAGTGATCTCGGCTGAGTAGACCTCAAGAGTGGTTTATAAATTAGCACGGAGCTTGAGATAGCGTCAACTGCTTAAAACGCATCTCGGTTGATACAGCCTCAAGACTTGTATTGAGATTGATTTATTAATACGGGCCTAGGTGTGATTGAGGTCAAGTCCTAACCTGTTGTGTGTCACACGTGATAGTTTAAAAGTTTAATTAATTTGCAAGATGATTTTTAGTCATATATTCAGCCGCTTTTACATGTCGAACGTTTGTACAATTTACCTTTTTTATTACAATTTGAATAGGACGTGAATTAACCTGTGCGAGCAAGCGCTGGAGTCTTCATCCTCCCCTCCAGGGCAGTGGCGGACGCCGTCACAGACCAGGTACGATGATATACAGAGTCCGGTGCCACCGCACGTGAATTGAGATTCGTTGTTACACGCGGAACCTGGAACCAAAAAAATCCATCTAGAGATCCGTATAGTATATATTAAATCAAAACAATAATCAAAATCGGTTAACAATTGACGAAAATACAAATAGATAAATATCTTTGCACATACACACAGCGCCTCTAGTTCCACACTAAACAACTAGGCTTGTATTATGGATACCAGATGGTTGATAAACTATACAACATATGCTTGAACATACATAAAAATACAATACAGACGAACATAAAACTTGCTCCTTTTTTGAAGTCAGTTACAAAGTACCTATTTGATTGTTAGCAACGTACCTAGGTGATTGGCTAGCTTATGAAACTAAACGCTCACTGAAATAATATGAGATGAGAGTTAAAAGATTATCTATAGAACAATAACATTCCATCGAGAAAAAATGTAAGTTAATCTAATAGTTAAAAATTATAATCATTTATCTACCGGTTGTTAAAATAACCGGCGATTAGCCAGAACGCTAATCTTCGATTAACTATTAAATTCTGATGGTAAGCAGTTAATTGATTAATTATTGTTCTTATTCTGAGGTCATTCATTATTATGTACCAATCAAAAACAATCAAAGTTTTTCTGTTATGTAAGAAAGATTTTTCAAAATCTTTGAATGCAATATTCGTTACTTTAGTTGTAATAATTAAATAGTAGTTCAAATAATAAAAAATAAACTAACGAAATTTGGCAAAACAACCCACTTCAGTTTGGTTCTGCTCTCCGTCCGGAGAACACCTTATTTACACTTTTTTCATACAAACGCAAACTTCATGAAGTTTCTGCGAGAATAATTAAATCGTCCAGTATTTACCATAATCATAAAACAGTACTAATAAAGACTAATAAGTATATCGATTTCCCCCGTTTCAATAAAAAAAAATCACGCAAGCGCCCGAATTAAAATCCTCCTGTTCGAAGTCGCAGGGGTAGGTTCCGAAAACCACGGATAAAACAAAATACATAGTAAATATCAATTGATGTGTCGCAAACGATGCTACGAACTATACGATGTTATCGATGTTTTTTCACCCGACACATAAAACAAATAAGGGATGAGATGATAGAGAAAGTTACCGCTATTAACAGCCGTAACCACCAGCCTCAGCTTCTCGGTGTGCTGGTAAGGGGAGGTGGGGGGGCTCCAAGATATCCTGATCTTCGGCGGCAGCAGCTTGGTGCCGGCCCGGGCTGCGATGGCGGCCGCATTGCCGCCACACAGCGACATCCGCCATATTGGACTCTTCGCCTCGCCGATATACTGGAATTCATACGACATTGATGTCATTTGATGTTGTGTTACCCAAAATAAAGTCTGCTGAATTGTGATAAAAATTAAAATGCAATGACGTAAGATGTATCTACTTCGCACAAATATAAGAATGTACTAAAGAAATTGTTAATTAACATTCTATGTTATGACTTGAATGAATATATTTTTAAAACATCAAGACATACGTCATCATCTTCATTTATTATGTATGAGCTATTATTAGATAGGTAGTACTACCAATACCTTTCTTTAGTGTGTCTATGACATATAAGTGGACATTGTTTAATTATTGGCAGGTACAGTGATTTATTAATGACTGCATGATGTAATATTCATAATAATAGATACTTGTCTTTATTTTTAGCGGTGTGTGGGTTTGGCACGTAAAAATAATAGAACCAACCGGTTTCTTCGTGTCGTGTCGCTGTCGTAAAAGGCGACTAAGGGACGTTCCAGGTAAAACATTTATAGATTTGCACGGCTCACCCCCTGTCAGGTATGCATTTCTGTCTGTATATTTCGAAAGGTGAACTGTGTGTGACAGACAATTTTTCACATGAAGAAAAAAAAACGAGCCGTAAAAAAAAATAAACAATGTAAAGAAGAAACCCAATGTGGAGTCTTTAACAGGAAAATAATATATAAAATAAAGAATTAGAAATATATTTATCTCCTTATCTGTTTACGAAGAAAGCTACGTCGCTATAGTACTCATACACAAAGCTAACAATAATATTCATGTGAAAAAAAAAACAGACGATTGTTTTGATTCTCTAATGCTAATACTAACGCATTAGAGAATTAATCTTCTGTTTAAATAACATCAAGAAAAAAAAACCCTGCCTACGCCCGTGGTGACCCGGGTTTATGGCTCTTGAGTATTGGTTCCATCGACCAAGCAGGCCATAGACGTCTAATGTTTGAAATACCAGTTGAGGGAGGCGGAGCGCGGTGCTCCGCCTCCCTCTGATTCTGATTAGTCCTACCAAGAATTGCAAATTATCTGTTCGATTACCCCTGTGTAGAAAGATGTCCCTCGCCTCTTATTAGGAATCTATGGACTGTGTACAATACAATACTTAATACTGTTCATTGCACAACAGAAACGAAAATACAATTAAAGAAAATGGTAAGAGTGGAATGTACAATCTGTCGACCTTATCACTAACAGCGATCTCTTCCAGACCTTTGGGTATAAGGACAGTACATTTGAATTAGGCAGGTTGTGCGGTATTAAATAGGAATGCAGATACAAAACTACGTGAATAGATTTCATATACTTACATCTCTCAGTCCGTAAACATCCCACTGCAGGGATATAGATCTTTCCTCGTATATGATGAGAGAGATGACACATAACGTATAATTACTTAAATAGATAGAGAGACAAATATATCTCATCATCATCTCAGCCCGTAAACAGCACACTGCAGGGATATAGGCCTTCCCTCGTATATGGGGGAGTATGGGCCATAGTCCACCACGCTGGCCCAATGCGAGTTGGAGACTTCCATGCCTTAGAATTTTTGCCGAAATATATCTACTTAAACACAATATCATTACCTGTGTACTTGATGGTTGCTACATAGAAATGCTTCATTGAAAAACTAATCTACTTTGAGGCAATTTTCCGTCCAATGATATTGACGACGATGACGATGATATTGAATGATACATCGTCACTTTCCATCAGGTGAGATTGTGGTCAAACGCGAATTCAGTGAATCTTAAAAAAAAAAAATTGTCCTCCCCGCTCTCAGTGGATAGCGTCTTTAACAAGCGTCTAGATAACACAAGTTAGTCGTTTAACCATTTGACTTCAATTAACCCCAAGATTACGAACCAAATTAGTTTTACCAGGCATGAGTAACGTACCTATTATATTGTAAGTACTTACGTAGTGGTTTGCAACTCAGGCTTAATATTTTAGTATGTTTAAGACTTTAGCGTCAGGTACAAGAATAACCTGGTTTACACTGCACTAGCGAATATAATGTAATATTAAATAAAACACATCCAATTTTCTACTTAAGTTTGAGATTGGTCTTACCTGAGCATAGGCGCATTGCTACTCAGAAAAGTCCTCATAAGCTAAATCTGACAGCTGAGGGTCAAGGGCTAGCGGAAGCCAGTTTCCTTGCGAGCTTATTATAAAAAGCAAAGCCCAAGGAATTTCAACATCTGGAAAGGAACCCTATGGGTGCCGATACTCCTTGGCCTTGGAATTCAAGGAATATAATAACCCCGGGATTCCTAAAACATAGTTAAGTGGTAAAATAAGTCTTCGACAGGATGTTTGATACTTACAATGAGAAGCTTACAAGTGTCAGTGCCGTTGGTGACCGAAGCCGATTGGTCTGTAGCGGTGTCCTGCGCCTGAGTGGCGCTCCTTGCGCTCCACTTGCGACCCGGCGCGCCAGCGACCGGCGCCGGCGCCTGTAGATTGTCCAACCCTCGCTCCCAATCCGACAGAGATTCCTGGAAAGAAGAGAGGAGTGTTGTAGAATATTACAAACACGCGGTGGATCCACGCATCTTTGTTCTTTTCAATTAGGTTATGAACCTACAGGGACCCGTTGCCCGATCGATGAATTTGTTTCCATCTGTGGTGCCACACATCTTACATATGAAAGATATCAACAATAAAAAACAGTTATAGAACATATAAGGTGGTTACAGATATCTAAAACGTTAGGGTTTGGGTGGTCCAAACATTAAATGTGTAATGCTTGAAACAATATCCGTCGAGATATACAAAAGTGCACACGTTACAGGGGGTGAGCCCATCGCCGTTAAAACGTGCAAGTCTATAGATGTTTTTTGGTGGGCAGTCACATTGTCGCCTTTTAGGACACCCACGGAAAGAGATGGGTTGGTTCTATTCTTTTTGCGTGCCGAAACTATACAGCACGAACAAAGACAATAATGAAAACACCAGAATATTATATAATATTAGGTCCTTACCTATGAAATTGGCGTTTTTAGCTAAATTTAGCTAAACTCTGTGTGTATTATCGGATAACTTTAAGTATAGGCAGCGTTAATTTTTAAAAGTAACCGCTTTATAAAAGTTTCAACTTTATATAAGTTTAATTGCAAACGATATTTTACCGATTTCTGACCTTTTTACAAGCTTTCATTTACTTTGCAATGTCCAAAGCTGAAATTTGGTACATTTATGTAAGTTCGGTGACAATGCAATATTATGGTACCATCGACCTGATCTGATGGAACCGGGATGTAGGGACTGGAACTCCCAAATGGCAAGATAGTGGAATTTGGGCTAGTTTGTTTTGTTGCCATGAGCACTTTCCATTACACATGATGACGAGGGTCTGAAGATGGAGCCAGAAGATTGCCTCTAGAACTTTGTACAAGAGTAATATATGATAAACATGATGGAGCATAAAAATCTTGTTTTTATTAAAAGTACTTTTGATGAAGAACTTCTTAATTCATAAATTGGTGATTATCTGCAACGACGCCTGAAATGAACTCGGCCACAGACAATCAAAATGAAATGAAAATCATTTATTCATGTAGGCAATACAATATGCACTTATGAACGTCATTTGTTTTTTAAACGGAACGCGACCACTACTGAGAAGAGCTAGCGAGAAACTCGGAGGGTTTGTCTCTTTTCAATCAGTCATTTACAATCTAGAAAGGATACAACAATTTTATATATCGTGTAGAGGAGCCGTTTAATCCCAATTGTGTGCGTTAAAGAAGGTTCTTATTCTATACGAGAAATTACAAACAGCTTCTTCTAATTGATGATGAGTCTTACGCTTATCAATTCGAAACAGGTATGTTCATTATCGCATTCATCTAGTAACGACTTAATTTTAAAAACCAGTTAAACAGGTGCCTGATTTAAAATAACAATCTCCATCACGTTGACAATTAGATAATGTCGTTGGCATATTGTACATTAGTCTTTCAATTGAAAGCCTAAGCGGATCGTGATGAGTGGCAGATATTTCCTATATTAGAAACTGCGCTGCTCAGAGAGGATCACAGCTAACTACCAAATCGCTTTGAGAAATCTTCTGATTCTGAGAATTCTCTTTGCGCAACGTGGTAACACTAAAAAAATTTGCAATAATAATAATAAGTGGTTCTTCTGGTGAGATCATATTTGTGGTGGTGTAACATAAACTGTAGGATCGTAATGATAGTCATATAATAATAACAGTAATTTACAAATAAAGAATTAACTAAATACCTATAACGCGAATAGATTAAACGAGGAATTTGTGAGCAGCCGCCGCTAAACTATTCGAAATTTTGCAACTTTCGGAATATTGTACAGTCGACAGCACGACGATCGTAATACTATCAGTGTAAGCTGACCACGCGTCGCTATCGGCAATGTGACCGCCACGAGACCCACTTATATTGGAAGCAGAAGACCCGGTACGGTCTTCTGCTCCAAAAAACAACAAAACAAACTAACAAAACATGTTTACCGAACATGATAGCAAAACATTGCCTTCCCCTGTGACTTTTAAACAGAAACACAAACTTCTATTTAATATGTATTTATAATATTTATATCTATAATAAGTATTTATTTACAAAAAAAATGTATTTATGTAGTATATCAACCATCTGGTATCCACAACACAAGCCTATAGCTGTTTACTGTGGAACTAGATGGCGCTGTGTGTATGTCTAATGATATCTATTTATTTATTATATGGAAATACGAAACAAACAAGTCGCCCTCAACGTTCGCAACCAACAATGAAATGATATATAACCCCCTCCCGCAGGCGAACGCGGGGATGTTTTCCGTCCACCTCGGATAACATGTTCGCTTGTTTTGCTAACAAAACAGTTAGGCCACGCCTACATTTGGTTACAATAACATGTTAGATATTAGAAAACCATAAAACACGCCGCACAAGACCTGGCTTTACCGTCGTCGTGCAGCCGCGTTTACATCTAGAAGGTGTGTTTATTAGAAAAGAAAATTTCGATGTCAGCAGTTTTAACGGTGAGGGGATATTATTTCAACATAACGCCGCTTGATAGCGGAACCTGCCCTTGAACGTCACAGTTCTATGTATGTGAACTGCCAGAGGAATTCGTCAGAACTAGTTCGGTATTATTTAATCTTGGAAAATAAATATTCCGGTTTGTTAAACTTACTACTATCCAATAATAAGGAGAAGAGAATAAATTTGTAATATAAAATAAACAAAAACAGAACCAAAACGATTTTGGCCAAAAAATGAGCTGACTAATACCCAGTGAGTGGGCACTAAAAGTGCTTAAAGAAATCGCTTTCGGCTAATCACTTCCTCGAGTTGTTGACAATATGGGCAAGGTTTCAGAAACAAAGATGAAACGCAAGTAAGGATGACGTTTCATTTGTCTCGAAGGATCTACTTATTTGTCTGTATTTTATATTTGTTTATAAATTAGTTTTTGACGTGAATACATCTATAGTGTTTTTGCGAGAATAGCGGATTTGCATTATATACAATATTATTGTAAAGTACTAGTGCACGCATTTGGCATAGAAACAATGTTACGCACGCACATTCTCGAAGACGCAGGAAAATATTTTATATGGTACGATTATGGCTATTGAAATAACAAATCCATTGATGCTAAAAATAAAATATACAACACCTGTCTATTTCTTATCATTTTATGGCATAACCTCAAGACTTGTAATTAGGCAAACTCCCAAATGCCACCACAGTGCGGAGATTGAACCGGAATCAAATCGGTGCAACTTTGGCCTAACCCACCCTGTATCCAGGTACCAAACACATAGAATTATGTAGTATATAAAAATGGGCTAAAATCAAATCGAGAAATTAAAAAATAATCGAACTCGTGATCGGATCCGAGAAGTCTAACTTCAATTTATTCCACGAATGACACTGGGAACATTAAACCAAGGTGACGGTTAAAATATTTGACCTCGATACCATATTACCTATGTTAATTTAACACCATTGCCAAGTTAACAGCTGAACCAAAATGAAAAGAAGAACAATAAAAACAGGTAACTGTCGCGTTCCGGGTAAAAGAATTTACCATTGTCTTTCGGTTGGCTACGGTATTACCTTGTAATACCGTAAGTATAAGGTTGGAAAGTGTTGATGTTGTTTTCAGTTTAAGAAAGATATGTTTAAAAAGGCGAAAATAATCATAATTTTTCCGGCAAGAGAAGAAATTGATTAACTTCTGTTTCAGTTGTGTAAAACGCTGCATCTAGTGATTCATTTTTCACTTACAAAATTCTAAAAATATGAGTAATATTCTCAGAAAACCGATGTAAATAATATCGTTGTCACTTAGCAGCGCCATTAGGTACAATAAGTAAAATTACTGAGGCACGTTTCTATTCTATCGGAGCTCAAAATGATTTCTTAGTTGTTCAGTTATTTAAGTTCAAACATACATACGAGAAGATAAAACTCAAATCCAGGTTTATTTATGTATTTACCGTGATAAAGATAAATATCTATTTATAAAGATGTGGTCCGTCCAATCATCATTTTCATTACAGTAAATCATCATGATGCTATTAAGAAACCATTAGAATTTTCGTTAGCGCCAGTTGGAGACATCGTTTTGTCAATTATCGACTGATATCATGGTGCATGACAGTTCAGAGCTACTCTTAACACATTTAAGTAATTAATCAATAAAAGAAACTTGATTCTTTACATTTTAGTTAGCGGTAGGTACATACCCCAATTATGTAATTGTGGCCACCGCCACCGCAAGGACATCGCTGCCGTGCTTTCTTTTTTTCTATTTGTATACAAATGTGTTATGTTGTAGTCTACTACTAATCTACCTACACCATATCGCATGAGACTGTGGACAAGTTTGTGTTTGGCCTATATTAGTACTGTTGAAGCACTACTCCTAGGCTGATGTCGTAGAGGATGTCCAGGAGTAGGCCACAGTATGTAGAGAGATGAGGATGAACCGGATCTTTGAAAGTCGTTGTCAGTGACAACTTATAATAAAAGGTAATCACGTACACAAATAATTCGGAGAAATATTTAAAATAACTTTTATACTGGTTAAAAGGAACATGCAGTTTTTTAGTTCAAACAATAATAATAGAAAAGTATACGTCCAATCTTTTCAACTTATGAATTATGAACTGACTAAACAAAAGCTACACAGAAAGAGAGACAGAGAGAAACAAGGGGCAGTGTTCAAATTTTGAATTTAAAATATTATGACTTAACCGAAAACGAAACAAACAAGGAGAATACTGAAAAAAGAGAACCAACGAGTCGCATGGCGTCTCGTTACACTGTCTAGAAGAAAGGTGCATTAGAATAAAGAATAAGGCTTACCGCTTCAAAGTTCACTAACCAAATTAACAACTTAAAATGTTAATATAAATTCAAAGAGAAAAGTATATTATAACCAGTTCGAATAAACCACGTGCAATGGTCGGATTGTGTAGTAGCACCTGGCGCCTATTTCGTATAAACGCGACCATTGTTCTAATTCCTAATTCAAAATGACAATTCGGAATACATTAGTGGATTAATCAATAATTACAAATATTTACAAACATAAAATAAATAAATACACTTTCATAACTAAAAAAATTGCCCCAGGTCTTGCTGGACAGTCAGGGTCAGGCCAAGTTTTTGTTTTTTTTATGCACAAGGGTTGGTACTTGACCTCAATCACACCTGATGTTAAGTGAAGATGAGGTCAAAGGTGGAAGCGTACTGACCCGGAAACCCCAACACATTTGGGGGACTGGCTACCTTATCTCTGACAACCGGAACACAACAATGCTATTAACATTGCTGCTTGGCGGCAGATTTACATAAGATGGTGTAGCTAGCCAGGCGGACATTTAAAATGCCCTACCACCAACCAAACTGAGTACTTAAACATGTACCCCGCTGGGGATCGAACCCGCGACCTCCGAATCGTAAACCCAATGTTGTTTACATTGAGCCACGGAGGTGGTAGAGTGCGTTTCCTCTTTGAAAAGCGACACAGCCTCTAAGCGAAATAGAGGCCTGTAGTTTATTTGAAACTTCAACCAGACGCTCAGATATCTCTCAAAAAAGACAATGAGCGCCTGACCCCACGGCCCCAAACATATAGTTAGCAATATACCCTACTGAAACTAGAATAGACTAGCAGGTTGTGTACTATTGAGAATGTTAGGCCACTATAGTTCTCGAGGCGTAAGCTCAGCTTTGCATTTGTGTGAGTGACGTCAAGTTGCTAGCGGTACAAGAGGTGAAGTGCGGCATGTGCGCGGCAGGGAAGCGAGGCGCAGCGGACACGCCGCGCCTCAGGCCGCGTTTAAACAATGCGCGGGACGCGCTGCGCCACAAGCCGTATCTCTATGTATCTATGTGTGTGCACTCACACAAATGCAAATCTGATCTTACGCCTCGAGAACTGCACTATGTATGAAATATCATCTATCTACCTACATACATACATAACCTACCTATTTCAAATGTACTATCCTTATACCCAAAGGTCGCTTTTAGTGATAAGGTCGCCAAATTGTACATTCTATTCTTACCACTTTTCTGAAACTGTATTTTCTTTTCTGTTGTGCAATAAAGTGTATTTGTATTGTATTGTAATATTATAAATGCGAATGTTTGTTTGTTCCTCAATGAAGGCGAAATGAACTGGATGAGTGAGTAGTTCCCACGGGATACACTACGAAGATAAAGTTATGCTTGGAATAACTTTGTCGCCAAAGCTGCGGGCGGAAAGCTAGTGATTAACATTATAACCAGCAATATTGCTTGCAGATTGAAGATATAATATGTATATCCCGGATTGTCATGGTAAAATTACATTAAAGAAAGAAAGAAAGAAAAATTTATTTAAACCCATCTCATGACACAAACAATCGGTACAAATATTACACAGTCGAGACACATGCAAAAAATAACATTGTTATTGCCATCTAATTGTCGGTGTCGCAAGGTGGAGTCAAAAAGGTCTCCAACTCAGCATGGGTTGTAGCCGTTCACTACAACGCTGGTTTTCACCACGTTTGTCACATTAATGGAATAGGAGCCTGATCGGCTCCGGCCTAGAAGTCATTGCACCCGACCAATCAGCTGGTTGGCGCGTAAAATTTGTTGTTCTATGACTTTTTCATTGAGATTAGATGTAGTATCAGACAGGCACTCATCTATCTTCATGGTAAGTGCTATACCTACCTACTACCATAAATGAACTTGAAAAAAGTCCTTGAACTGCTTGGAGTTGAGACACCTAAGTAAGCTCATCTTGAATATTTATGAAACTGTGCTACGCTCGATGCATTCACAAGTTTCTATTGTTTGTCATATGATGTTATATAATGTACTTACAATACAAAACAACTATTTACATACTTATGTACTTAATAATACTACTAATACTTAATAATAATAAGTAATAAAAGACGATTAATTTATTTAGGCGTGTGCAGTATCAAATTAAGAAACTGCCTAAGGCACGAAAATTGTCTAGACAAGATATCTTGGAAAGGCACCGAAGTTGTAGCTCAGAAATGAGTTATACCTCACAAGGATTTTAAAATCCGCGCGCGCATAAAGTGAAGACGTTCTAAGGCCCGTATTCTCAAGATTGAGATGACCTTGACGCTTGAGAATGACTGAGACGTCATCTCATGCTCAAGATCGATTTATTAATACGGCCCTAAGTATATTAATAGTGACATATCTATTGCGAGAAGTGTTCACACCACGCGGACAGTCAGCCACCGAAGCAAGTGTTACGCGGTTTACCGATTTCTCATACACTGTCTACTTCGCATTCACATTGAAGCGACAATGCGCTTGCTTACTAACGAGTGCAAAAAGGGAATTTGATATTATTATTCGCGAATTTGCTGTACTAAAGCTTAGAGCATCAAGTAGTCTTAACATGACACATGTGGTTTCCGTCATAGTGAACAAAACTAGGCCTTCTCTTTCCGTGAGTGTCATAAAAGGTGAAAACACCACGGTATGGAAAAATGATGGCATCAGCGTCACAAATCTGCTATCGCCGTCAACCTGCCAGCCTAGCGTGGCATTCCATTCACATGATATGAAAAGTTGTCTGAACTCCTTTCTTCAAATTATTGTTAACGCATCATGTATCTTTCGGATAGTAAAACTACAACAATGGGGTTATGTGTTCCTATGAGCAAACAACGAAGTGTCTTGCCTAACAAGTGGAGATTGTGGAGAAACAATACGATGTGAAGAGGAATTGCATCAGTGCACGTAGCGTGTTAATATAGCGAACAATGATGGAATCCTTTCGGACCACTGGTTTTTATCGATCGCCTGGTTTGATTTGCATGTGGAGTCTTTGGTAATCCCACTAGTTGTAACATTTTAATTAGGTTGTTTCAGTTTATAGGTAATAAAATAATATTGTAATATAATTGCCAACAACTTGCAAAAAAAAAACCGTTTTCAATAAAGTTCTCTATCTCCGGAGCGCATCATCATCACCACTCTGGCCGATCATTCACTAAACAATCAAATAAAAAATAATCATCAAAATCAGTTACTATTTGACGAAGAAAATATACAGACGAACATAGAACCACCTCCTTTTTTGAAGTCTGGTTAAAAACAGACTGTAGTTCTCAAATGTCAGGATCATTTCAAAAATCACACACCAAAATTTATAATGATTTCTGCCTCTCACATGACAAAGTACTGACAAAGAACAACACAAATTACAAAAGAAATAGTCTTACATAGAGAAAGTTTAATGATCAACTGCTTCTGACTACAATCATAGAGGTGAATTCTTTACGAAGAAAATATAGTCATGGAATAAAAAGTTCCTACGGTACGACAACACAGAAAAAGAGTACAGTTATTTTGTCTAAGTTTGTATTGTAGTCTGCGTTCTTCTTCAAACTTCAACTTTTTTTTTTTTTTTTATTATTATAAAAATAAGTTAATTTAAGGAATTTGACTATTTTGTATGTAAATAATTGTCTGATTTTAATGTTCCGTGTATATTTTTTGCATGTTATTTTTATATTTGTATGCCTATCGGCTGAACACGGCGCACAAATGCTTAATTGAAACATCTACTATTGTAAATCCTGTGTTTCACAAATAAATGATTGATTGATTGATTGATTCAAAATGTCGAGGAAGTTGGGCGGTTTTGTTAAACAAACCCACATAATATTTATTTTCTATACATATCTCAATGATTCAAAAAAATCAAAATCAAAAAACATTTATTTCGTAGGATAAAAATTATCACTTGAAAACGTCACATTTTTTATCTTATTATTAAAGTTTTTGACATTATTGCTCATTCACAAAGCTGATTCCCCAGAGAAGAACGAGCAAGAAACTCAAGGATTGCTCTTTTAAATAAGTCTGGGTTACAATTATATTGTATTGTATAATTAGACTGAATATGGCCGAGCGGTCTATTTCCATGCTGGCTTATCATCCAGCCAGGTAATCAGAAATTTTATAATAGCCTTTGGTAAATAATGTCTGTTTTATGATGGTTTTGAATTTATTTAAAGGTAAATTTTGAATGTCCACTGGAACCTTCTTATAAAAGCGTATACATTGCCCCTTAAATGACTTAGTGACTTTGTGTAAACGGCTGATATGAACACCACATTTATTTTTATATCTGGTATTAACATTATGATTGCTTAAGATTGCTAAGATAGATTGAAGTCTCGTAAGTAGGTAAGGTATATACAGTTATCGACAAAGATAGATCTACACTCATATCAACTTAATAGATAATATATGTAGTACGAGTACAGCCTGTGTCGCCTGTTGCACCCCACATCCGGTATACCAAGGAAACTTACAGCAACCTTAATTTCCTGCCTTCAATTAACTTCCTAATAGTACTTAAATGTGTCTAGATAGCTTATACTGTAACATGTATTAGATATCCATAGTAATATAAAACTATTGTCTTCCGTGCGACCTCGAATAACCTTACATGAGCGAGTCAATTGTTCAAGTCTTGATCTTAAGCCATGAAGAATGAATATTATAAATTGTCAGACAAAAAGAAACAAGTAGGTAGGTACCTATATAGTACCTATATGTCCTATATCAAAGATTTCCTAATTGCTCTGTATTTGGGTTATGGTTGACTCCCACTTTTGGAAATGCACTTTAGTCTTTTGAAATTTGACTCAATTTTTTGAGTCTGTCTTTCTTAGTCGACATTGTCTTGTTCTTTTCTATTTACAAGCAGGAAATGCAATAAGGACAGAATGATATTTTAGTCCAGTCACTTTAACTAATTACCGATTGGTGTAGTGGATAGTAATCTTGTCAGCGAAACAAACGATTGCGGGTTCGAATCCTGCGAGGGGTAAATGTTTGTGTGATGAATACGAATATTTATTCCCCAGTTGTGGATGTTTATATAAATATTTATTTAAGTTTATCCGTTATATATATACTACTCTGTGTAAAAAGTATCGGGAATATGTCAATAAAAAGACCCGCGTAAAAGAGGTCGTTCTAATTTTTTTACTGCATGTTGGTAGCACTGTACTGATTTAGCGCGCAAAATTTGAGCGGGATCTGTCATTTAATTTGTTTTAAACTACACTTTTTGTTGGTCATAGTTTTGAGTCCTCGGCGATTTTTACAATGGAAAATATTGTTGAACAAAGAGTGTGCCTTAAATTTTGTGTTTCAAATGATATTTCATGTGGTGAATCACTAAAAATGTTGCGAAATACCTACGGCGAATCGTGTATATCGAAAACAAGGGCTTATGAATGGTATAAGGCTTTTAAAGAAGGCCGAGAAGTAGTAGTAGACTTGCCTCGTTCTGGTAGACCTTCAACCGCTACGACCAAAGAAAACATCGACAGAATCAAGAAGCTAGTGCTCGAAAATCGACGTATGAGTCTGAGAGAGTTGGCTAGTGAGGTGAACATATCTTTTAAGTCCGTCCACAACATTCTCATTGACATTTTAGGCATGAAACGCGTCGCCGCTCGACTAGTTCCAAAAGAGCTCAATTTTGTTCAAAAAGCGCAGCGAAAGCATGTCGCTGAAGACATGGTTTCCCGAGCTTCTACGGATCCGACCTTTATGAAACGTATAATAACTGGCGACGAGACATGGGTTTATGAGTACGACATGCAAACAAGCCAACAGTCTTCAGAATGGCGTCTCGAAAACGAGCCGAAACCCAAAAAACCGCGGCAAAGTCGCTCCAAAATCAAGGTGATGCTGACAGTTTTTTTTGACTACCGTGGTGTGGTTCACTCCGAATTCCTTCCAGAGGGAGAAACAGTGAATAAAGAATATTATTTAGGCGTCATGAAGCGTTTGCGTGAGAGTATCCGCCGAAAACGTCCAGATTTGTGGCAACACAACTCATGGATGCTGCACCATGATAATGCACCATCACACACAGCCATTATAGTGAAAGAGTTTTTAGCGAAAAATTCAACAAAAGTTCTCGACCAAGCACCGTATTCACCTGATATGGCTCCGTCTGACTTTTTTTTATTTCCCAAGTTAAAATTACCACTTCGAGGAAAACGTTTTGAGTCGATAGAAGCCATAAAAGAAAATTCGCTGAATGAGCTAAAGGCCATACCGCAAATAGCCTATGAAAAATGTATGGAAGACTGGGTGAAGCGGTGGAGATGTTGTATTGCAAGCGATGGGGCCTACTTTGAAGGCGATAAAATAAATTTAGATGAATAATTTGTATTTTTTGTTTTATTGACAAATTCCCGATACTTAGTACACTGAATGTATATAGTACAAACTTTGCTTAGTTTGGGACTAGATAACTGGTGTAAGTGTCCGAAAATATTTATTTATTTATATTTAGATCCTTCAACAGCTTAAACAAAGGTTTTTAGAGAGTTCGTGTAGACATGATAACTAAAAATGTGCTTTGGGGTTATGATTTCTGAACGGAATAAAGTGACAGGACTAAAAAGTCATGTCATCCTCTTTGTGTACTAGTAATTAAGGGAAGGTTAGGACAAGCTTCAATTTAAACAATCACTCAATCAAATACGCTTCATTGTTTCAATCAAATAAGGAATGTACATTTAAATACCTTATAGTAACTACAAATTAGGCGGCTTTATCGCTAACAGCAACTTCTTCCATGCAAACCTATCATCACGTAATTCAATGCGTGTAATTAAGTGGGTTAGCACAAATAATTTCCTAATTTTAAGTACATATGAAAGTTCTGCGTATTGAATTTCAGAACTGTTATTCTAAAGTATGAAAACATTAATACTATACGTAATGAAACACAATAATAAATAAATAATTTGACTACTATGATAAAAAAAAAACAATACATTTAATTACAAGCGTGTGACGCAATATCGACATTAAATACATTAATTTCAGGAATAATGATAGCCTGTCGTCAACTGCCGCATCCAATACCCTCAAACATTCTATTTGTGAATGATTGCCTAGTCTTGATCCAAGGTAAGCACTAATGACAAGGCCCATTTGTATGTATATTACAGTATTTTATCTCATTTAGAACATGTCATACTAGATGTTATAATAGATGTCAATTGCAAATTCACAGCGGACGAAATTCTGCCTCGATTTTAAGAAGAGCACGTAGGTGCCTTCTGTTCTATGCATAGACTCATAATTAGTTCTACATTATCACTCCCTTCCTTGTACATATATGAGATATGCATGTTTGTAAAGAAAAATTCGCCAATATTCGTAAAAGCTTGTTATCTAAACTTGTATTTAGAGAAGTTCCTAGAACAATGCAATATGACAAGAGCTGTTTAACTATGTGTGTCAGAATTTACATTAATTTACCAAATGATATAAAGTTGTTAAATACAATTGTTTAGGACAAAGTTATGTAAATGGCTTCATGACAATGTATTTTATAGTGTAAAAGAATATTTAGAATTAAAGTAGATGCTTGTTGAACCATAATTATAAGTACTTACCTAAACAAATTATTTGCATGCCATTGTAAGTGTGGCAAAACATGAATGTTCACCTTTTTCCCTTGTCATCATTGTATACCATGTTTTGAGCAAATAAAATAATTCTAATTAAAATACTATTAAAAACAAGGTATAACATAAGGTTTAACATATAATTATTCTAACCAAACGTGTATGCCATATTTCGTATCTGTAGATCCCCCTTGGGAAGACAGTCCTGGCTACAGCATCAGGTCATCAAGAAAACCACGTTTAACTATATATTGCTATAGTTATTGTAGAAACTATGATTGTATCGTTTTGAAACTAACCGTGTACATAAGATGTCGCATCCGTGCTATTAACCGTTAAGTCATTTATTCCCACTTGGTCGGATTCCCAAAAGGACGGATTCTCATTTCGCCGGAATACTGTTAATAAGAAAAACACAAAAGAATGAGGAGTTCCCATCGTGAGATGATCCTGGCTATTGCATCAGTTCATGTCTATCATATTATTATATTGTTATCAAAATTGAACGAGAATGCAAAATTTCAGCCCCTTAAGTAAATAGGAAATGGTTCTAATTTGATTTGAAAATTTTGAACGGACAAATATACATACGAAGTAAATTAAATAAAAGCTTGCAATTAATGTTAGCGGACCAAACACTCATATAAACCTAAGCAACGCTTAGTCCGCCTATACAGCCTGCAGCTCTTTGCTTGTATCTTTACGAGGCCGCGATGTTTTAGATTAGGTATAAACTAATTCGTAATCTAATAAACAAGACAATAATATAATCAATTTCTAGACGTTTCCTGGTACGTCAGTCTAAATGTAGCTTCTTATTTTGTATGAAAATTGCTCACCCTATAATCTTTATCTAGTAGGTATTGTCTGTGTCAAGAGGGTTTATTCCGTCCAGTGGCACAATTGGATAAATTAAGACCTGCATTGGAGAAATCTAAAAGCTAATTATTACTTTAAGATTTCAGAACCTAAATCAACTACAGCTTGACATTCTTGTTTTTCCCTGTTAAGGCTTTGTTTATGAGATAGGTATATAATTATTTATTTGAGTGGCAGCAACGGCGACTGTCATTTCGTGGTGCGTCCCTTAGTACTTCAACTACTGGTGTCCGAGACAACGGACGGATTAAGACTCCGACCAGCATTCTTACGAAAAGCTAGATATACATTCTGCTATGCAACTACTGGTGTCAAGTTTTTATTTATGATGGACGTTTGACCATTTCTGGTGAAGCACGCATTTCTCAGTAAACGCCTATTCACTCTGCTCATGAAGATCCCATTGTGGGATTCCGGAATAAAAAACGCCGGAAGCGAATTCCATACCTTGGCAGTTCGTATTATGAATGATAGCCAAACATGTGAATGTTCTGTATGCAGTCGCTTCAGTTCACACACCAGAGGGCTGAGTGTGAGTTTTGTTTCGCCATAACTTTACTACCGCGTTCACGTTTACGTGACGATTTGTATGAAGAAATTTGCAGCGCCTCTAGCGGATAGTTTGCAAAACGATTTTTTTTCATAGATACTTTTTGCTTAAACGCGAACGCGATGGTAAAGTTAAAAACTAGACAAAACTTGCACTTCGCACACAGTACAAAGAAATCCTGTAACATTATGATGAATATACATGGTGAATTTGAATTCTTGTAATTCCCATTTACTGACGCTACTCTTCATCACGAACAAGTTTCCCCAAGTCCATAGTCGAATTCGATCAAAAATTATCGAATACTCATACAAACTAAACCATCATTCTTAAACCACCTTTAGTATGGAAGTCCAACAACTTTCGGCTGAATTCGGTTATGGTTCCTAATGGAAAGTTGTTCGTACTCAAGAGAGGAGTCATCAGTTAAAAGGAATTACACAAATAAAAATTTCATCAATGTAGATGAAGGCGTCGTTATTTTTTTTTTTATGCACAACGGATTGGTACTTGACCTCAATCACACCTGATGTTAAGTGAACATGAGGTCGTACTGACCCGGAAACCCCAACACATTTGGGGGACTGGCTATCTTAACTCTGACAACCGGAACACAACAATGCTATTAATATTGCTGCTTGGCGGTAGATTTAGATAAGATGGTGGTAGCTAGCCAGGCGGACGTTAAAAATGCCCTACCACCAACCAAACCGAGTACTCAAACATATACCCCGCTGGGGATCGAACCCGCGACCTCCGAATCGTAAACCCAATGTTGTTACACTGCACCATCTGCAATCACCCACGCGTCAAGCTATGATCACCAGCCGACTACACAGCAGATAATATATGGAGACGCTCAGACAGGTTCGACAGCTTACGCTGGAACCTATCATGCTGACGGAAACATTAAAACAACCTTTGAACTGGAATTACCACCCACCCCAAGACATGCACAAATTAAAGTGAGCAATTTTTCAATATTTTCGAACAACTCTCAGCGTATCAGATCTATGGGGTGGGTGTCCTGTGCATCAGTAAAGTTGCACAAGTGTACGATAGTTAGCTATATGTGGGCAGCCTTAGGTTTCAAAGATACATAGTATAGATTCAACATACCTACGCAACTTGTTCCTAGGTTAACTAAACGAGCCTACGTGCCTCTTACCTCTTACTGCAAACTGAGATGACTTTAGTAAAAGTCATAGGTGGTAGCGGATTTAGAAATGCTAAATATAACAGAAAAAGATTTAACTTATTCTCTAGTTCGATCGTTATGGAGATCTTTGGGGGAGGCCTTTGTTCAGCAGTGGACGTCTTTCCGCTGATATGATAATGATAGTGTAAGTGTGAAGCATTACTAAAAATTTTAGTAGAGGCAATAAAAGAATTACCTATCGAAACTAGTCTACTATTCAATTACTTAAGATATATTTCTTTAATATCAAGATTAAAATCTCCCAAGCCTAATCATTTCCCTTAAATTTAGACCTTATTTCTAGAGTTATGATTTTTTCTAAATTTTCTCTGCGACGCTTTAATAGATGGGGAACAAATTTTTATCGAAAATAATGATACTCGTAAATAAAAGACTGTTACGCAAACAATTACAAAGTAATATATATTTTTATATATACCTATCGACGTGTGGTTCCCGCAGAGTAGGATAGGACCAAACCGTCTCTTCCTGTGAGTGTTAGGGATTATACCAGTGGTGGGCAGCAGGGTCATTGGTACGGAGCTCCCAAAATCGCCAAAGCGCTGGCCAGTGTGGCGATTAGGGCAAATCCTCCCATGGAAAGAGATGAAAATCGCTCTACGGGAGAGGCTTATGTTCAGTAATGCACTTTTATAGGCCATCGAAGTCTAAAATATGATTTAAGATCATGCTTACACTTTTAAAGGATACCTTGCCCCTTTTTAAGTAAAAAAATTCGGGAAAACCCGAACGAATGGCAACCCTAGCCAAAAACCATAATGACGTATCTATAATAGAGACCTTAGAAAGTATGTCTGTGTAACTGTTTACTATCTTGACCAGATAAAAGAGCAGTGTAACCTAAATACAGTGGCAATCTCGCTCCCGCTTACATATGGAACACATAAATAATGAATGGGCTGCGTATGCGCTGTCCTTAGACGTAGGTACCTATCGACTTAGTCACGAATAGGTAATAATCAAGTCTCATTAACCTTAGTCCACTTCTCTATCATAAAAAAAGTTGACAATAACAAGGCTAACAATCAATTAATAAAAACACCGGAAAACAAAGCACCTATACCTACTTGAGTATGTACGTCATTAACAGCCTGACACGTCCCCACTGTTGGGGCACAGCCTCCTCTCCCTGGGAGAGAGTATGGGTCATAATCCACCACGCGATCGTAGTGCGGATTGGTAGATTTTTGTCAGACTAGTGGCCATCTGACTGTCGTAGGGCACCGACTTGGCTTAACGACTGCCTTGAAAACAACAGGGACCGACAATTATCGTGCCCTTAGAAGCATGCAAACACTAGTATTAAAAAGCCACTAGTGGTCACCCATCCAAGGACCAACCGCGTCAGACATTACTTAACATAGCTAATCGAAACAAATAGCGAATGCAACTGCGATACGGGTGGTTCGATATTATGTACATACTTTAGTAAAATAGCTTACATACATAACAGATTAGTTACATAGTAGTATTGGGCAGAGATATTCCAAACACATCTTCAAAGTTTAATAGTTACTATGACACCCACAGTACACCTTTTGAAAATAAACAAATAATATAAATTGAAATATTAAAAATTCAGATATACAAAGAACTGTGTTGAAAGCTAAATATCTTCGAAACGACTTAGCCAATTTCTATCAAACATGGTTAAGAACCATTTCGCACCAGCTTTGGATAAAAGTATAAAAAAACGGTTTTAATAACTAACGTTTTGGCGCTACAATGCCACATACAGATATAGGCATTAAACTTATAACACTACTCTTTCGAATGAATAATTTTGAAATTTCAGTACTTAGGTACTTTTTGTACATGACATCGATCCGAACAGTCAAGGCATGGAACTCCCTTCCGGCGTCAGTCTTTCCTGAATCCTACAACCTTGGGATCTTCAAGAGCAGAGCGAATAGGCATTTACTGGGATCGCGTGCTTCATCTTCGACTACATCGTCACTTTCCATCAGGTGAGATTGTGGTCAAACGCGAATCCAGACATATATAAAAAAAAACATCTCTTTAGTTCTGACTGCCCTACCCACATTATTATGATATAAATAAAGTAAAGTTAAATAAAAAAAGACTGAACAACTATTATTTACTGTACCGAAAACACAAAAACTAACCTTATTGTTATACCACACGCAGAATAGGTATGCTCTTTAGTTTCTTAACAATAGCTTGAAGTAAAAAATAAATTGCTAGCATAATGACGTTGGCCTGTCACGAATTTTCCTACGTGAACCTGAAGTAGAAGCACCACAGATAATGTATGTACTTGAACTTTCAATCAAATCGTAAAATGTACCGTGACCGGATACCTGTATTATTTTTAAACAAGTTAGAAAGGCTAAAGTAACAACAGCAATTGTGTATTTGTGCACGACTTAATAGAAAACTTTAGAGTATGTGTAGATATACATAGATATAAAACTTACATACAGCTGAACATAAAACTTCCTTTTTTTATGGAAGTCGGTAAAAATCAAAATATGTATGCATGACATCACATCACACATACACTCTTCTTCTCCTCTTCTTTCATTCCCAAGTTTATTCTATACAAAACGAGACGAAATTTAAAGACGAATAGAAAAGGACAGAAGAAAGTTGAGACCACTACTATCGTACACGTAATAACGACAAATTTAAAATTTAAGAAAAGTCAACTTAATCGACATAAACAAATCAACTGCGTTAAAACCTAAATATATTGAAACGGCAATATATCTCACAAATACCAGCTTTCGAGCGAAAAAGCGCTTTCAAATAGGTATTTCTTGGGCACAGACAGACAAAGCCTTCAAACGTTATAACAAATCTAAGTTATTCGTCGGAGGTTATAAAGAACAGACGAACCCGCCGAAAGCGATAGATATAAGGTTTTAATCTCTTGTAATAATTGTCATACATGAGGAATCGACCTCGTCTGAATTGCATTAGAGCGAGAGAGCGAAGTAAAAATATGTATATCAAAAAACGAAATATGAAGAAAATGGAAGGATAACTTGCAAATATTTAGGAACTTCGCATCACAAGAATGAGGATATTGAATGACCATGTCTCGGTTGTATCGTAAAATCAATGTCATGTCAATTCATTCACCGCAAGATGAACTTGATACGGAGGTTGTATATTACTTACCTATACTACTTATATAGTGGAAAATTAATTAAATATGGTACATTTACAGAAGATTATAAAGATCACATTATTCACATTTTACATTATCATAATAATAAATAATTCTGAAAGGCATATAAAACAAAAGGATTGAAAATAGTTTAACATCATTAACCAACGTTTTAGAAAGCAATACAGAATTTGAATTATTTACAAGAATTATACCTACATTAAAAAAAACTTGCTTGGTGACACTATGTTACTAAAGGACCCACTAAGACAAGTTAAACTCGATGATCACCTCATCGTTGTGACAGGTTGATGCTTTATTATTGAATTATCGTCAGAGTTGGATAAAATTACAAAGTTTACTTAGGTCCTACAATTAGATTTACGTAAAAAGGAAGTTGTTGATTCTCATAAAGTTACAGATCGAGCTTAAATGGAACGTTTAGGACAGACAAATTTGCATCAGAAGCTCCGATAAGAATATGGTAGCGGCCTTTGCACACGGTCCAATATAATGTAACTTTATTCATGCACCTATACATACATTTTTTTTTTATTGATAATACAGAATCAACACTATCATTATAAAAAATATTACACAAAATTTACAAGCCAAAGTCATGCCAATTGCAGATTCTCATTTTTCATTACAATTCTCTTAAAAAAATAATTATATATATAGCAATAATATACAGCACGATCCGAGGAGAGACACCTAGGCACATGATGACATACAATTTTATCACACGAATGAGTACAAAACAGATTATATCAGTGTTTCCATCCAGAGGGGAGTGAGTTTTGGATACTAGAGATTATACTCTTTCGCGCTTACACGGAAACGATGGAACCGTGACAACTCGAACGACAGAGATATTGGTATTGTAGATCCATATAGTAGCATTCCAAGTCTATGACTGAAAAATTATTAAAATCCTATGAAATGTCACAGTTGTCAATAATTATTTCGTATGCAGGGCCTATTAGAGATTCCAATGCCCGTAAATCGTCAACCACATATACCTGTCGACACAAGTGAACCACCAACAGAGCTGGGCCTCAATTCTACTAAATACATGATGATTCAATGACAAGTCAACGGGACGTCAGAACGTCAAACGGTAGTCTAATGTTCTATGAAAGGCCATAGATAGACCAATGATCTACCAATCAACCAAATAGGTAGTCTATTAAACAATGATCAATCAATGGCAAATTACTTGTTGTCAAATTGGTATGCTACTCCTTATTTGACGTTTCATACGATCATGATTGTACCAATGATTGACAGATGTGGTGTCACTTTACAAAAGTAGCCTAGAAAACAAAATTGTTCATCTGGCGCTCCCGACTTCTTATAAATTCACGTGAATTTCTCAGATTATAGTGTTGGCGTCTTAGATTAATGATTGGTCTCCGCGCCGCTACGACTAGATACCGCACTATGAAGAAAAAACAGGTTCCTGAATGCGGCAACTCAATATTGTAGTGTGTAGATTTTACTTACATGTGATACCAGTATCTTTCTTGTTTATTGTATATAAACTCTTTTGGAAATAAACAATTTTATCAATCAAAATTCTATGATGGAACTTGACAAAATTAATGGCTGTATGGAATAACTTCTTTTGCCTTACCCGAAAGTGAAAACAACAAAATGGAAGATCTATCTTTAATCATATAATTGTCATCCAGTTGTCATCCAGTTGTCATCCAGTCATGAAACCGACAAACTTGAGTAGGCTACCAATTTTCTCTGATCGTTCGTAGGTATTGTTGCTGTATGACATCTGTCGGGTGATTTTTATTAATATAGTAGAATTGAGGCCCTGAGCTGCCAAGACTCCTAAGCTTCACTAAAAACAAAAATCAATACAAATTGCTAAATACTCATAGGAAATTATCAAAGAAACATTCCAGTTTTCCGGTACGCAATACTAGAGGATACCTATATTGCTACTGTTATAAAACAACTATTTTGAGTAACAAGTAAACTCGTTAAGTTATGTGAACATAGAACCTTTCAATTTTATAGTAGGCTCAGTAGCTAGGACCGGTTTGTCAGTTTTCTCTCGCAGGTTATAAAATGCCGTGCTGGTCGCCTCTGAGCTAAAAATAGCTGGACCGGCGACACGTGACGGACGGGCCATTGCGAGCCTTATACGACCTGACATGATAATGGCTGTCGTGGGTACACTTTGAAGCTAATATGTATCTATCGAAGAGACTTTTGAGATAATTAAATGGAATCATTAGTTCTCAGTAACATGCTTTTCACTAAGAAGATGATCGTCACTCAATCATAATATCGTATGTAATAAAATATAATTTGGAAATAACAGGGTGCAAAATTTTCAGAATTCTCTAAGGCCGTATCGAGGATTCGAAGAGGATAGATAAATTCATATATTTTTACAGCTAGAAAATGATAGCAATAGTCAGACAAGAGACGTTCTTTGATACGGGCCTAAAATGATTCTGGTCGAATTACTATCCGAATATGAACAAAACATGTGTTTAAGAACAGAAGCGGAATATAAAATCGGTATTATTGGTTTACTGACTTAGTGAATGGGTTAAACACACAATCAACCAGTTCATTTACTTTAAGTTGACACAGTTTTATTCAGCTAAACAATAAGATGTTAAGCTTTAACAATAACATTTTATCGTGTACTCATTGTTTGTAACCTCTAATTTCCAATGTGATTGTTCTATAAAAAACACCTGTTCAAAGTACATTTCCAAAAAGACTGAAGCATTTAAATTGGATCATGAACTTTTGTCTTAAATTTTCACAACTGTTGCTGTACCTTCTAGATATTAATAATTGACTAATTACCATGAACGAAGGGAAAATCTTGCATGACGTTCGATCATCAACGGTAGATTAATCGCGATGATAAAAACAGGAAAATTATTGTTTACTATCTGTAATGTATAACATGGAATTATTACCGTGGAAATATTATAGTGTTAGATAGCAGGTAAGGCTAAAAGAATACACGGAGCTTTAATTCACAGGTTCGATTGCGCACTGACTCTACCTACAAATGAATAATAATATTAAAACTTTGATGGTGAGGTGGCCAAGCAGCTGATAAACAGTTTTTACTGCCCATCTCACTGCTGCAAGGTGACAGACTTCATGTGTAGTAAATATGCCGGCAAGCAGGAGTGTTGGCCGCACTTTATGTTTACTTTACTTAAAGCTGTAAGCAATGGACCTCCACTGAGTACGGTAGGGCCAAACGCTATCTAAAAAATAAAATTTCCTAAAGATGGCACCCTTTGATCAATTAATATAAATCCATATAAACCAGATTCTATAAGACGACCATAATCACCATCAGCCTTATTTCAATACATAGTGTGAATTAATGATAAGATATCTCAATACAGAAAAGTAGAAATAGTGACAAGAAGATATACTAATGCGCGACAACGCGAACGACTTAAAGTGATACTACCCCAAATGATCGGCAAATTAGGATGATTTGTTATAAGATGTCTTCACATCACAATTATAGATGTAATAACTTTTTAAATGTATAGGCAAATGCGCAAAAAATATTCTAACAGATCATATAGAGCTGGCATTATGCCAAGCCAATCTACTGTGACGGGGCGTCGGACTGACACGCCCACAGTCTACCTTGAAAGTGATTAAGCTTGCTGACATAATGATCTGTTATTGTGATCCACGTAATCTATTGGTTTATTTAATTTGTTCAAGCAATAATAAGATAATAAGATAGTGATTTATCTCAGTGTTTCATAAATAAAAAGTGGCGCTTGTCTTAAATGCAAGTAACTACAACTCTCGAAAAGTAAAAATCCACAAATAAGGTAGTTTTTGGATGATTTGGGTGAGGGACTGCTTGTGTAAAGCAAGTCGCTTGAATATTGGAGCACATTTATTATTTAAAAACCCACTACTTACCTAGTTTTCAAGACTAAAAAATAAATATAAATCACAAGTGAGTGCAAATTGCAAATGAACACTCAAAAGGCATCGAGAATGTCTTGTTTTAGCGTTCAATATCTGGTCAATATTGACACAAAAGAAACATATATGTAGACGAGTTTATTTCTTTTGTACCATTGAGTCAACAACTAGAACTGGTTCTTTATGTACGTAATCGGCAGGCTTACGCATTGGACGGTCAATACACGCTAACCAACCGATTTCTGTAGGCCGTTTTATATTTGCAATAGCAACGGCAATCCACCCTTCTAGATCTGATGACGGTAGATGTGGCAACCGGGGTTTGGAACGGAATGTGATCACGCCACCTCTGTTTGTACGTTATTTTGCATATTTATTGCTATCACCATATTGGTATCTTTACTAGATCTACAAATACCGTGGTTGAATAACCACCGAAGTTTTGAAAGTGGTGATTATTGACGACGAAAAGAAAAACACCCAAAATATCTTATTAGTAGCCGTTACGTAGGTTGCATTTCTAGTTGGATCTTCTTGAATTTTTCTGACAATTGAATATGAGAAGTTAAAGAGTAGATTGTAGTGATTTAGAAGTTATAGATGGAAAAACGATAAATAAAGAAAATGATTTGGTTTTAATAAAGACCAGAGATAAGGATCCAATAGATTTATAGAATCTGGGGATGGTCATTAAGAATGAAAGGAATGTACAAATAAATTAGATAAATTCGAAAAATTATAATTGAAGTCAGCTACGTCCCTGAGGTCGGTCTGGAGACCTTCACATGGTGAAGGTTCGGACCTCTATAGTACCTACAACTAATTGCAGTAGAGCAGTTGGTCAGCGGATAAAATGAATTAAATCATTGAATGAAAAGCAATTTAAACAGATTAATCTTCCATTGCAACCAACCGGTCGCACTGGAAATCTATAGGGTATGTGTTTAGTAGACGTCTTAATCACTGACATCACGAATCTTTAATCTCAGATCCAAGGTCGTGACCGACGTACCTATGCTGCAATAATATAACAAATTTCGCATACAATGGCAGTGAAAGTCGAATAGATGAAAACAAAGTTTCACTACGATTTTTTGTCTCAATCACTCGCATTACCATTGTGCAAATGTCAAAGTTTTTTACTGTCAGCTGTTAGGTCTCACTTATGTCCATTAAAGCTAATTAGTATTAGATAATCGCTTGGTTTCCGTAAAAAAAGCAAAGTTTACCAAAATGCGATTGTCAATTTTTCTCAATTTCAAGACACATTTACGACATGAGGATCATCCCTCATTCAACCTGTTATGCCCTGAAATATCACTGTATTACATTTATTTAGCTTTCCGCCAGCGGCTTCGTCTGGATCTCGAAACAAACTATAAACCCTCACTTTGCGTAAACCTTTCGGAAGAAATTCTGTAAATGATAATGAAAAGCGTATCAAAACCCGTCGCGTAGTTTAGAACAACAAAAGACAAACTGACAGAAGTGAAAGACATAAGAGAAGAAACAAAGTAAACAAAAGATAGACGATTACAATATCCATGCATGCATGCATGCATTGGTGCATGTGGATAGAAAATGTATCCTAGGTAAACAAAGTGACGACTGACGGAGAGTCTAACGAACGGAAGAATGTTTTCAGGTACACTAAAGTGCAGAAATAACAACCGGAAAAATGCGTCTTGATCACTACAGTGATAAATAGTGTAACCAACAGAAGAACGTGTTCAGATTAAAAAAAATGACGTAAAAAGCGATTAAAGAAAGTGGCGACTGAAGGAACCGGCGCAAAACGTGAGCGAAGACCTTTGACCTTGACTTAGTATTTGATTTTACGTAGTCTACTACCATCCCAGCGCTCACAAGTGTAGGTACATAATTAACGATGTCCTTGCTTATCCTGAGTTTATACTACAAAGTTGTTGAGACTTGATATTGGCCTACGTGACTTCGCAACCACGTGATGAGGAGATAAGCTTAATTGCTTATGCATACATTGCACAAAGTAAATGCTTAAAATTCATTCGAGTTTTGGATCACTCATTATGGTCTCTACATAGTAATACAGTCGATGCAGGTCAAAGTTTCTTCTATCAAAATTCTCTTCGTGATAAAAAAGTCTCCTTTAATTTTTTTATGCACGAATGAAGAGGTCAAAGAAAGTATTTTGGCTAATGGTACACTTTAACACTGTTAACGACTATTGGTAGATAAAGCCGTCGAAAAAGTTATAAACAGCAATTTCTAGTAGGTAAATATCTACCACAAAGGTAATCACGATCTAAAAGTACCGTTTGGAGTACATATTCATAAAACTTGTGGCTGTGCTGGTAAAACGTATAAACTTAAAATCATCTAAAAAGTGAACCATAAAATCATAAACGTTATCTATAACTTAATTAAATAAATAATGCTGTAATGTGTTTCCAAGTTCTAAATTACGCATATAGATATACTAAATACACATCTGCTTTATTAAACAAAGGTTTTAAAAATTGTATTTAAAATGTTAATCCAGTTGACCATTGTTGAGATGCGTTCCACGAGCAAGTTTATAGAGCTGTGTTTGTAGCAAAACTTAATCGAACCTACATAATATAGTTCCTTACTTCTAATTCACACGCATGTTTGTTGTCAGTTGATTTAAATGAAAATGAATGAATAAAAAAAAAATATGGGACAAATTACAAATGAATTTGCTAGGTTCGCTTGAATATTCTTTTTACAAGCTTTTATTTAGTTTGTGATGTTTGTATGTAAATTGTCCGTTTCAAAATTTTTTTTCAACCTTTTTCTGGTATCTGATTGAGCTGAAATTTGGCAACATTTATGTAAGTTCGGTGACAATATAATATTATGCTACCATCGAACTTATTTGATGATGGAGCCGGGATGTAGGGACTGGAACTCCCTGATGGCAAATGTCAAGATAGTCGAATTTGAGGTAGTTTGTTTTGTTGCCATGAGCACTTTCCATTACACATGATGACGAGCGTCTGAAGATGGATCCAGAAGATTTCCACTTCATGAATATAAATAAATAAATAAATATCCTTAGACATACACACATCTAGTTACACAGTAAGCAACTATAGGCTTGTGTTGTGGATACCAGATGGTTGATATACTACATAAATACATTTTTTTTGTAAATAAATACTTATTATAAATGAAAACATCCATAACTTGGGTACACATGTCCGTATTCATTACACAAACATATGCCCCTAGCGGGATTCGAACCCGCAACCTTTTGGTATAGTGGTCAGAGTTACTAACCACTACACCAAATAGGTCGTCATGGACTCTATGTTACTCGTCTTTGTACTAGTATAATATGTGATAATCATGATGGAGCATTAAAAGCTTATTTTTAAAAGTATTTTTAATGTAGAACTTATTATCGTGGATACGCATTTAATCACAATTTCAAATTTTGAACGATCACAGTGTAATCACAAAATCGTAGCTCGGGAAATCTTGCTGCCCGGCAGCAATACGTTGGTAGTAGCACGAAGCATCAATACGATTAGTTTAATTTTTTATTAATACCAAGTAACTGTACTGCACATTTCGAAATTGTATTTGAATTCATGTAATTCCTGTTTACTGGTAACTTCATTCCTGATTACGAATCACTTTCCCCAAGGAACCATTGACGAATTCGATCAAAATAATTCCATAATAAATTTAGTGCGATGGCCAAGTCTCAATATATTTATATAAAACATTAAAGAATTTTAATATTGATATGCGTCACTATAAGATGCTGTTAATTATTACGTAACAACTTAATGCTTCGAGTACGGAGATTCCAGACACAATTGATTTTCAATTGTTATGGACCACGATCGTGGTCTTAGAGACTGGACGTAAGACAGAAAGTCGCTTAAGTAGAGACTGAATAAATTAACAACCGACTTGGTATTACATGGATCTCACAACTTTTTACCGCAGAACAACTGAGTTGCGAGACTTGGTTTTTTTGACAAGTATTGTTTTTGATGGGATCTCATTTCTTTTTGTATTTTGTAGACAGTTCTACTTTTTTCCTTTTCGGTATGTATATCTACCAGCAACGAATTTTCTTAAAGCCCTCTCTCTGACTTATGAACTTTTCTTATTTTTGTAGGTAGCCTTCCGTTTTCTCTTTTCCGGTACTACTTCTTGAGCTTCAGCTACAGTTTTTCTAAGAGCCCACTCCCTGTCTCTATGGGTTTTTCTGGGAGGCTTTGATGTTACAATTTTTGCCGTAAAATAATAAAACATCGTTACGAATAAAGCCAATATTGAAAAATTTAATTAACTGAAGACTTGGCTGTATGGGCTTAATTTTCTTTGCTGTCTTTTCTAGATTTTTTAGTTTTTCCTTGATTCATACACCAAACACTACTTATATTCCAAATTTGAAGCTTCTAGGTCTGCTAGATGTGCCTTAGAATTTTGATGATCGGTGAGTCAGTGAGTGACAAAATTAAGAAATTTGACCCGTTATAATTCTTAAAAATACTGGTTCAAATTGAATGAAATTTTAAATATAAGTGTCTTTACAATGCCTGCATAGTTACTGAAAATTTCAGTCTTCTATTTTTATCCACAACGAAGTTACAGGGGGTCGAAAATGGTCTGAATTGCTTCGAGAAAAGGATGGTACGGCCGTGACGCTTTTTTGCTCAACTTGGTGGGGGCACGGCCGTGCCCCCAGATATGAAATAATGAAGTAATTCGAGTTTCGTAATTACCTAAGTCGTAAACGCAAATACACATTTAAAATAAAGAGACTTTGTCCAACAAACCGGCTTACATTTCAAGGTCCATTCAATTTGCAATGTGCAAACAGTCGAAAGAAGCCCCAACGATTCACATTCACACTTGTTACTCGTAGAGTGTTGCCACAAACACGTGTCTATTCTATTGCAAAAGTCGGTCAAGTATAAAGTTTATGCTTCAATTACACCCAATACTGAAGGTGTTACTTAGAAGTAAACAAAAGGTAACTATTTTGTGCAGTTATACGTAGCCCGTGCACATTCTAGTTAGCAATTAAATCCTTGTTACGCAATTTTTATATAATTGATTATTGTGTAATAGTATGCTTGTGCGATAAATGATAATTGAGCAGATTATAATTCGCTTCTGAATGCGCTTGACGCATGGCGATATCATTATATCTATGACTCCTGCGAGCTAGCATGCTCCATAGTCTCTACAAAGACACAAGAAAGAAGCGTTGCTGTCTTATATTCGCATAAAGGGCGTACGTAACAACAGGCTTCTATCTCATAACTTTACAGGGTACGGGTCTCGAGTTTCAAAGGGTATGGAGTATTTAAGTGAGCGAGCATTCCATTATACTGCAACTCGTATCTTAGTCAAGGTAACCCTCTCACCTTCTCGTACCTATGTGAAATTTGACAACCCTAGATTCATCTAACAGTTGCCGGCAATCCAAAACTTATCTATGAAATCTTCGCGTTGTAAGGATAATAGTTACGCTGAGGTAATACGGACTTTAGTAGCCCGTATCATATTGGACACATTGTCACGAACAAGAAGTAGCCCGTATGCCAGTAGCTAGCACAAGCAAAGGTGACATTGCTTAGGACTTTACAAACAATATACTAACGGTTCTCCAAACACGTGTAGGTATATACCTATACCTACGTCACCCGATTTCACCGTAGAACCACGCCGCGGGCCTGCGGGCGCCACTTTCTCGCTATGACAAATGATGTTACTTCTATGTTTGTACCAGATTTTTTGCTAGTTAAAGAAATGGTAAGTGATTCTGAACAGATATATTCCGAACATGCAGAGATTATTCCGTATCTGTTTTCTTAGACCGTATCCTGTAGGAAAAATCACCAGCGACAATCAAACGAAATCATATAGGTTTTTGACCCCTGGATAAGAGGTACTTAGAAGTAATTTGTACCTAGAGGTCCAAATGGTCCGTATAGTATTGGCTCCGAGAGACAACCTTGAGTCTGCGTCAGGATCTCACTAACAACTTCTTCTTCATTCTCCTGCTCTATTTCCCTTATTCCGTGCAATATATTTATATGCTCTTCCATCCATCTCTTCTACAAGGATCATTCCAAAGGTATAAATAAAATGTATCAATTTCCATCTGTTACCACAGGTGGCAATGTTTATGGTCGCAAACCATTGAAAACACGCCACAGCACTCTTTCCAGGCGAATGGTTTTTGTTCAATAACATATGTTGCTGACCGTAAATGGAATACTAGGGCGTGCCTTATCTCGGCTTTTAACGACGCGTTCACGTGTAAAAATGAACTTTATATCCGAACGCAATAGAGTTTTATGTGTTGTTTAATGTCTTTCCGGCTGGTATAGGTCGATGGTTAAAGTGGTTGAAACTTTATGAATCAGAACGGTTTGACGCATTTGTTACAGAAACTGCCTGCACCTTTCAATTCATAACTTCTCTGAGGTTCTAATAGTTTACTCAAAGCTCGCAAATAGTCCTATCATCGAAGAGGAAGAGGTAGAGGTATATATTAATTCCTTTGTCCGTGAAATTTAGTAGTAGCAATAGCGAACACTCCACTGGTGAACATAAGCCTCCCCCATAGAGTTCCAGGGTGGCTGGTTGGAAGCGTGTATTCAGCGATTTCCCGCGGTTTTTATCAGGTTTTATCGGTTTTTATCTCTCCACCTAGTGAGTGGACATCTTGCTGCTGACGCTGCGCTTGCAAGTGCGTGATCTCCACTCAAGATATTTAATACCCCACCGGCATCAGTTCTTGGAGCTACGTGCCCTACCCAAAGTCACTTTAACTTGCTAGGCTATGTCCAGTGACCTTTGTTCGGCTACGGATTTCTTCATTTCTGATTCGATCACATAATGAAACGCCGACCATCGTCCTATCCATAACTCGTTGAGCTTCCTTATATGAGGTCCATAGTGAGAGACCACGTTTCAGTGCCATAACTCAACACTGGTAACACACTGAGGTATTTCGGCGTTTTAAGATTGACCTTTAATCGAAAAGGCTCCAAGCTCTCAAACCTCAGACTAGTGGGGTCTCGATTTCTTAGAGATCAATCATCGCCATGGTTAGATCTCTGGTGACAAACGAGCTGGCAGCTACCTCGGGCAGTGAATTAGCCTTGCCATTCAACGGGGTAATGCTGCCAGTCGGGCACCCTCCGTCACGATCTCGTGACCTCGAACAACTTTTTTACCTTTCACAGTTATGGACAGTAAAGGGCGTGTTCTTGTGAATTAATCAACCACAGGATTACTTTTCCATGCTAACCTATATCACATTATATAGTTTTTCCGAATTATTGTCAGGGGCACCATTTACACATCCACATTAGATTCGTTTAAGTAGAACTTGTAACTAGCACATAGCTTGTAGAAGTGATGGCCTGTGGAGCATTAAAGTTCTCGAGTGAAGACCACGCACCGGCAAGCGCAGTGTAGGGTATCCATTCACAAGGTGGACGGACGATCTGATGCAGGTCGCGGGCAGTCGGTGGATGTTGGCCGCTTCAAACCGGCCGCTCTGGAAACCTATGGCGGAGGCCTATGTTTAGCAGTGAACGTCCTGTGGCCAATATGATGAACTAGAACTCAATTGTTACGAGTTTTAGAAGTCCGAAACTCAAAAGGCACAGTCGTAGGATTACTTGGTTATCTGTCTGTCTGTCAAGACCCTTTTTCCCGGGAATGCGTGGAGGTATCAAATTTAAATTAATATCAAATACTTAGGTCTTGTCCCTTGGAGCCGTAAAAATATCAAGTGTCCAGTCATTTATGCCGCACATTTTTGATACTCGCAAATAAATCAAAATATATAGATATTTTTCGATGACCTAGAATAACTAATCATGACATTTCGCAAGAAGAAAAGTTTCAGAGCACGAGTGAAAGAAAAAATTCGAAAATTGTTAATTTGTATTACATCAGAAAAATATTATTCTGCGATTACAAAATGCGAGTCCGAGACTCGACGGAACCTTCGCTGCTCGAGTCAAACAACACTAGTCTGATTTTTTCCTTAGTAATTTTGTGTAGGTATGACCCACTCAAAATAATTGGTCGTTTGACTTCTGGCTACATTTAGCTCTAATGTGGGTTTTTATACCATACATTGTTACTATTATTACTAACATATTGCTATTGTTTTCTTGTATTTGAACTACTAAAGACACTCTGTAAATGTATTTTCCTTCTCTTGTGGAATAAAGTTTATTTGTAAAGTAAAAATGTATTGAAGCTGCAAGTCTCCGTATGATCTCCTCCCGCCTGTAGCCACATAATCTCACTGTAGGTATCGATGTACAGATAGTAAGTAACTATGTCATGATTACCTGTAATATGCCATTAATAATGGCTTGGTGGGTATTAATCACTGATCTGATCATTACAGACATCGTAGGCATTTTCCTGACGTGTCTGTAACATTATCGTTGGTACTCTGGACTCGTATTCACACTGATTTGATAGTCTAACTAAATCATGTTACGAACTGTATGTTGTAATCGTTAGAGACCCTGACCGCTATGTCCAGCGGTCGCGGGTTCGAATCCCGCTAGGGGCTATGTTTGTATGATGAATATGGACATGTATCCGAATTATAGAACTGTACACTTATAATTCGTTAATTGTTTTGTGTAATATAAATATATCAACCATCTGGTATCCATAATACAGGCCTAGCTGCTTGTGGAACTAGACGGTGTTGTGATCCGGATCCTCCCCAGCTATACTTACAGTTAAGTATAGCTCCTGTAAGCCAGGTGGACCCCAGATTAAATTTAAAGGTGAAAAGTAAAAACGATAGAAAGTCCTAGTGTTTCATTAACTGGATACAGGTGTGACCAAATCCGCTCATTTCCAGTCGGAGATGTTTGGAAGGCGTCCTGGGGGTGGGAACAATTTGGGTCTTAAAATCGCCATCCGCCTTTCGTGGATGTAAAAAACATACAAACGGCCGAGTTGAGAACCTCCACCTTTTTGAAGTCGGTTAAAAATGATAATCTTCTTTAGACAAAGCCTACCTACCTATACATTTCAGGACAAGAGAAAAATTTAGTTGTATAACCTGTCAAAGCCTAAGAGTAAGTTTCTTTGTCTTTCTCATTTGGTACATTCACTATTATAAATGATATAGATGGGTATACTAATATCGTAAATGCTATTGTCTGTTTGTCCCGCTTTCACTCCTAAGCAGCTGAACCGATCGTATTGAAATCATGCAGAGAGGTTGCTTGGAACACAATATAGGCTACTTTTTAATTGACTACCAAAAGGAAAATAAAGAACTTTACTTGATCCATTTAGCGGCACATACTTTATAAAGGTGGAGGTCGACTTTGCGATTAAGAAATGAAATAATTTATTGTCAATTGAGTATCAAGTATCAAAACAACGGGAGTTAGGTATACGAGAAATGACTCGTCAAGAGGCATCATCATAAAAACAGTAAAGTAATGAAATTATATAAATGTGACAGTTTGGTTGTGTTATGAAACTGTGACTGACTGAACTGTATTTTGGTTCAGAGATAGACAACTTGAACCAAACTTATAGGGACAGGTAATTTTTATTCTGTTTCATAAAGTTATTATATGCGGACAGAGCCGCCGGCAGAAGCAAGTTCATCGTAAATTAAAAACAGATAACGCGGAAATAGTTAACTTCGTTGTAAAGATACCGTGAGATGGTTGGCCAATGCGCAGGCGCATGTCATATTAATGTATGGGCTCGCTGAAGGTCACGTGACATAACCGCAGCGAGGGCCGATTATGTAATCATGTCACTAGACGTTAGTTGCATACACAAACATGTTAGATCAGATCTAATCAAAGTTTTGGGCTAAAACAAAGATATTGCTGTCGATTCGGATGCACACCAACTAAACTAAACTAAAACCAGTTTTGGAGTGGTGCCGTCGCATCGTACTGTTCCAGTACAACTCTAAAACTGGTTTTAGTTTAGTTGGTGTACATCCGAATCGACACCACTATAGAGATGTTCGACGACCAATTGGTGTAGTGGGTAGTGACCCTGTCAGCGAAACCAACGGTTGCGGGTTCGAATCCCGCGAGAGGTAAATGTTTGTTCGATGAATATGAACATTCATTCGCGCGCGAGTCATGGATGTTTCTATAAATATTTAAGTATGTTTATCCGTTATCTAATAATCATAGTATACAAGATTTGCTTAATTTGGGACTAGGTGATTAGTGTAAGTGTCCGAAATATTTATTTATTTTATAGGGTGCTGATTATATTAGCCACGTCAACAGTGGTGCCTCCAGAGGTGCGGCTGGGGATAAGTTGAAAAAGGGGTAAGCCAAGAGAAGGTAGGTAATTAGATATCGCGGACAGAAGACGTTTCCAAGGTAAAATTATTGTTGAAAAGAATTTTAATGATTGTTAGTGTAGCTGATTAGTAATTTTTGTATGGGGAGCCGAAAAATTTGTTTTTTGAATATAAAAGTTTTACCCCATTACCGACTAGCTTTGTATAGGGTAACTGCACTGAAAAATTAGGTAGCCGTAACTCCAAAGAAGCAAAATATTTATCGAGGGATTTTTCGATGCATATATAAAAAATTGCCATGCGACAAAACTGATCTGAGACGGCGGGCATATTGATTTTTCGGAAACTTTTAGACAAATAAAACGTTACTTATTTACTTACAGCCACACATACGTCATACACCGAAAAACATTATCCTGCTTCTGACGCAGTCGGGTAATAATAAATACATGGGAATTTTGCAGTCTAACAAAGGTTCTAACCAGTTAAATATATGATGCATGCAAATATTATGTATAATGGATAATATCAACAACAAAAAGAACGGTAACCATGGGTCCCTGAACTCATCACAAACCGTTCTACATAACCGTATAGTTCTGAAATTGTAATATTCAACCGCACCGCACGCCCGGTTAATTCCCATAGTTAAATTTCAATTACGTACATAATTTTAATTATCATTACTGTTATAATTTGTTTAATTGTTTCATATTCGCCTTCCATGAAATTTGCCCGTGAGAATAACTGTTGGAGTCTTTCGCAGGTGTTGAGAAATTTTGCAGATGTTGACGAAAAACTTGGAAATGTTGATAACATAACATAAACTAATCTGCAATCCTCAGATGTCCAGATATTACATACACAAACCTCTATTCCGATCTAATAGCCAAAATACTTATTACACATCAAATTACACATTACACATAGAAGAGCTCAACGACCACAAAACTATCGTACAACATTATTTCCTGTCGTTCAACATTGATGTGAAGTGTTGTACTCAACTATAGACAATCGTAACCTGTACTGTAACACACCACTGACCTCACGATGCTGGCGCGACCTAATGTGGGGACCGCTAGCAATAAGTCTCATTTATTATTATAGAATTTTGATGGTAAAGGAGAAAAGGTGCCTGTTGGCCCAGTTGAGAACCGAGGACGCAATATGATAGGTCCCGTGACACGATATTGTTTTGACGAACATAATTGGAAAGATTAAAGGTAAGAGAGGAAGGGGAATGCCCTAGGCGCAATTACTTTGAGTGAAGTGAATATTTCTCTAAATACAAATAAGACGAAATGTAATAAGTTTGGTAAATAAAGATTTATTAGATACTAGCTTTTCGACCGCGGCTTCGCCTGCGTGGAATAACTTAATCGCGGAAATTTGTTTATCCAGCGGGAACTACTCACTTTCGGGACAAAAAATATCCTTGTTCTACCTATATACCAAATTTCATCCAAATCCTTTCATTCCATTGATTGAGCAACAAACAAACAAATAAATAAATAAATAAATAAGCAAAGATCCAAACTTTCGCATTTATAATATTATTTAAATCTATACATGTCCATTTTATTTGAGAGTTTTCGACAAATAATACCTATATTTCATCAGTCCGAATATTGTGTAACAAAAACATAGTTTGACGTCAGCCAAGTGGATACCAGTCACGCATCGATTTCGCATATTTCTCGAGATAATGTATAATTCTTATAATCACAGTTATGTGCTTCCCCAGAATCAATCGACTCTCAAGATGGGCGAAGTCCACTGAATTGATTCGCCGAAATGTTGCGCAAACGCATCCGCGCCCTTGTTGCTCATCATCACTTTATTGGTAATACGGTGTTATTTTCCCACCGATTTGGTCGCATATAGATGTCGCAACCCGATGGTCAAATAAAACACTCGTTTGGAACCATGACTATGGCCGATTGGTTTAGGTGTCAATTAATCAATCAAATACTCTTTATTGCACAATAAACAAAAGCTACACGAAGAATACAGCGTACATCATTAATCGCACAAAAAGGCGGCCTTATCGCTAACAGCTATCTCTTCCAGGCAAAACCATAGGGTAAAGATACAAGCTACCAGCAGATGAGGTTTGCACTAATAGTAGCTATACGGGTGTATTTTAAAGTTGGTAATTATTATATAACGTAAAGATAAAAAGCCTACAAACTATAACTAGGTAATTTAACTGCACTTAAAACATATAATATATTATTGACTACATAACACATAAATTTATTAAATGTATAATATTAAATACATTAAATTAATAAATACATGCCATTTGTTTGCCCAGAAATAACTTAGAAATCATATTGACAACCACGGAGCAGACGGTGTCTTTGGCTTTTAAACCAATAACGGCTCTAAACTCACCATAGCCCAATATACTATGGTGGATTTTCTTTATATCGTGACTCGGACAATAATTCTTCTGTTGGTGTGATAAAGTGACGAAGATAGGTTCCATGGACATATAACTTCAATGGTCGATAAATTTATTTTTGTAATTTGCCAATGGCAATCCATAAACTTTATCATAGGTACTACAAAGTCACACTGCCGGAGGAATTATTTCACTGACGGAGTAATTAATCCATGACTCCACCTCCTCGTTGGTTGAGGTAACTAGGGGTAAATGTTTGTGTGAAAAGATACTTTGGGTGTGACTGAAAAACAGCGTTAACCGAGACATATGTCCTGGTACAGCAAAGCTGAGTCACTCCCTTTTGCCTTGACTATTCAAAATTCTTACTATGTCAATAGCATTAAGTTAAATCGGAACTAAGGCAATAAATAATCTTTATTATTATTATTTTTTGCTCAATCACAGCGAAACGGATGAACTGATTTGGATAAAATTTGATACTTAGGCGGAATTAAACATAGGATACCTTTTATCCCGATAAAGTGTGTGACTGGAGTAGCAAAGAAACTATCTATCTACACTTAGTTTAGTAACTTTTGACGACCAGTTGGTGTAGTGGATATATCAGCGAAACCAACGGTTGCGGGTTCGAATACCGCTATAGGGGTAAATGTTTGTATAATGAATACGAACATTTATTCCCGAGTCATGGATGTTTATATAAATATTCATGTATACGTTTATCTGTTATCTAGTATGCATAGTACAAGCTTTGCTTAGTTTCGGACTAGATGATTGATGTAACTTTCCGATTTTTTAATTATTATTATCTTAAGGTCACGTTCGTTTTACAATATCTACATCGTCGTGCTTATTCATTCTGACAACTTCATTTTCAATTTCATCCGTTTTTTTTATAATCTCTTAGACCTCAAATCGCATAACACCGTCAATTCGATTGCAGTATTCAAAACACTCCCACTAAGGTACAAATTACTTTGCTAGTGAAAGGAGAAATGTGTACGTGTGTTTATGCGCCGGAGCACCGTTACAGCTATCTATTTTTGGATCTCGAACCTGCGTAGCTGGTTTAGACGTCATGATCTGCAGCTTACAGCCTCCGAGATCGTTTAAAAGATATCCTGTTTTAGATATTCAGATGTTATTCTTTATTGAATCTATTTTTAGCTTTTATCCTTACATTGTAGTAACTTGGTTGGTGGTAGGGCATTTTAAATGTCCGCCTGGCTACCTACCACCATCTTATCTAAATCTGCCGCCAAGCAGCAATGTTAATAGCATTGTTATGTTCCGGTTGTCAGCCAGTCCCCCAAATGTGTTGGGGTTTCCGGGTCAGTACGTTTCCACTTTCGACCTCATCTTCTCATCAAAAAACAGAAACAAGGCAACATATTCTTTTAAATTCGATATTTCGTGAACACGTTACAGGTACGTTATCTCTGACAACCGGAACGCAACAATGTTATTAACATTGCTGTTTGGCGGCAGATTTAGAATTGAAAACAACCGGGATCGACCGTAAAAACACTCGTTGCCATCCACTGGTTGACCGCGGTAGACGTTGCTTAACTTCGTTAATCGAAAACGAATAGTGAATGGGACTGCCCCATGAGTACTTTATTTTATTTTAGAAAAGTTTTTTCACTAATGTTGAGAAGCAAGCAAACTTTGTCATGGTTGTTTACGAAGTAGGAAAGGTTAATTTGTTCATTACCCCTGCAAAATATTACTCATAGTCGACTTAAATCCGAGGCCAGAGTAATTCTTCGAAGCTCAGACAAAAGCAGACTGTATGCACATGTCCGTCTGGTTACTAGAATAATAAGCAAGAGAGATATCACTAAATCACGACTGAACATTTATATTTTCCATTCCTATAAAAGTCTGATACAGGCTCTGACCTTGCTTTGTTTGGACATTTTCGGTACAATACAATTTGAACCTTATTGGCTCTTAAATATGAGTGAATCAATTCCGATTCAGAGGTTCTCTTTGTTTGTAGTCTGTAACTATGGCAACCTACGTATGGTTTAATTGCGCGTAAAAGAAGTCTGTTTTTCGTGACATTCGTACCTACATCGCTGATTTATGATGCCCAAAATTGCCTAGAAGTAGATCTAGTTAATTAATGCTGTTGAATCACAATCCTATATTTGGGGTTGGTACCTATATATATGTATAAAGCAATGCGGAACACGACCAAGAATATAAATTATCAAATTATATCAAAGATATAATTTTATTTAACAAAGGAGATTGTAGTGTGGTCTCTGGACCTGGCGATATTACAAATATGAAAATAGTACTATTGAATAGACAAATTATAGATTACAAACGTGTTTTTTCAGATACATATTTATAAATCGAAAATTAATAAATGCACATTTACAAATGAAAAAAATGTTGCAGATCTTTCTGGACTGAAAGGTGTAAGAGTGTGGTTTCCTCTGTGCGAATAGAGCGGCCAATCTCTCTCTAGAAAGACAATGAATGCTGGCCCTCAGAGTAGGGCAAGCCCGAGTTATATTTGATGAATGATTTGTGGTTTTTACACAGTTAATGAAGTTAAATACATCTTGTTGCCTTTCTATTCAATATGTAGGGTCATTTGCAATTCCTGTACTGTTTAAAGATTAATACAGATTGAAGTTGATATTAAGACAAATGCATGCCGGGCTTTTGGGCTTATATCAAGGTACCGCCACTGACTGGCCTCCACGGGCAAGGGTTTCTTTTATGCACAACTTGACCTCAATCACATCTGATGTTAAGTGAAGATGAAGCCGAAGGTGGAAGCGTATTGACACGTAAACGAACCCTCATCTTATTTGGGGGACAGGCTATTATATCTGACAACCGGAACATAACAAGCCTATATTAACATTACTGTTTGGCGGCAGACTTAGATAAGATGGTGGTAGCTCGCCAGGGGGTTATTGAAATGCCCTACCACCAAACAAACCGAGTACTAAACATGTACCCCGCCGGTGATCGAATCAGCTACCTCCGATTCGTAAACCCTATGTTGTTCACATTGAGCCACGGTTTTCCTCCCCAAACGGAGCAAAATAGTCCCCACTCAAAGTCAAAGTCAAAGTCAAAAATGCTTTATTTTGTAGGTACACAGAGTACACTTAAAATAGTCAATTTTACATAGTAAATTTTAAATTTTTTAAGCTACTGCTTGTTCAAAATGCAATTTTCCCCTGAGAAGAACAAGCAAGAAACTCGAAGGGTTGCTCTTTTAAAATCAGGCTTTGATTTTACATAAAGGTTTTTATATTACAAACAGGTTTTTAAATTTCATTATTAATTGTGAAATAGCCTGGCATGCGAACGATCTGATTATGTCCAGGGATGATTATCATCTAAATAGTCTGATATTTTATAATATGCTTTCTCAATAAGTTTCTGTTTTACAGTATCTTTAAATTTATTGAGAGGAAGATTTTGTATATCAACTGGAACCTTATTGAAAAAGCGTATACATAACCCTTTGAATGAATTACTGACTTTGCGGAGGCGACTTATGTGACCTGCAAGTTTATCTTTATTTCTTGTATTGACATCATGTTTATCACTATTTTTCCTAAATGATGTTATATTTTTTTTGACATACATTAGATTTTCAAAAATGTACTGTGACGAAAAGGTTAGAATGTTATACACTTTAAACCTATCTCTAAGTGACACTGCAGGTCTCAATTGATAAATTGCGCGAACGGCTCGTTTTTGTAAAACAAAGATTGTATTTATATCCGCGGCGTTTCCCCACAGCAAGATACCGTAAGACATCAAGCTGTGGAAATAACTAAAATATACTAATCTAGCAGTATTTACGTCTGATATTTGTCGAATTTTTTTGACTGCGTACGCTGCAGAGCTGAGCCTTTTCGCCAATTTATGTATATGAGGACCCCATTGCATTTTGGCGTCTAAAGTAATGCCCAAAAATACAGTAGAATCTACGAGATCTAAAGTGGCATTTTTTATCATTATATTTGTGGGCACCACCCTGACATTGGGTAGTACAAATTTCACACATTTAGTTTTTTTCTCATTAAGTAACAAATTATTTGCCGTAAACCATTCTACTACTTCAGAAATAGCATTGTTCACATCGTCATAGCTTAATTTTTGTCTATTTACTTTAAATAATACGGAGGTATCATCTGCAAACAATACTATTTCATGTTTATTATCCTTTACAAGGTTAGGCAAGTCATTTATATAAACTAAAAATAAAAATGGCCCGAGTATGGAACCCTGTGGGACGCCCATGCAGACTGTGGACCCTGACGATGTGTTGCCACTGATATTAACCCTCTGAACTCTGCCACTCATATAAGAAATCAAAAGGTCAATAGCACGGCCTGTTACACCATAATGACGTAATTTCCTGATTAAGGTGTCATGATGAACGCAATCAAATGCCTTGGACAAGTCGCAGAATACTCCTATTGCATCCCGAGAATCTTCCCAAGCTTCAAAAATATGTTGTAAGAGCTCGACACCTGCGTCGGTTGTCGAGCGGCCCCTAGTAAAACCGAATTGTTTATGTGACAACAAATCGTTACTATAAAAATAAGCCGATAACTGAATTAATATAATTTTTTCAAAGATTTTACTGAGAGTCGGTAGTATTGATATAGGTATAGATACTGAACTAAGCATGCATTTTTGAGCCGTTTGAATCTAGTATGGATAAATATTCTGTCTGTCTGTCTGTCCGGTTTTCACGCCTAAACTGCTGAACCGATCACACAGTATGTTGTAGTAGCTGTTAAAATATTTTTTTTTGTATTTAATAGAAAAGAATAGAATAACTTCATTCGTTGTCAGAATACATGGTAATTAAATACATATTTATTTATTTTTACATTTAAATTGTTGCGGCGTGGTTTGAGGGGTCGGCTTGTGGTAGGTACTATATACTAGTTAAGTATATTTCGTATAGTGGTACTAGAGATACATAATAAGGGGATTATTACCCTTATACCAGTAGTACCATTGTATTAACCGCCTCCGTGGCTCAATGTAAACAACGTTGGGTTTACGATTCGGAGATCGCGGATTCGATCTCCATCGGGGTACATGTTTAAGTACGCGGTTTCGTTGGTGGTAGGTCATTTTAAATGTCCGCCTGGCTAGCTACCACCATCTTATCTAAATCTGCCGCCAAGCAACAATGTTAATAGCATTGTTTTCCGGTTGTCAGAGATAAGATAGCCAGTCCCCCAAATGTGTTGGGGTTTCCGGGTCAGTACGCTTCCACCTTCGACTTCATCTTCACTTAACATCAGGTGTGATAGACGTAAAGTACCAACCAATTGTCCATAAAAAAAAATTAGAGATACAATGTCGCCAGTTCCAAAGCAATGGTACTACTGACATAAGGGGGTATTTATAAGTATGGACTGCTATCTACGGTTCATCTAAAACTACATTAACAGATCATATCAAATTACACAATTAAGGTTATAAATAAAATAACTATAAACGCATTTACTGTCCATGTTATTCTAGCTCATCATTCTCGGTAACTATAAACCACAAACACTATAATAGGTATACCTAGTCAGCCATAAATCATCTATATTAATCGTGACAAGTGGGGTGTTGTGTTTGACGGCGTTGTGTGTGTGTGTGTATATAGTCTTTGTCCAGACGTATCTCAGTAATACGTCGTCCGATTTGAGTGCGGTTTTGTTGTATGAAAGACTAAACGTTTTATTTAGATATTGAACACAGTTCTTTGGTGTATTTCGATAACCATAATCGTTGGAGGGTTTTAATTTTATTTTTATATTTAATATGAAATCCTATATGTTCTTAAGCCTTGTTTGATGGAAATCGGTTAAGCCCATTCAAAGACATTAACACTATGTTTTGAGTTTTGAATGATTCGATAAATGTCAGGGATTTTCTATTTCAATTTAGAGCTAACCCAACTAATATCATAAATGTGAAAGTTTGTTTGTACCTATATGTAAGTTTGTTACCTCTTCACGCTTCAACGGCTGGATGGATTTAGATGACATTTGTTTGGTAGACAAGATTAGGACCTGGATTAATGTTAGGACTTGATGAATAAACCAAGAGAAACAGCGCAGTTAATCAAGTCTTCTTTATTATTTAAGCAGCCACAGTAAATTAGTAGACTAAGTAACATTACCCTTTTGACAGATACCAAAAAGGAGGGAAGCTACCACAGACTATAAAATATAATTATTGCCACTCAACAATTAAAATAGGCAATTTTTGTTGCTGCACCGATTTTTGATTAAATGTTCCACGCGAACGAAGTCGCGGGCAACAGCTAGTAATATATAAAACAAGGTCTGTCGGGCGAGGTTAGTTGTTCTAAACCACGCAATTGCGTTTGATACGCGGTTTCCACTGGCATTTAGAGAATTTCTTTTAAAAGGTATATAAATGTATTATTATTACACGTTATATTTAGATATAGAAAATAATTACATCCGTGCGAAGGGCTGGTAGCTAGTTAATTAATAATTCAAACATGTCAGATTTCACCAATAGACAAAAAGCTTAAGGTGACGCAGGTGACAATATTGACCCCGTCTTTAGCCGATTTCCCGAGAAAGGAGCGTAATGTTTTTCGAGTGTATATATAAATATGCATAAAGATTTTTAAGTTACACCCTGTAGCCTAAATACTTGATCGATTTTGAAGTGCAACGTGTCTTTGCAATCGTCTTAATCCCCCGAGTGTCATACGGTACCTTTCATGGTAAAAATTCAAACATGGCGCCGGCAAAATACCACAATCTGCTGTCGGATTTTAGGTTTATAAATACTTAAATAGGTAGTTATTAATATGAACAATCAACGCTGACCCCGGACAACCGATAATTTTACCTAATGTTATTTAATAATCTCAATATTTCTTTCATTCGATTTTAAAGCTAATTTTTTAGAGGTAAAGAGGGTTATTTTGCAGACAGTAAAAAAAGTTGATTGACCCAATTAAGTATTATTTATTAGTAGTGTCGAAAAACAAGTTTATTAATATTAAAAAAAAAATGCAAGGATATCTGTTAATGAAGGTTACATTACCAGTTTGACTGGAAGTGGCTAGATCTAGTGTACAACCGATTAATACTTAATAATAACATTTAAAACTGACTATTTGAATAATAAGCAAGCATGGACATAGCTGTCTTATTATTCATATAATTATCAAATCACAAATCGTAACCCATAATCTGTTTAAAAGAGCAACCCTAGAGTTTCTTGCTCGTTCTTCTCTGGGGAGTCAGCTTTGTGCATGAGCAGTAAATTTAAATGTAATATTAATATTAATAGTGACGTTTTCAAGTGATAATTTTATCCTATGAAATAAAATATTTTGATTTGATTTGAAAGCCAGAAAACCCAACCCAATATTTTGTATTTGCGGGCGCCTTGTAGAATTATTTTCGATAATACTGGGTGAATTTGAATTCACTCTTGATTACTTGTTTGTAAGTTTGTTTCCCCAAGGTACCAAAGTGTCAAAAAAAAATTTCAGTTACTCAAAGTAAACTATTCTGAAACCACCTTTTTCAACAATTTTCGGATGAATTCGGCTACAGTTCCTAGTGGAAAGTAGTATATAATCAGGAATGGAGTCACCAGTTAACAGGAATTACACGAATTAAATTTCACCCGTATACTCCTATAACACTGGGGAAAAGGAAGAATCTAACGACACCTTACATTTCGAAATCGAAGATCGTAACATAGAAATCTACATACATAATTGAAAAACATTACCCACCTGTATGTTTCATATGAAGTACAATAACGCATTTACAAACAAACAAATAGAAGTAGGTACTCGAAAAATTGCGAAAAGATTTACTAAGGTTCCGTTTTCTCCGGCGTGTGTCATTAGATCTTCACCTTTACCATATGTGACCGCGTAGTATACCCCTTTCAAACAAAAAAATAATGTTCAAAATCGATTAACGATCGACGAAGATAGATAGATTCCATTGATTTGAAAACCTACCCCTTTTTGACGTCAGTTAAAAAGATGGTAAAGGGCCAGTAGGGGTGTTACCCTCAGTATTCCGTACATACGCCGTTTCTCAGGATTCAATATCAACTTGAAACTAAAATCGAGTACCTCTCTAACTAACTAATACCTCATAATATAATACCTATGGCGTGGCGGGGTCCGATTTTAATGCGGTTTTTTTACATATGAAAACCTAGACGAGGGGTTATTAGCCATGTTTGATGAAAATGAGTTACACAGTACTTTTTGTGTATTTGGATGATATCATAGTCTTTCGAGGTTTCAATTTTTTTTTTATATTTAAAACTTTAATAATAAGATAAAAAATGTGACGTTTTCAAGTGACAATTTTTATCCTACGAAATAATTTTTTTTGTTGGAAATCACACATTAAATACCAACAAGCCGTCAATAACAAAAATTTAATTCTTCACGAAACACGAGACGACCAGTGACTGGTACCGCGACTATAATCGTTGTATATGTTAAATGATAATGAGTAGAAGTTAACAAGAAATTGTATATTGTAAAGAACCATTATAGCACCAATTAGAAAAATGGAATAGTTCATTGACAACATTGTGCTATGGTAAGTGACAGCAATTTGCTATTGTCTCGACCCGTCTATCTGGTTATGTGAGGGCAGAACGTTTCCTGTTTACTACATTGCTTGTGAGACTCCGTCACACGCTATGTGGTATTTTAAAAACATAAATAATAAGTTATAAAAGAAAACGTTGAGGATATATTCATTTTTTTTATGCAAATTAATTAAATTTTATACTGTCAAAAAAAGTTTGGACATACCTATACTTTTCTAAACTTTGATAATACCGGATTTGATTTATATTATAAAAATAGTTTTTTTTTCGAACGCTGACTTTGATGGATCGGCAAAGGTGAATCAGAATAGTATTATTTTTATACAAATTTGTAAATTATCTGTGGCATATTTTTAACTGTTGGTGGAAGTGGATGCAAAAATATCATACAGTAATCTAATATTATATGTATTCTGTGACTGCATTATAATATATTTAGTCCTGTAATATTAGGATATGAGTAACCAGTTTTATGTACAGTCAGCCACAGTCAGTACTCCATCCATATTTGAATTCAAAAGAAACTCATCACAATTCAGGAACGTATATTTTCATAAATTTTAATAATAGGTACACATCCTATGGTCGACTGTGTGTTTTCTTAATTAAATGCAAATATCATTACAAAAGCCAATTGTTTTCATATATGATATATTTAGATATGAAAACACAGTTTTCTTATTAAATGCAAATATCATTACAAAAACCAATTGTTTTCATATATGATATATTTAGATATGAAAACACAGTTTTCTTAATGAAATATCATTACAAAAGGTTATTGTTTTCATATATGATATATTTAGATATGAAAACACAGTTTTCTTATTAAATGCAAATATCATTACAAAAACCAATTGTTTTCATATATGATATATTTAGATATGAAAACACAGTTTTCTTAATCAAATGCAAATATCATTACAAAAGGCTATTGTTTTCATATTATACATGAAAACACAGTTTTTTTTAATTAAATGCCGATATCATTACAAAAGCCAATTGTTTTCATTCTGCATTCTGTTTTCAAATATATTCTTATTTCTGATTAGAACTAAGGTGTAACAAATCTCGTACAAAATCGATTTTGGTACGGTAACCGCAAGTACAGTCGGATACTAAAGAGCCTTTCTAAATGGTCAACCAACAATCTTAAATTACATGGATTAATTTGAACGTCTCTGTTTTTAAATTTTCGCGGGACCGAGACGAGGTCATCTGTTATTCGTATTTTTTAAACTTATTATGCTTTCTTTAATATTAAACCATCATCATTGCCCTAGTCCCAATTTATTTGTGGTCGGCGTAGTACGTCTTTTTCTTCCAATCTGTTCTATCAGCCGTTACGTCATCATTCACGGCTTTTTCGTTCATATCAGCGCTCACATCTATCCATCCTTTCCGTGGTCTTCTCTTCCTTTCCTTCTTTAATATTAAATATATATTTGGTCATGGTTTGTGTTATGGATACCAGATGGTTGATACACTACATGATTTTTTTTAATAATTTCATATTACAAATGTAAGTGACTACCTGTTTGGTGTAGTGGTTAACAACTCTGACCACTATACCAAAAGTAGCGGGTTCGAATCCCGCAAGGGGCATATTGTTTGTGTGATGAATACGGACATGTGTACCTGAGTTATGGATGTTTTCAATAAGTATTTATTTACAAAAAAAATATATTTATGTAGTATATCAACCATCTGGTATCCACAATACAAGCCAATAGTTGCTTACTGTGGAACTAGATGGCGCTGTGTGTATGTCTAAGGATATTTATTATTACTATACGATTCGCTTGGACGAAGGATGTCATGCTACGCAGGCTTTTTGGTTACAGACTCTTATGGCTATGTTTACTGCATGATATAAACGTTAATGGCGCCTGTCATTCTCGGGAGCTTGTCGTCAAATTGTTACAGATGGAAGTCTTGGGATGTCATTGCAAATTATTCGCTCAAAATTGCATTCACCGGGAGTATGGAATAGAAGAATGGTTAAAGCAAGAGCGCCATGAAGTGCCCTTTATGACAGCGATCAATTTTTTTCTATTAAATCAAAAAGCTATATTGCATCAATTATTTACCCGGTTTGGTTGGAGGTAGGGCATTTTAAATATCCGCCTGGCTAGCTACCACCATCTTATCTAAATCTGCCGCCCAGAAGCAATGTTAATAGCATTGTTGTGTTGCGGTTGTCAGAGATAAGATATCCAGTCCCCCAAATGTGTTGGGGTTTCCGGGTCAGTACGCTTCCACCTTCGACCTCATCTTCACTTAACATCAGGTGTGATTGAGGTCAAGTACCAACCCGTTGTGTATAAAAAAAATATTGTGTTTATAGCTGGTGGTTGTTGTTATAAATAGCACCACGCTCAAGTAAAAACTAGTTGTTCTTTAAAAGAAAGAAGTTATTTAACAATGTAATTAACATCGAGAAATTGGAACATTTATAGGCGGGAAGACCGAATGTCAATCAAATAAATGTTTGTGCACTTCCAGCAGTGCAGGAAGCTGAGCTTGCGTTTAGCAGTGCTGAAATTTTAGTACTTATGTGGCACCAGCACCAAAAAGTATACCTGTGTTAAATTGATAGTGATGGTAAGGGAAAGTAATTTGGAAATAACATTGGTTTAGCATAATTTTTGTTAGTAACTGTACATACACAGCACCGATGATTCATCGATCACGTGACGGACGAGCGAATAAATCAATTATTGCATACTTTAAAATTCAGTTTTTTAAAATATAAGACTTACCTACCTATTAATGTCGAATTTATTATTTCTGAATCTGAAGTTTCAATCATAGGTTGGAAAAAAAGTAATTGACATACGAATAAGTAGGTAGGTGCCTACTTACTACTTGATTGGATTTTTAAGTTATTAATGCCAGGGCCTCCATCCAACTACCTGAGTCGTAAACAACCTACGATATTTAGAACAGTGTCTAAGCAACGTCTAAGATTAAACTCAGTTTATGTCAAAAATAAATACATATTTTTGGAGGTAAAACGCGATCGTAACCATACAATTAAGCATAAATTTGTGGTAACAATCTGAAAACAAATTTCAACGTGTAATTAAGACTTCTTTAACGCTTGAAATAGAGTCAAGTTAACTATTGCGGGTGTCCATGGGCGGCGGTGATTGCTTTCCATCAGATGACCCGCATGCTAGTTTGCCGCCCGCTCATATAAAAAAAAAACTAGTCCAAGAGATGGAGTCAGCAGAATCATATGTAATATGTTTTGGGCTTCTGTCACCCAAACTTTTAAAATACCGCATTAATTTAAGATTTCACATAAATCTTATAAACGGGACGAGAATAAATTGATATTGTAAAATAAGTACCTAATTAAAAAAATAAAACCTCGACTGCGTAAAAACTAAAATTATGTAAATGCCTATGTGATTTAGAAGCTCTCCACACGTCTCCTGCATGGTACGAGTACGTCTCACTTGTAATATTCATTTTAAGTATCCTCCTAATATTGTGGTCCTAGACCATTTTTTTTTTCTTTTCTACGTCTGCTGTTTATTTTATTGTGATGACGTACCCTATCATATGACACGTGGGCTTTCACAACGAATCTAATGTTAAAATCAATCTAGCCGCTTTGGTGCTACGAGTGAATAAAGAATCCCACATAGGTACCTACGTAGATACTTACGCACGAAAAACATATTGTTGTATCTTCTATGGGGTAATAAAAAACATATTGAACAATTAGTAGATAACTCCTATTTAGGAAATGAGTAGGTGGCGAAGCGTTTATTGGACAATGCAGAAATATCGTAATTTATTTACCTAGCGTCTCTAAATAGTATAAAACAATCCGCGTCTGTCCGTTTTTTTTTTATGGTTAACTGGTTACGCATTTGACCACAATTTCACCTGATGGGAAGTGACGATGTGGCCGAAGATGAAGCACGCGATCTCAGTAGATGCCTATTCACCCTGCTCTTGAAGATCCCATGCCGTTGTTCGAAACTACACAACGGATACTGTTTTTACTATCTTCTAGAGAATTTCTTTCGGAAGGTTTATATGTATAATACAAGTGATAGTTTATATTTAATTTCAAGATCCATGCGGACGAAGTTGCGGCCGGAATGCTAGATGCAAGGAAGTACACATTTTAACTAATAAATGAACTGTATGCGCACAAAATAGAAATACAAATAAGCAGTAAAAGATCGTGTAAATAATATGGTCTCGTCGTGCGTATGCGCAGACTGCGCAGTCACGAAGCAGATTATGACTTGTGACGTTATATCTAGTACAACAAGATTGAGTAGATATCTACACAAATCATGAGCACCTATTTGAAGGTAAATAGAGGAAATCACATTGTGTCTAACATCTAGAATTGGCAAGTTTTCAATTTTATGTAATGGTTTTTCTTTAGTGCCTTGTTCCTACTTCGAATGTTTGAAATATGGGTCATTCTAAGTTAAGAGGTAATATGTTGTATGAAGTGACGGCATGACATTTTTTTTAATATTTTTACTTAAGTATATATCTATTTTATGGAAACTTTTAAGTTGAAAATATTTACAAAGCGGCCAGTCAATTTATTGGTTTTATCTCGTTTTATAAGTAACCAGGGTAAATACTCAGTACAGGGTAGAGACAAAATGCACAGGGGAGGATACTTTATGGACAGGGAAGAGAGATAGTCATATTAAAAACGGTTATTTTTAAGAACCAACTTTATTTATTTGTTTTGTTTTAATTATGAATTATTTATAATCAGACTTGTCATTCTTTACAGTCTTTGTTTATAAAATTAAATGTTAGGTACAAAACATAAAAAGGTTTTTACTTTTCCTTTCCATCAAAACAAAAATATCTATAACTTTATAGATAATAGTCAATAATGAAATAAAAAGAAATAAAAACTTCTCTGAGTAACAGTATTAAATTTTTCTTGTACTTAAACTCTAAAAACATTTTAATCAAAAGGTAACTAAAAAAAAATCTTTTTCTAAAACCTGCGTTCAAAGACATCAATAGATTCATTAAATGCATAAAAAATCTAATTTTTAAGTTAAGGGAAGGTAGTTTTTTTAAAACCTGATCCCAGGTGATGAAAGAAATATTGTCATCATTAATTCTGACTTTTTTCCAGTTTCATCACAGATTTTACAAAATATAACTTGAAGTTCATCATTTTCTCGATAACCTGTGCACATTGCAACATAACGATATTCTGTTTTTTATCTTGAAGTTTAATCAGCACAAAGTCCCCGTTGCTGAATGTTTTCTTTCCAGATGATGAAGGCTTTGAAGCATCTTTGTGCAGTTCGATTTTAATACTGGTAGGTACAGAATGCTATAGTGTTTCTTGAGGCTTCTTCCTGTATTCTTGAGATGTTAAATTGATTAGTGGTTCATATCATCAACACGTAGACGAAAGTTACGATGTGTTTGTGGATAATCCAAAGTACCCAATTGAAAATGACGACATAGTTCTGAGTCGCAGAAGCAGCTCAAACTTGTCAATATCAGGCAATTAGATATAAATACGCAACCGGTAACTTGGTGAACTGCCTGAAAAAGTCTATACCTTCAGTAGAACCTAATTTTGCTGCTTTTTCAGATATGTCTGCATCACCTACGGTGAAAATTTTAATATTCGGGCAGGTTTTCGCAAGGGTTTTAGCTAAGTCATCTATTGATGAAATATCGGTGCCACTCGCAACTAATCTATCTGCAGTTCTCTTACAAATAGCACCCACTCCATCAGGAGTTCCCTTACCGTGACCGGCTTCATGAAAATTCCAGTTTGCTGAACTGTCTTAATAACTCTTTTTTCTTTCTTCTTTTCATATTTTTCCCTTTCCTTAATTTTTTGTTGAACTTATAAGTACATTTTAAATCTTTGGTATCTTAATCGTCCTGCTATCCTTTTTTTCTAGGTGTCATTTTTTCTGTAAAAAAGTCATATTAAATTGTTGTACATAATGCCAAGTAAAGGTTCAGAGAAAAATGTAGAAGTATTCATGAAAACGCATACAAATGTATCTCCCCTGGACATTAAGTATCTCCCCTGCTATCAAAAGAGCCAGGGGAAATACGCCAGGAGAGATACATTTTCGATTGATATCTAAAATAGCCGTAAAAGTGTTTTTCCTACGCAATTCACAATTAAACGTAACAATGTATGCACTATTCATAATGAATATTTAAGTCTATATTAGTATTTTAACAAATAATTGCTAAATAAAACTTACCAGAGGAAAGACTGCATTCACTCAACACTTCTACACCCAGCGAGCGGCGTGACTGAAATGGCCGTTAAAATGGCTGCGCAGTCGGCTTATGCGCCGCTTGCTGCTAGCTTTACGTTATATCCTATGCACTGACGGTCACAAATTCCACAAACTAGCAAAACAAAACTGATTATTAAACGAAAACAAAAAGCCAGGGGACGAGACACGAAACACGAAGGACAAATTTCGGCGTTGATATTATTTATGAAAAAATTAAATATAAGTAATTTTACTTACAAGACACTGTGACTAAGTTATTGTTCTGTATAAAATTAACGATGATAAAGTAATTATTGAATTTTAATACATTCATAATAACTGGTTTACAAATAAAGTCGGTTTGGGGACAGACCAGGGGAGAGACTTTTTTCTTATATTAGAATTTATTGTGACTAAACTACGTACATTTCTGTAATAAATTTAAGTGACCATAAAGAAAACATTTAGTTTTAAATAATAAATAGGTTAATTAGGAAGTAGGTATATAAAAAAAGTATTTTTTTGTCCTAGCCATGGAAAGTACCTCTTAACTTATAATGACCCATATATCATGTGAATTTATACATACAAATTATATATACCTTGAAACCCCCGAGTGACCCAATGATTATATCCACATTTTTATTTTATTTTATTTTATTTATTTTATTTTATATTTATACACATATATAATGTATTTGTGTAGTTTATCAACCATCTGGTATCCATAATACAATAGCCTAGTTGACGACCGATTGGTGTAGTGGATAGTGATTCTGTCAGCGAAACCAACGTTTGCGAGTTCGAATCCCGGGAGGGGTAAATGTTTGTGTGATGAATACGGAATATTTATTCCCAAGTCATGAATATATATATAAATATTTATGTATGTTTTCCCGTTATCTAGTAACCATAGCAAAAGCTTTGCCTAGGTTGGGACTAGATGATTTATGTAAGTGTCCGAAATAAAAACAAAAAAAAAATAGTTGCTTAGCGTGGGACTAGATGGCGCTGTGTGTATGGGCAAAGATATTTATTTATTTAGCGTTGTGTGTTTCCACCTTGTCAAAATATAACACAAGTATTAACAATTTCAAAACCAAAAAACCCGATAGCATATTTTGTATTTTGCGGACGCCATGTTGAATTTTTTACCATAAAATTATCGTATAACACTCCAGGTGTCAAGACAAATTTAACGACACCATGCACTTCGAAATCGGTCAAGCTGTTTAGGCTACAGGATGCGCCAAAGAAATAGACATACATACATATCCCTTTTTTTTTGGGCAGTTGGTTAAAAATACAGACCTATTATCGACAATGTGAGTAGACCAGTTTAAAAGTAATAAATGAGGTGTAATATAAAAGGTAGGGTGATCAATATTGACATTGTAATCAACAAGCAAAACTTTTACACTATCATTACCTAACACGATAATGATATAATGATTACCTAAGATCCACTGTTACCTGGAGGAAAATTCGTCAAGTGACGTCAAGGTCGCGATGTCAGCTATTTTGAACCGATTCCCACGCTGTTTGAGGAAAACCGTATCGGTCACGGACCAAGGTTCAATGTCTAGACGACCGCCCTTTATGTACAGTTAGCAACAAAATAACGTTCTTTTTTTACCCTTACTATAAATAAATATTATAAATATTTCGGACACTTACACCAATCATGTAGTCCCAAACTAAGCAAAGCTTGTACTATGGATACTAGTAACGGATAAACATACATAAATATGTATATAAACATCCATGACTCGAGAATAAATGTTCGCATTCATCACACAAACATTTACCCCTCGTGAGATTCGAACCCGCAACCGTTGGTTTCGCTGATAGGTTCACTATCCACTACACCAATCGGTCGTCAATGTTACTGCAAGGAGATATAACACAAAGTATAAATATTATAAATATAAATAATATTCCCCCGAGAATACAAATGATTATATCATACAGATGGACGAACCAACTATCATCATTACACTCCGTAAACATCCCACTGCAGTGATATAGACCATATGGGAGTATGAGCCATAGTCCGCCACGTTGCTGGCCCAGTGAGGGTTGGGGACTTAACATGCCTTCGATTTTTTTTTAATTTCTTAGCAATGTAGGTTTACTCGCGATGTTTTCCTTCACTGTTAAAGAACAGTAGGATAAATGCAAATAAGTAATTAAATTAAATTTTAAAACTCATTGGTACATGGCCTGCCTGGGGATCGAACAGCGTCGATGGCTCAGTGGAGGAGTCACAGTCTCCCAATTTGGGAGGTCCAGGATCGACCCCAGGAACCAACTATGTTAATAGCTAAATATCTTCGGAACGGCTTAACCAATTTCCATCACTCATGGGTAAAAAATCTATAACTGGATTTAATCTTAAATATAAACAAATATAGAATTTAGAAAAACCTCGATAGCCTATGATATAATCGAAATATACCAAAGACTGCGTTAAAAGTTATATGGTTAATACATTTTAATATAAAGAAAACCGCACTCAAATCGCACTCAATGCATTACTGAGATACGTCCGGACAAGACCTAGTATTCCGCAGATGTAATTATTAACGTGACCATACGTCCCGTTTTGAACGGGACAGTCCCGTTTTCATGTAATTGGTCCCGTTGTCCCAAATAGAATAGTCGGGACGCCGATATGTCCCGTTTCATAAAAAGACTGGTACACTTAAAATATTTTAAGTGAAGCGCGTTTGGTGAAACGAAGCGTATTCAAACAGCCAGTAACCTACATTATACAGTTTTCATAATCCTTTCGAAGTAAAGGCGTCCGAATAGTATTTAAAAAAGTGCATTTTTAAAGACGATATGTACTTGGGTAAGCACGTATCGGATGAGTACCTACACCCGCCATTCTGATAGACATAATATCATTTCACATCGTTTTCCAATAAAATCTGTGCATGTCCCGTATCAAGCGATAAATGGTCACGTTAGTAATTATTCAACTCATAATTAAGTAGGTAGGTGTTAACTTACACAAAAAAGGACGAAGGGTCAAAGACATCCTTTTTCCTTCCGTATTTAATTTATGAGCCGACCGTTACTACAAGACACAGACTCGACACGATCCGGAATCCGAAAAAAAGCTAGTAGGTATGGAGGGAGGCAAAAATAACATTAGGTAAGTACCTACCTAGTCGTATTTCAAGTAACCTTGAAATAAGTAGCGGTCATTCGACAACTGTGCTGTAGGTAAAAATAGGTGCTTTGGACATTGATGCAGTCATTTCCTGGAAAATTTGCAGAAAGACGTTACTAACCCATCGTTTTGTTTCTAAATTTAGACATATTTCATTTATATAAATTATAATATGCACTTATTTACATATTTTATAATTTATTGCGTGCAGATCACATGAAAAAGAAAAACAGAAATCATGTAGATGATAGATGTACCTTTTGTAGGTACAAAATAACTCTAAAGAGGAATTTCTTCCAGCAAGAGCCTATAATGTGAATAATAAATATCTTTGCACATACACACAGCGCCATCTAGGTCCACAGTAAGGCTTGTGTTATGGATACCAGATGGTTGATAAACTACACAAATACATTTTTCTGTTTTCTGTAAATAAATACTTATTATAAATGAAAACATGCATAACTCGGGTACACATGTCCGTCACACAAACATATGCCCCTAGTGGGATTCGAACCCGCAACCTTTTGGTATAGTGGTCAGAGTTGCTAACCACTACACCAAACAGGTCGTCAAATAAACAATCAAACATTCAAATTTTCTTCTTCTGTTGAAGAGGTTGGCAGATAGTAAGATCGGTTGTGCAATAGATACGTCCGTGACATTTTCATGTTCAAACAGTTTATTCGTTGACGAATAAGCTGTGATATCCCAATTTAAATGCTCGATGAAGATCTAATTTTTGTTACGTGCAACATGCCTAACTTGTTTGATAATATAGGCACTGTTTATGTACGCGTCATATTGTCCATTAGGTAATTGATATATGACAAGTCTATTTTACATAATAGGGCTTACATAAGTTTGAGTAGGTGTTGGTAGTAGCAGCAATTTAAGCAATTTTTCAGGTAATGACGCTTGATATTTAGAACGCCTGACGATTAACTAAGTTTAGTTAACTGCTGACCATTTGTTACACTACTTGTTAGTGATACACCTGTGGGAACCCCCTTTGTGAAAGTTTTACCCATAAGTCATAATACAAATATAATATTTGACGACCTGTTGGGTGTAGTGGTTAGAAACTCTGCTACTATACCAAATGGTCGCGGGTTCTAATCCCGCAAGGGGCATATGTTTGTATGATGACTACAGATATGTGTTGCCGAGTTATGGATGTTTTTCGTTAATACATGTATTTATTTACAAAAAAACAAATGTATTTCTGTAGTTTATCAACCATCTGGTATCCATAACACAAGCCTAGATGCTTACTGTGGACCTAGATGGCGCTGTGTGTTTGTGCAAAGACATTAAAAAAAAATATATTGCCCATGATACTCACGAGTGAAATATTAAGTAAAATCATGGAGTTTTCTCCAGACCACGGCAGCCATGTTGGATCAAAGAACTCTGGGTTCGAAGGACCATTGACTCTGTCAATTTTCGATAATTGCGAAACCATAAGGAAACCTCCATGCCTGAAGAAGAAGGTAAATAATGACAATGACAACACAACGATCCTGTGGGTTACTTGCGCCGACCGTACGTTTGTTTAAAGTTCAAGTTTGTTTAGTTTTACTGTGTTCATCAGCTCATAATGTTCTAACTACGGCCACCATAGCAGACCTCCCTTAATCATCAATGAATATTACTCTTCGTGTAATAGTAGGGTAAGCAACTCACCTTAACATCAATAAGTCTAACAGTAAAGGCGGCGGCTTCGGGCGCCGTCAACCGGAGCTGGCAGGGGGTGCGGGATGGCGCAGCGGCGGGGGGACGCACCAGGGCCAACGCCAGCGCTGCGCCTGCACTTCCCCCCACCTCCACCTCTTTGGTGCGACCGCATAGGAGACTAGAACATAGCCCTGGAACAAGAATTTGAAGGTTAGCTTTTTTAGAAAAAAAATTTAAGCATTTTTTCGAAAAATTGTTAACATCTTGTATCGCATAACAAACATACAAAAAAAAATACAGTTGAAATAAGAACCTCCTCCTTTTTTTGTAGCCAGTTAAAGGGTGTGGCAGTGGCCTTGTGGACAAGTTAACATTCGTGAGACGAATAAACAGAAAAGTGCTATAAGACGAGATCATCTTAATTTATGGTGATTGTCTTGCAAAACGCATTTCGTTATAGGGAACCAACTCAATGATTCTGAGTCCCCAAGAAGTCTGTTTTCGCCATGACCGAACTCTGCCGAATCTCGGGAATTTTTGCTTGGTTACAGCGACCTGTTCCCGATGACTTTAAATCGATTTTTAACCGACTTCAAAAAGGATTGAGAACCTTCTCATTTCGGCCGTTTGTATGTTCTTTCTTTATGTATGTACACCGCAGAGATTCGGCGGTTGATTCGAGTGATTTTTTTTTTGTAAATGAAAAGGGATATCGTCAAGTTGGTCCCGTTTAAATTTCAGTACAATCGGTCCAGTAGTTTCTTTTTGTAATTATGTACTAACAAGTGACCAATTAGTTCTTCAAAATAAGGATGTGCAAGTCGAATTTGTCAAAACATATTACGCAATCAAAGTAAATTCCTAAGAATAGTGGTGTACGTCACTCGTATATACTCTATGTAATTATTTGTACAGCAATATGTACAAATAGTGTATGTATTATTTATTAGATCGCGTAAAAAATGAAGTACCGACCAGATTTCAGAGAAGTCGAGGGTACTAAAAAAATTAGGGACATTTTCCTCCAGTCACAGCGGCGGCGCGATAATAACCGCGCAAGAAAAGGTCCTAAACATAATCGTTAGAACAATTAATCATAAAGACTTGGGAATTTTGATTTCCACACTAATGAATGCGTAAGCGAGTGTCTTGTACTTTTGTCGACTAAATCTTTTTTTTATGCACTACGGGTTAGCACTTGACCTCAATTACACCTAACTTTAAGTGAAGCTGAGGTCGAAGGTGGAAGCGTACTGCCCCGGTAATCCCATCTTATCAGCTATCTTACCGACAACCGGAACACAACAATGCTATTAACATTGCTGTTTGGCGGCAGACTTAATAATATGGTGGTAGCTAGCCAGGCGGACATTTAGAATGCCCTACCATCAACCAAACCGAGTACTAAACATGTACCCTGCCGGGGATCAAACCCGCGACCTCTGATCCGTAAACCCTATGTTGGTCACATTGAGCCACGGAGGCGGTTGTCACTTCAACCACACCTGATGTTAAGTAAAGATGAGGCCGAAGGTGGAAGTGTACTGACCCAGAAACCTTGTCTTATTTGGGGGATCTCTGACCCTATCATATTGAAATTTGGCAGAGAGGTAGCCTGAGACACGGAGAAGAACATAGGCTATTTTAAGATAATATGAGTCCGCGAGTATATGTATTGTATAGTACTAGCTTTCCGCCCGCGGCTTCGCCTGCGTGACTTTAACGCGGAAATTTGTTTATCCCGCGGGAGCTACTCACTTTATGGGGATAAAAAATATCCTATGTCTTAATCCAAGGTATGTTCTACATACCTATATACCAAATTTCATCTAAATCCGTTCAGCCGTTTCGCTGTGATTGAGCAACAAATAAACAAACCAACATCCACGCATTTATAATATTAGAGATTAGTAAAAGCGTTTTCATTTATGTGATTGATTACTTGATATTGCCCATAATATATGTAGGTAACTATGATTTACCTCAAATCCAGGCGACACAAGATGCGTTGAAAATGGAAAACTTAATTAAGTAATTTCACTGGCTCTCTTATCGTTCACGCCGATAAATAAAGCGTAGTTTATAGGATTATTGAATTCAATTCATAAGTACTATTTTTCCTGGTCCATTACAAACTTACTTACCTAAAGTCAGAATTATGTGCATGGAAAATCGTTGAAAATAAAAAAAACGGTAGTTATCGATAAGCTTATGTACAGTCAATATCAGAAGTAGTTTGAAAAGTTTCAAAGTTGAATTTAAATTTAATATAAGTTGGGAACTCCAATCCATCCAATCCAATTAGATAAGGCCGACTACGAGAAAGAGGGCAATCATCGGACGGATAGTTCTTATTGTCCAGAATATTAACCGCATTGCTTTAAACACGAACGTCTACAATTAATGTGTGACGAGTGATGAATGAGCCATTGAAATGTGGTTTCTGACTATGGGTCTCATAAAATCAAGGTCACACACCGAGCGGGCGATTTAAGAGATGGAATCAGGAAGGAAGAGATCCTTAAAAGAACGAAAGTCTCATACCCCAGTTGGGGCGAAAAAGTTCTAGAATGAAGAGCGTGCACCGGCAAACGCAGCGTGGGACGATTGACCCGCTAAAGGTCACGGGAGGACCTGGATACAGGCCGTTTCCAACCGGTCGCTGTAGAAATCTATGGAGGAGTTCTCAAAAGGAGGAGGCTTATGATCACCCGTGGATATCTTGTGTCTGATATGATGAAGGATTTAAATCCTTAATTTAACATATATGTTATTATAAATATTTGGGACACTTACACCAATCATCTAGTACAAACTAAGCAAAGCTTGTACTATGGATACTACATGGATAACGGATAAACACCTATGACTCGGGAATAAATATTCCTATTCATTGGTTTCGCAAACAGGGACAATATCCACTGCACAAATCGGTCGTCATGTGTCAACATTACGAACTGCTTGAAACGTTATCGCGACATTATACATTTCTGATACTTGACTGTACATACATAATTGTTCGTTCACACAACCATTATCACGTAACGAATATGTAACCTTAGTACCTAATGTAGTACGCTCACAGGTAACAGTTCATGTTAATTTCGTATATATTACATCATTATAACATTCTCTTCTCCCAATGGATTAACAATCGCTTGACACTATATAAATCTTGATATGTGATTTTCATGAAGTGTATTTTTTTCATTCGGTAATTCCCGAATTCCCCATGTAAAGAAAGGTAATAAGGCTTGTTTAGAATATATTTGTATCTCATCAGTAAATCTTGGTTAGATTGGGATTGTCACGTCTAGAACGAATCTCTAAAATAAAGATTTAGAAAAACTTCCTTCAAAATTGGTAAATAGAAATATTACAACACTAGTTTTCCGCTCTCGACTTCGTCCGCGTGGAAGATTTCATCAAAGTCGGATCAGCAAAAAAAAATTGCCTATAATGTTAATCCAGGTCTTAATCTGTCTACCAGCCAAATTTCATCCAAATCCAGTCGTTTAGGCGTGAAAAAGTAACAAATATACATACAAACAAACTTTCGCATTTAAAATACTACTTGGGATTTATAAAAATCTGGAAGGCGTTTATGTGATTTTGATCATATAATAAACGTCTGTGGCTTTGTACCGTCAAAATGTATGAGCGATTTGAAAACGGTTTTTTTATTTTCGAAAGTTGGTATTTGCAAGGTTCTTAGACATGCGTTACAGTTGAAGTTATATGGGCATTCCATTTTATAATGAATTATAGCTATAGCTTCTATAACAATTGTTTTAGTAAGATATCGATTCCTGATTTCACTTCCGTTCAATCTTTTCCTATGTAAATCACTGATATAGTTTTTTAGAAAGGTACAGTTAGTATTTATGATAATAATGTTTGAAGAGGTAAATTTATATTTAATTCACATTTATGTCGTCATAGATTTGTCGATATTTTTATGTAATTACGATACAATAACTTATTCAATTGTATACATTGGTAAATAATATAATAAATATCCTTAACACATACACACAGCGCCATCTAGTTCCACAGTAAGCAACTATAGGCTTGTGTTGTGGATACCAGATGGTTAATATACTACATAAATACATTTTTTTTTTGTAAATAAATACTTATTATAAATGAAAACATCCATAACTCGGGTACACATGTCCGTATATTCATCACACAAACGTATGCCCCGATTCGAACCCGCAACCTTTTGGTATAGTGGTCAGAGATGCTAACCACTCCACCAAACAGGTCGTTGAAATGTCATTAAACTGTATAAATTAGCCGTGTCCGGAATATATTCAGTAATTTTGTTTGTTGTTGTTGAACCGAGAGGATAAAAGAAGTGTACGGTATATGTTGTTACTATTCCCGACCCGCAGTCCGTTTACACATGGTTGATGGAAATCGATCTAGCCGTTTCAAAAACATTTACGATGTCATTTTCGTTTTCAATTCCACATGTACTATGTATTCAATAAGTTATATCACAGGCAGATGGTTGAATTAGCTATTTCATGAAAAGCCCAGGCGGATCGTTATGTACCTATGGCGGATATTTCTCACATTATTGGAAACTGTGTTAAATGGAGGTAGTATACTCAAAACAACCTTTTTTATTATTATTATCATTACAACTACCTTGTGACGACCTGTTTGGTGTAGTGGTTAATAGCAACTCTGACCACTATACCAAAAGGTTGCGGGTTTGAATCCCGCGAGGGGAATATGCTTGTGTGATGAATACGGACATGTGTACCCGAGTTATGGATGTTTTCATTTTTTTTTTTTTTAAATCTTACTTTATTTAGGGATTTCTATCCTTTTGGATATGTCAATCCCATTGTACCTAAGCTAAATATCGACAGAGAGAATTATTGGTGACAAATATTCATCAGACTACACAGGGACAAGTTGCTTCAGAAGTAGGAACAACTAGTATGCTTTGAATAACTCCTACATCGAGTCTGTTCACATTAAATTTTCTAATAAACAATATGTCTCTCTCTACTGTTCTTGGCACACTCCATTAGTAAGTGTTGCACGTCTTCAATTTGTCCACAAACATCGCAATTAGGTGAATCTGCCTTTTTCATTAAAAATGCAAATTTTCCTAATGGATAGTGCCCGGATCTAACTCTGAATATCAATTTAATATTATTTCTCCCTAATTTAGCATCCATAAACCACGGCATACGAAGAGGCTCACATTGGATTGTTCTATACCGATGCCTTTTGTTCTTGAACGCTCATCAAAATATTCTTTCCAACTTGTGTAGCATAAGTTTTTGAATTTAGGTAGTGCTTCCGAATAGTTTTCATTTTATAATAAGTATTTACTTACAAAAAAAATGTATTTATGAAGTATATCAACCATCTGGTATCCACAACACAGGCCTATAGTTGCTTACTGTGGAACTAGATGGCGCTGAATTACTATTTATTAACCATTATTTGTACTTTACAATTATACTGATTCAATGAAATTTATGATATTACTCGGTGTAGCATTGCCAAAAATAATTACGTTCATATATACCAAGTAGGTTAGTACCGCAGGTAATAACCTTGTTCACGTTCGCTTTTTTGTTAATTACCTACTTGTAATGTAATCACCCAAGTTAGGAATACAATAACAAGAAGTCATTTGTATGTTTCGTATGAAATAAATAAGCTTAGTGTTTATGACTGACTTACTGCGATCAATGTGATGTTTTATAAAGGTTTTTATGCTGCAGATCAAAGGTAGGTTGACCGTAGAATAATTTAAGAAGTTAAGCTCGGTTCAACCTTATTTCCATCTGTAGGTAAGTAGGAAATGATGGAAAAAGAATGATTCCATCAATCTGGTGAATGGAGCGCTGCGTATCTTGATGAGCAAAGTGTTCAAAAAGATTCGTCTGGCAGTTCGTAGGAGGATGCTGTTTACTACTGTACTGTTATTGTAATTTTATGGAAGTAAATGTTGGATATGGAAAATGAACAGTGGGAATGACATTACTATTTTGTTAATGATGACATAAGTTGAACTAGATCTCTTTTCTAATTGCTCTTTTACCTAGCACTCCTCGCTTTCGCAATCTATTTCTGAACTCTGCTAGCATGTTATTATCGTAATGTATTGTCGCATTATTCTCTTCGACGTATTTCTTCTGCATATGACGGTGACTATTGTCTTTCTAATGCATGTTTGAAAATGTAAGACACTAGAGATTCTGAGGGTGTGCAATAAAGAATAATGTTACTTGGTTCGACACCACGGGAAAAGCTGGGTTGATCATTTTCGCCGCTATAAATAACAGGATCTAGACGTAACAGAAGCAATGGCGTCGTACGAAACCGCTTGATTTTCTATTGCATCGGGGGCAACGACAGTTAAAGCCTCCCACGGCGCTCATTCTATTTTTAACTGCGCCTTGCGTAAGGCTGCGCGAGCGCTGATCATCGCGGTTTCTCATTGGATTGCATTCGTCGTCCTACTACGACGGCTGCATTATTAACATGTTTGTCTGCACATAGACTGAGGTGCACCCACACATTATTATATATCTGTATTGTATGCCCACAACGACGTTTAAAACAGTTGAGAACAGTTTTGCATTTTGTTCATAAATGTTGACAACAGTTGGAAACATTCCTGAATGAATATTCGTCTGTGCCGAAAACTATATTGCGTTCCTATTTTGAAATGTATTTCGGAATGCTTACGTTTAGGAACTAGGCAAATGTCCACTGCCTGTCATCGTCTTATCTAGTAGCTAACGTCATTCTAAAATAAACCAATCAGCAACCAAATCGAATCAACGAGACTAAAAAATTTATCAATTTCGTTACTCGTTCAAATTAAAAAAAAAACAATTCGATAACATATTTTCCAACCACGTGGAAGTATGGCATTTTAATTATGTCTAAATGTGTATATGTAGGAGTGTGGCTCATTGGAGGAGACGCGGTCTGCTAATTTGGGAGGTCCACCTCTGTGGCTCCATGTAAACAACATTGGGTATACGATTCGGAGGTCGTGGGTTCGATCCTTAGCGGGGTACATATTTAGTACTCGGTTTGGTAGGTGGTAAGGCTATTAAATGTCCGCCTGGCTAGCTACCACCATCTTATCTAAATCTGCCACCAAGCAACAATGTTAATAGCATTGTTGTGTTCCGGTTGTCAAAGATAAGATAGCTAGTTCCCAAATATGTTGGGGTTTCCGGGTCAGTACGCTTCCACCTTCGACCTCATCTTCACTTAACATCAGGTGTGATTGAGGTCAAGTACTAACCCGTTATGCATAAAAAAAAATTTTGGTGTTAAATCCCTTAGTCACCTTTTATGACACCCACGAGAAGCAGTGGGTTGGTTGCATTTTGTGTGTAACATTTTTGTAAGTTTAATTACTTTTATTAAGTATTGTGAATGCAGCTGTGGAAAAAGTGTATTTAGTACCCAAATAGTAAATACTAAGTAACTTTATACAAAGTCAAGTAAGATTCTAACCTATATTTTATCTAGAAATGCATTTTATGGCTAAATAAATACTGAATAAACAGATCAGTATTCTATAGTTATTCTAATTAGATATAAACACCTTTTCCATATTCATAGCTAATAAGCGTTTTACAGCTCATTTACACATCCTCGATACTAAAATAATAATTGGAATGAGTATTTATTTATACGTACTAATTGCATTACGCACCCAGCATTCATTCATTATACTTGTGTTGCTTATTTAAGTATAAAACGTTTTTGTGAATCATATGTTATTGTTTACGATCATCTATTTATAAGGTTATGCTATGAATTATAGTATAAAGGAAACAATAAAGAGGTAGGTTAACTAGTTATATAACAGATTATAATACTTACTTCATTTTATTATAAAAAAAAAAATTACCTTTAGCTATGTTTTGACCCAGTCCATATCACTGCTAGCAAGTAAATAAATTTAAAATGACGATAGAAACGACTTTTTTTTTATTTACTTACCTATTATATATTCTGTGCTTATGCGTTCCTTTTATAGGCGAGACATACTATGGCATTGTCAAAGAACTATGTCATATTCATCTGATATACTAAAATCAGATATACTAAAATGCTGTTTTAAAAGCGATTTAAATATACATCTCTAACAACCAACTCGCCTTTGAAAATAAAAGATCGATTTAAAAAAAATTCTGCCGTTTTGCCTCTACAGTGTCAACAATAGACATAGCTAGCTAAACTTATAAAACCCCTCTTTTTACGTTGGGGTTAAGAAAGAAGAACTAAGCTAATTTTGAGAAAAACTGCCTCCTGTAACACAATGGAAACTGGTAGATAGGTGACGGAACTTTATCATTGTTTGTTTGTTTGTAGACGCTTTATTGTACTTCACATGATAAATATACATTGTTACATAAATATTGTTAATGGAAAAGAAATATGAGAGACAGTAGAATAAGTGTAGTGGAAATGAGATCATAGAGAAATATGAGTAGGATGACTTTGAAAGCGAACGAGGAATAGTGTAATTAGGGAGTTATGCAGTGTGAAAAAAGAGGCAGTGACAAAGATTGAAAAATATATTTTGAGATGGTTTGGACATGTGGAGTGAAACTAACGAAAGAGATAGACGAAGCGAATGTGAATGGTAGTGTTGGTAGGGAAAGACCACGGCGAACGTACGTCGATCAAATCGGGGACGTCTTAAAGAAAGGCCAAGTCCAGAGTACCCTAAACCGGCGAGCATTTATGAACAACATTATGAGAGTGAATGAAGCAAAAGAGGTGTGTCAGGATCGTAGCAAGTGGAAGTCTGTGGTCTCTGCCTATCCCTACTGGAAACAGGCGTGACTTTATGTATATTTAATATACTTACTCTAGTGGTTAATGTTTGCAGAATCTCCATTAAAATAAATAGGTAAGTAAATTAAGAAACACTGACTGTAGTCCACATCTAAGTTACCTACTTTTGAGTTTCTAGGTTAGCGAGCTTCCACCTTCGACCTCATCATACTTCTGGTGAGATTGGGGTTAAGCGCACGCGCATTGAAAGACAGCAAAGCAGAATAGCCTGTGCAATTCAAACAAACAAACCAATTAACGCTTGTTTAGTGGTACCTATTAATTTCTGTTGTTTTCAACCGGCTTCCTGGTGTTAATTAATAACGAAAATGTCAAACGATCGCCATTAAAATTGATTTATAAATGGACACTTTAAAAAGCATCGTGCTCTGGGACTATATTCATATTCATTTATTCGTGCTTTCATGTGTAGATTAGATCTTAAAAAAAAAACCATAGTCCATACATGAAACCCTGTAAGGGCACGGCAGATTCTAAACTTAATCTAAACTAATTAATTGTATTTACTATTCTAATTATCACAACACATTACTATGTTTATCTATTTATTGTAATTATAAATATTTTGAGGAGGGCTTTTCTGTTTAATACTTATCAATTTTTAATAATAATAAGTATAGCTAATTATGTACCTATTTAAAAACCAAAAAACCCGACAGCATATTTTTTGCGGGAGGCATGTTGGTTTCATACAAATGCTCTTTATTGGTCTGATAACAAAGGCACAACAGTATACTATACTTATAATATGACACTCTGTGTATCTAGACGAATCGAACGACACCTTGTACTTAAAAATCGGTTAAGGCGTTTAGGCTACAGGAAGTAAGAAGAAATCTACATACGAGTACATCAACTTACATTCGAAAAACATTACTTTCTTTCCTAGGACAGTCACCCAAAAGGCAATCCGTGCTGTGTTGCTCATAGTTTTGGCACCTGCTCGGTGGCTTTAGCAAGTAACTATTATCTAATCTGTGGCTTTAGTGTGTCATTCTGAAAGGCAATAGATGCCATATTCGTTCCAAGTGGTGGTCATTTTGTTGCAATTTTCTAGCTCTGCTCGGTGGCTTTAGCAAGTAACTATTATCTAATCTGTGGCTTTAGTGTGTCATTCTGAAAGGCAATAGATGCCATATTCATTCCAAGTGGTGGTCATTTTGTTGCAATTTTCTAGCTCTGATCGGTGGCTTCAGCAAGTAACTATTATCTAATCTGTGGCTTTAGTGTGTCATTCTGAAAGGCAATAGATGCCATATTCATTCCAAGTGGTGGTCATTTTGTTGCAATTTTCTAGCTCTGCTCGGTGGCTTCAGCAAGTAACTATTATCTAATCTGTGGCTTTAGTGTGTCATTCTGAAAGGCAATAGATGCCATATTCATTCCAAGTGGTGGTCATTTTGTTGCAATTTTCTAGCTCTGTTCGGTGGCTTCAGCAAGTAACTATTATCTAATCTGTGGCTTTAGTGTGTCATTCTGAAAGGCAATAGATGCCATATTCATTCCAAGTGGTGGTCATTTTGTTGCAATTTTCTAGCTCTGCTCGGTGGCTTCAGCAAGTAACTATTATCTAATCTGTGGCTTTAGTGTGTCATTCTGAAAGGCAATAGATGCCATATTCATTCCAAGTGGTGGTCATTTTGTTGCAATTTTCTAGCTCTGCTCGGTGGCTTCAGCAAGTAACTATTATCTAATCTGTGGCTTTAGTGTGTCATTCTGAAAGGCAATAGATGCCATATTCATTCCAAGTGGTGGTCATTTTGTTGCAATTTTCTAGCTCTGCTCGGTGGCTTCAGCAAGTAACTATTATCTAATCTGTGGCTTTAGTGTGTCATTCTGAAAGGCAATAGATGCCATATTCATTCCAAGTGGTGGTCATTTTGTTGCAATTTTCTAGCTCTGCTCGGTGGCTTCAGCAAGTAACTATTATCTAATCTGTGGCTTTAGTGTGTCATTCTGAAAGGCAATAGATGCCATATTCATTCCAAGTGGTGGTCATTTTGTTGCAATTTTCTAGCTCTGTTCGGTGGCTTCAGCAAGTAACTATTATCTAATCTGTGGCTTTAGTGTGTCATTCTGAAAGGCAATAGATGCCATATTCATTCCAAGTGGTGGTCATTTTGTTGCAATTTTCTAGCTCTGTTCAGTGGCTTCAGCAAGTAACTATTATCTAATCTGTGGCTTTAGTGTGTCATTCTGAAAGGCAATAGATGCCATATTCATTCCAAGTGGTGGTCATTTTGTTGCAATTTTCTAGCTCTGCTCGGTGGCTTCAGCAAGTAACTATTATCTAATCTGTGGCTTTAGTGTGTCATTCTGAAAGGCAATAGATGCCATATTCATTCCAAGTGGTGGTCATTTTGTTGCAATTTTCTAGCTCTGTTCGGTGGCTTCAGCAAGTAACTATTATCTAATCTGTGGCTTTAGTGTGTCATTCTGAAAGGCAATAGATGCCATATTCATTCCAAGTGGTGGTCATTTTGTTGCAATTTTCTAGCTCTGCTCGGTGGCTTCAGCAAGTAACTATTATCTAATCTGTGGCTTTAGTGTGTCATTCTGAAAGGCAATAGATGCCATATTCATTCCAAGTGGTGGTCATTTTGTTGCAATTTTCTAGCTCTGTTCGGTGGCTTCAGCAAGTAACTATTATCTAATCTGTGGCTTTAGTGTGTCATTCTGAAAGGCAATAGATGCCATATTCGTTCCAAGCGGTGGTTATTTTGTTGCAATGTTCTACATCTAAGTATTTGACACAGTCCCCGATTTCTTATAAGGTTTTATTTAAAACTACTTTTCGCCCGCAGCTTCGCCTGCGTAGAATAACTTTATCGCGGATATGTTTAATTTGTTTATCCCGCGCGAACTTACTCACTTTATCGGTATAAAAAATAGCCTATTTAATACAGGGTATGTTCTACCTATCGTCCAAATCTGTTCATCCGTTTGTGATTGAGCAACTAACAAACATCAAACTTTCGCATTTTTAATATTAGATAGGCTAATATTACATTAGTTTCACGATTATAAGGTAAAGAAAATCGAAAAATATGTAGTAACATGACGATTTATTTCTATCAAGGTAAGTTTTGGCTATTTCTGTCTTGACTGAGCTCTCAGTATTATAGTTTACTTGTATTATTTTTAATAAACAATATGGTTTCGGAAATTAATCAAGTGACACAGTTCTTTATTTGCAGTTTACTTTATACCATCACCAAGTAAGCCTTGGATTAATGGCCACAGTTACTACGTTAATAGCTCATAATCAAGCGATCATTCATATTTCTTTGGTATCGTACCCAAGCACCTAATCTCTGACGCGGCTGGAGGGAATGCGCTCGCGCATGGCATGGTCACAAACGATCACGTGCGGAACCACGACTAGCCCTACACGTGCCATTGTCGATAAAGTGAAACATCTGTCTGTGGTAAACAAACATTACATGGTCTGAACCACCTGAACACTTGTTACCTATTTCAGTTGTGTTTAGTACAAATTCCAGATAGAACTCCAGGTTTAAAAAAAAGTTGACAAAACTAATAGGATCGAAATTAGGTGTCACAAATGCATTGAAATACTATAAAAAAAGAACTTATCTGTCAATCATAAACATATGTACCTATAATATTTAAGAACAATTCATCTAAAACTGGTGCTGACAAAAACAATGCTGACAAACAACTAATTTGAGAATTGCCATCTAATTCCATTCCTATTTAAATTCGTGGTGCTGTTTTTTATGTCAATTTACAATATGTTAATTTTTTTTTTAATTAACGAACTCCGGATCTCTGTAGTTTAATCAAGTCATGCAATATCGCATAGTGTTTACACTATTTCAAGAAATTTAGAGAGATTGAGGAATTGAACGACAAACCTAAATTCCTTATTTCTCTCCACTTAGGTACTTTGAGGATGCTATCTAGAACTTAAAATATTTTGAAAATTTCTCATGTTATATTAAACATTTGCTAACAACGTCAATGGTTTATCTAATAGAGACATCGGCTCCCAATACATTTTTCTTGCTTTCGAAGAAACCTTAGGTCCTTTGGGCCCCAAAGGATCTTCAATTTTTCTTTAATATTTCAAAGCGCTTAGTCGATGTTATTGGTATCTGCATTCAGCGAGGAAACACTGGCAGCGTTTCGGGTACTTTACCTCGCTGTTCCAATTTTTTATTGTTCTAGTTTATATTTAAATGCATCTCTTTATTTGTTACTGTTTTTATCTAATTATCTATCCACTATAAATACCAAAATCTGTCTGCTGCTGAACCGATCGTATTGAAATTTGGCAGAAAAATAAGCCCCGAAAAAGGACTAAAGCTCCTTTTCATCCTAGAACGGTCCACGATAACGTAGTCATGGCTAGTCAATTATTAATCTTGCCTTGTAATACATCTACAACAAATCTTGATAGTTTCTAATTTTTAAAGGCCATTTATTAACTCAGCCTCATCACGTTGGTATGAATTGAAGTTGCATCCGCATAATGTGTGCCGACGAACGGTCGCAAGGTTCCGTAGCACTGGGAAGCGTCACATGGGAACACACCGACCGGCTAACCCAGATTCAATAGGAAAACTCATTTCAAGCCATTCCTTTCTATGGTTTTCGAGAAGCCTATTGCAGCGAGATGAGATATATCGTACGAGATGAGATATATCGTACGAGATAAGATATATCGTACGAGATAGAATACTCTGAATAATAATAGTATTTAATTCGATTGTTTAATGATAGTGTAGTACTAATGTACTTCATACTTTACTGGAGTATGTGGATAGAAGGTACACTACTCCTGGCTTTTCTTAAAAGCAATGTGCTTGGAGATGCTGAAGAGCAGATCCAACGGGCCAATGATTCAGAACCGCTTTGGTCGTCTGCTCCATTTCTATGTCTGGGAATTGACCTCTGAATTATATGTCATATCTATAGCCTAAACTTCGCTAGGTAGGACTTAACCCTCTCATGTTACTATTAGCGAATTTCCATGGATAGCCTTGCCGTATGAATGACCGTATGATAGGCGATGATTAGAATTTTTGGGAGCTCCGCACCAAGTACGCTGCTACTCAGTCTCCTGCACACTCTGTTTTCTTATATTGGGCCTCATATGAAAGTTCACTCAACGAGCTATGGAGAGGGCGATGCTCGGCGTTTCACTACGAAATAGAATCAGGAATAATGAAATCGGTAGAAGAACGAAAGTCACTGACATAGCCCAGCGGATTATAAGTTGAAGTGGCACTGGGCCGGGCAGATAGCCCCAAGAACTGTTGGCCCGTCGGGTATTAAGGTTCTGGAGTTGAGACCACGCAACCAACCGGTCGCTCTGTAAATCTATGAAAGATTTCTATATTCAGCTGTGGTTAGTTCTATGGTTCTATAGTGTTCAGCCCGCGACTCAGCTCGCATTCAAGCAGTTAATGTTCCCGCAATTTATTTAAAAATATCCGAAATTATCCAGGATATGATGCATCCATCTGTTTAGGACGGAGGTGTTGCGCTTACTGAATATAATTTGAAGCGTGGGAAGATTCGCAGGATGCGATAAGTATTTTCTGTGATCTATTCAAGGCTTTGGATTGCGTTCATCATGATGGTCTGGTCAGGAAATTACGCCATGGCATTATGGGCCGTCCCCTCGACCTTTTGGAATCGTACTTATGTAATCGAATTCAAAGGGTTGATGACAATGGTAAGAGGTTGTCAGGGTCTCCAGTTTGCATAGGTGTTCCACAGGGCTCAACTCTTGGGCCATTTTTATTACTTGTATATATCAATGACCTACCTAGTTGTATAAACAGAAACCATGAGATAACAATATTTGTTGATGACACCTCCATGCTCTTCAAAGTTAGGAGACGACAGAAAACTCTTGACGACGTGAATAATGCTATCTCTAAGGTGGTACCATATAAAGGAGTTGGAGCTTGTGGACACAACTCTATTTCTAGGTATTATGCTAGATAAAGGACTACAATGGGGTTCACATATCGAAAAGTTGTCGAAACTTTGGCATCGCAATATATTTACGAAAACTTAATGTACGTAAGAAAGAATCTGCATTTGTTTAGGAAAAAATGTGAAATAAACAATGTAAATACAAGATATAAAAATAAACGTACTGTCCATAGCAGTCGCTTACACAAAGTTACTAAGTCATTCAGGGGACAATGTATACGCTTTTATAATAAGGTACCAGTAGACATTCAAAATTTGCCTTTAAATGAATTTAAAACAACCATTAAACGGAAACTATGTGCCAAAGGCTATTATAAAATTTCTGACTATCTGGATGATAAGAATGCGTGGACAACCGCTCGGCAATATCCAGTATATTTTATTCTTATTTTTCTTTATCGAATCATACATTTAACAATTATTTCAAATTGTAATTGTATTGACTTATTTAAAAAGAGCAACCCCTGAGTTTCTTGCTCGTTCTTCTTTGGGGAGACTGCCTAGTGAATGAGTGATAACTGTATGTCATGAAGATTTCAAATGTTAATCTTATAACTTACGAAATAAAATATTTTTGATTTGATTAGGCGTTATAACGTGATTAAGTGATAAACACCCAAACTTGCGCATTTATAAAATCACTAGCTTTCCGTCCGCGGCTTCGCCTGCGTGAAGTAACTTTATCGCGGAAATTTATTTATCCCGCGGGAACTACTCACTGTATTGGATAAAAACCATTCTGTTTTAATCCAGAGTATGTTCTAACTATGGATCATCGAAATCCGTTCACCCGTTTCACCGTGAATAGATGTTTGATCCAAACTTTCGCATTTATAATATTACTTAGATAGTGACGTAAGTACTTTGTTGAAGGTTGATGCAACCGAGTTGCCATAGCAATTTAAACGTTGAATATTTAGTAAATCGATAGGGAACTTCTCTGTTACAAGTTTAATTGGCTAGGGACTGACCTAGTGAAGTGGGACGAAAGGAAACGCGGCTCATGCGGATTTACAAGCTTCTACTCGCGGTTTCGCCCGCTTTTAGTGTTTTGTGAGGAAAATTATTCCTTTCTCCGACCCATCAACTGTCCTAAATCAAAAATATTAACCGTTCTGTAACGACGTGAAAGAAAGTGAAACAGTTTTGAATTACTGATGACAATTATATGACTTCTGTGTGATTTTAGATAACACCGAGCAATCGTATGATATAATAAGACCAACTCATATACGCGTGCCTTTAAACACACGTACTTATAGGGGTTCATAACCATAACCAGTGCTTCGCTCTTTGAGTGATGTGCCACAACTGAGTTATGACTGTGCTACTCCGGCGCTGATTCTCTCTTTGTATATTCTTTCCGTTTCTTTATTTTTATTTCTGTGCATATTTCATTGTTATATATAAAAAAATGTGTATGTGTGTGAACGCAGTAGTGTAAATAAATGCTTTATCTGTCTATCGGCAAGCCCAGACTCCAAATAATGGGCCCCTCCCATTCCGTCAACACATTAGGATAATAGAACAGATGCTCAATAACTTCGAATATTATTGGCCATAATAACTCTGATTAGCTTACGTAAAACAACCCTCGTAGGGCTAATCGGAATGCGCTACCCTGACTCCCTCATATCTCAGCCAGTTGACAGAATTAACTCGGTCAGTAGATCGAACACTAGGCGTCTATGTACTGTGTGAACGGTGGATCAACCCGTCTTTCCTTCATCATCAGCCTTCACCATCACGCCTACTGCTGGACAAAAGCTTCCTCCAAAGATCTCCACAACGATCGGTCCTGCGCTGCCCGCATCCAGCAGCTCCCCGCGATCTTTACCAAATCGTTGATTCAACTTGTGGGGCGCCTACCCACGCTGCGTCTTCCGGTACGTGGTCGCCACTCGTGAACCTTTCCGCCCCGACGGCAGTCGGTCCTACGAGCAATGTACCCCGCCCACTGTCAACTTAAGTTTGGCAAATCTTCGGGCTATATCGGTCACTTTTGTTCTCCTGCGGATCTCCTCATTTCTGATTCGATTCTGTGACTCCGAGAACAACTCTCTTCATTGCTCTTTGGATGACCTTGAGCTTCTTATGAGGCCCATAGTGAGCAACAACGTTTCAGTTCCATATGTCATCACGGTCTCTCCTTATGGGTGCCGTAAAAGGGGAATAAGGGGTCACGAGATTAACAGCAAAGCCCAATAAGGGTAGCACCGTCACTGGTATAAACTCCCAACAAACACTGCAAACAATAAGGGCAGATCCTCCCATGGAAAGTGCTGCAAATTGTACTATACTTCTCCCATGGTTCACATGGCACGTATATGTTCAACAGTGAACTCTTAGGCTGTTGCTGACGAATTATGATGAACTCCACTATTACTCTAAGAATAGAAATGATGTCAAGACAGTCTTAAATAGATATGTATACTTATGTAACAAACAAGTTTTTGGTAATCCTCATTTGGCAAGCTTAGTCAACAACACCTCGAGTTATAACGCCAAAGTCAAAGGTATGCGACAATTCGTGCTACGAACGGAATATTAAATTGACAAATGTCCGACATGCACTTGATCGCTTTTATTTTTTAACACCGGACACAAAAAAAGGTGTGTTACATAAGTTTGGAACCTATGTTGGTCTGTGGCTTTGTAACGCCAAAACGGCTGAACGAACAAGACAACGGATTTATTTGTTAGATGGTGGTTATGTTGACGGCAATAAGTTTAATCGTTTTGTAGAGCGTAAGTCCGACCGAGAGCGTAAGGACGAGCCAACATCGGTGGCATTGAGGACTATGCGTCAGCAGCTTCGTCGTGTGGGCACGTATCACGCATTGTAGAGGAGAGAGTGGCCAAACGCATCTTCTACTCTTGAGGAGGGCAAACTAAAGCATGGGGATGAACTCATCAGATATATGGATGTTCAGAAGCGCCATATGAAAAGATGCAATATTGAGCCGCCTCGATGGAAAGATTTGGCAGCGCAAAGTTCTGATTGACGCAGGGTAGTGCCCACACGGCGCATGGGAGTTCACCGCAAATATCGGCTCCACGTTAACCACCTTCGACCAGGAGTCGAAGTGGTCGCCATGGCTAAAATCAGTCAGAAGCTTTATCGTCATCATCGGATAAAATCGTTTTAAAACACTTGGTTTATTTTTTATGCACAATGGGTTAGCGCTGGTCCTCATCATACATATCGTAAAGATGAGGTCGAAGTTAGAAGCGCGCTCAAATAAGTACCCAAACTTATTTGCGAGACTGGCTCATGTTATCTCAAACAATCTGGAACACAACACGTATAAAACTATGTAACATATTACTGGCTCCTTAGATATAGGGTTACCCTAGTTTGGCAGCCACAAGTGAAACTAAATAAGAATACCTAGCATTTACCCTTTATTGTATGTTTTTTTTGTTTTTATTTAAAAATTACTTTATTTTATTTTATTTTATTTGGGACAACAAACAGCTGTACAATGTGTTTCACTAAATTAAGTATTACAACGGGTTCGAGTCATCAATTATACAACCAGCAACGTTATCCACTAATTACTATCGTGTCTTACAATTACCTAGTGGCACCCAGAAAACAGAAAAAATCGTGAAAGTGGTAGGTATTGTACGTAACAAGTAGCTACCTGTGCACATCAATATTATTATTTAGGTATTTTAATACATTAGTAACAATTCACTACAAAATCCCGCTTATCCATTTTAAAACCTGCACTTGTTTTGATTTGTTTTGATTTGATTTGTTTTACGACTGTTTTTTAGTGAATATTTTTATGTAGTAAGCCGTTATTATATTTTTATTCTAATACAATCAACAGTGCTGTTTGAACTGCAAGATGGATGGTAGCTAGTTTAAATCTTATCACCTACCACTCTGAGTACTAAACATGTACCTCGCTGGAAATCAAATCCGCGACCTCAGTTTAGTACCTATGTACATATTGTTTACATTAAGCCACGGAGAACAATCCTGACAAATTATTCCTAATTGTGGATGACTGACATAACAAATTGACCCCAGAATAGAAATGTCAATTGCTTCAAAATATCCACAATTATTAGTGATAAGTACATTATATATAGGTCAATGTGTCAATTAGTTGCTAAATTATCTTAAATAGTGTTTAGTACAGTAGCAATAGGAATATGCTTCCTGGTTTCCCATAATTTTGGATCAGGTGGTCTACGAAGCAAAATGTCCTATGTACAATGAAACTTTTCTCTCTCATTTAAGAGCTATGCTCTTGTCGGTGGAGTCATTTCCACACTTTCCGCCTTTTCTTTGACTTCCTGATACGACACGACATTTACTTTTTCCTTTACTTGTACCATGTATGTTCTAGGCCTTCTAAGAAACTTTTACAGGTCTCATAATCCGAATTGAGTTTTCTCTGGTTGCATGTCGTGGTTACTTATAACTATAAGGTGCGCTATGTACAACTGCGTTTTTGCCACATAGGATTGCCACGTCAATCTTGTTGATAATCTTAAAATAAATAAATACTTATATATAAGTGCAATAAAGTGTTATAACAAATAACTTACAATCGCTTGTGGCGACAAACTTTGCTGTTTTCTTCATACAAATGTAACTATTTACTTGTGTCGTGGTGATCCTGGGCAAGTACGCCATACCACACGTCAACACTGCCATTATAAGCTAACCTACCGTACGGTATCACGCCCTTACAATGCGCAAACGGTACAAAGGTTTGCGCATTGTAAGGGCGTGCCCTGTCTGGGCTCGAACCTACTTGCAAGCCGTGTCCGCTTGGGTAGCTGAATACCGCCAACTGTGCTGCCTGGGGTGAGAATATATTTGGGGGGTTTCCACCTTTGGTGTCATCATCAGGTATGATAGAGGTCCAGAGCGAACCTATTGTGCAAAAAAAACATGTCAGGTACTGACTTTATGTATAATGTGATCCGTTTACATCTTTTGTCATAATTTAGCAATAATTACCCAAAGACCATCAAATCCGTTGGATTTATCACGGTTTAAATCGTCCTTACAACAGTTTGTTTATATTATGTATTTCTTGGCAGAAAACACTTCCCAAACACTAGTCACTTGCACTCAGAAATAGCTCTGTTGCTTGTGACGTGTTGCCAAAACAACTATCTAAATCCGTTGTGCTTTCGTGACGCTCCTGTACTGAAGGTGATGATACTGAATGAACTGTCCGTGCGTAAATGCGTCGGCGTCCGACGCGGGCAAAAGTCGCACGTTTGTACGTGGTTTTGGACGCGCGTATTCCTAATTTAAAATTTTAAACGATTTAGTCAAAATTCGTTCTACTTTTCCGTCCTGTCAAGCTAGGGCCCAATCGCGCTACAATCAAACGGAATTGATTTTAAAAAACAGCTGGCTTGGCCTTTTCTCGAACGTTATTTTTCTTTACGGTCTTGCTTGTTGGAGTAATTAGAGCTGGGACCAATTACCTACGTTACCTACATGCGCATTTGCGTATACCCATATAAACAATGTGTATGTGTGTGACCACCATAGATGTGTGATTGTGTCGGTCTGGTCATATGATAAACAAACCAGGGGTTCTATGACATAATTTCATCGTTATCGTCATCGATTACGTTCTGACATGTGATTGGTTGGTCCATCGCTCGCTCGGCAATTTGACGGTTTCTAATTGGTCAACCTAATCGATAACGATACCGGTGAAGTTAGGTAATTTAAGGGCAGGTCTTTGAACCGATCTATAAGCTTAGACCTCCACAAATTGCACAAAATAACCAGCACCTATTTAAGTTCTTTTGCGGGTTACTAATTTTATAAATATTTTTACAATAAAGGAGCAAAACATGTGTCTATTGAATTTAAACGGTTTGTACTATGGTTTGATTGGTACATATCATGAAAAAGGAGCCCAGAGTAAACGATTCATTATTTAAGCGATAACGTAAAGGTAACTGTGTGAAAAGGGCTATTTCAGGATAGCTGATTGATTATTTAGGCGATAAGGAGATCTGGTGTTAGCTGAATTAAATGTCTCGCTTTTGTTTTGTATATGTAATAAATAACCAAAATCAAACAAAGAAATGCTTTATTTTGTAGGTACACTAAAAATAGTCAGATTTTACATTTTTTAAGCTACTGCTTGTTCAAAAGCCAATTTTCCCCTGAGAAGAACAAGCAAGAAACTCGAGAGGTTGCTCTTAAAAAAAAAAGGTTTTTATGTAACAAAATTATTAATTATTATTTTATATTATAATATTTCATTATTAATTGTGAAATAGCCTGGTTGTTGGTTGTCCATGAATGTTTATCATCTAAATAATCTGATATTATTATAAAATGTTAGATATAATATAATTAACCATATACTTACGTTGTAAAGGTGGTTACTTATTATTTAAACGATGTGTTTGTTGAGTTTGTCATAACACCTTATGAAGCGACGTAGTTACTACACTATTACTACATTAGAGTATTAAAAATTGTATCCAATTTGTCTTACTTGCATCACAACCGTCTAGACCGTTCTATTTAACTACCTATATATACTTACATACATCAATGATTATTATATATAGACAAGAGTACAGAACTTTGTACCTAATAGCACTGCGTACAATGAAATAAACTAGATTTAGAATTTTCACGCATTCCTCTTATTGAGACTAATGTCAGTCAGAGCAATTTGAAATCTAGGTAGACATTCAATGTGGACTATTTCCCGCATGTCAGGCGTAAGTTTAAACGAATATTTTTAACTAATACTGCTGACGTAAAGCGGGTAAAAAATTTTGAAAACTGTTTTTTTATTTTGGAAAGCTGATAGTTGTTGCGAGGTTCATATAGCCTTATTTGATGAAAATCGGTGATATTTAACTTTTGACACAGGGGGGTTTTCTTATCTATTAATTTATGTTACTGCCCGACTGCGCAAAGCCTTGGAAGGGAAATATGTTCTCAGTCCATGTACGTTTGTGGCCGCACACGAAACGCGATTTTTATGATGGATTACTATGGAGAAATGAGCAGGTCTAAATTTTTAATGGGTCGCGACTGTTTGGGCCGATATTTTCTGCATTACAGTTTATTATTTAGTTATGTAACTATTTCACATGATGATTGCTAACAGAATTCGAGATTCCTGTTGCTTTTTCGTTTCAGTATTTTTATGTAGTTTTTGGATAGTTTTTGTTTTTACTTATTGATTCGAGATTGTAGCCCATATCCTATAAATATCTGCCACTGCGGAGAACAAGAAATACACATAAGCTTGTTAAAAAAAATCAGTGCTTTTGTGTGCAATTTTACCGGAGATGAATAGTAGTAGTAGATAACATAAAAAAAACTCATATTAATTCGTAGTAAAAAATGTCAACAGAGCGTCTTTAGGCGACATGCTAGACGCGCACAAACATTTTGATTAGCACCGCGAGTGAGGCACTGAGGGAGACATAGCTGACACCTATCAAGTACTTAATGGTACCTAAAGATAAGCAGGTACAGTCGACAGCACGACAACACCGTAACACTACCGGGAATCCGCAGCGAGATCAGGGAACCAATCGCGCTATTTTACAACGGTTTAACCGTTCGAATGGATCTTTTTGGTTTAGCTTTAGATTAGCTAAAATAAAAAATTACATCGCGCTATTTTTTGTGAACGATTGTATAGTTGACTCTACCAAAGTAAAACCACATCCAAAATGTTTAGAGCTAACCACGAGTATTAAAAAAAAACTAAATGTAGCGTTTTTGGATATGGTTTAGCTTTGGTATTATCCTTCAAACTTAGCGCGATCGGCCCCCTGTTTTACCGTTCCAACGGAACGTTTTTGGTTAATTTAGTTTAGCTGATGTAAAAAATGGTATCGCGCTATTTTTTGTGAACGATTATATCGTTGACGCTACCAAAGTAAAACCAAACCCAAAATATTTAGTTAGCTCTGCAAAAAAAAAACTAGTTTAATTTCCGTTCAAATGATTAGCGCGATACGAAATGTGTAACGTTTTTGGTTATGGTTTAGCTTTGGTATTCTCGTTCGAACTTAGCGCGATCGGCCCCCAGTTTTCGAAAATAAAAACCGTTACCGGATCAGTTTAGCCGTTTTGGTGCTACAATGCCACAGACAGATTTCGGCTTCATTCGGGAAAAAAACAGAACGCATCGTTATTCACCGTCTTCTGTTCGAACATAGCAATAAATCATCATCTTATTAGCTACAGGACATCCACTGCTGACCATACAGGCATAAATTAATTATTCTTATGGTTCGGGCACCACTTCTCTACTCTGTGATTCGGTCCGGATTTTCGGGAAACTCAAACTTTGTGGTAGGTCCCGATTACATAATAATTACTACGTAGGTAGTTAGTTCTCTCTTGTAAATGCAAAACCGACAGACATATTTTTAGTGGCACTATATTGATAGTTTTATAGGTAGATTGGTAGGTACAGAATTAACACGGGAATTCCCCAGTTCATCTAAAATTTTAGTGATTTTCAAGGATACTGTAATCGCTTATTTCCATTCCAATGCCGCTCAGTTAAATGATATAGGATATAATTCTGAACATATTTTGGGTTTGGTTTTATTTTGGCAGCGTCAACGATATAATTGTTCACAAAAAAGCGCGGTACCATTTTTTACAACAGTTAAACTAAAGCTAAACCAAAACCAAAAACGTTCCGTTCGAACTGTAAAACCGTTGTAAAATAGCGCGATTGGTCCCTTGGTTGCGTTCTGAAATGGTTCCTGAAACTTCATCTTGATGTGGTCAGCCACAATACGTCCACTGCTGGAAATAAGCCACTCCCATACACTACCAGAGCGACCGGTTGGAAGCGGCCTGCATTAAACGACGTCCCGCGACTTTTATCAGATCGTCTGTCCACCTTGTGACGCCCCACGCTGCGCTTGCTGGTGCGTGGTCTCCACTCGAGAACTTTAATGCATCACCGACCATATTTCTTAGAGCCGAGCATTACGTGCCCTGCCCACTGTCACTTCAACTTACTGTTGGGTTGGAGTTAGGTTAAAGTATTTTGTCTCTTTTTGACCACAATCTCACCTGATGGGAAGTGACGATGTGGCCGAAGATGAAGCACGCGATCTCAGTAGATGCCTATTCACCCTGCTCTTAAAGATCCCAAGGTTGTAGGATTCAGGAAAGACTGACGCCGGAAGGGAGTTCCATGACTTGGCTGTTCGCATTATGAATGAAGAATCGAACCGCTTAGTTATGTTAACTACATTAGTTAGGTATGTTAACTAAATACGGGTGGAATCCCTCCCCGCGCCTAGTAGGTAGTCCGAAGATGGAATGGCGATGGTGGAATAAGATTGTGTAATTCCAATCTTTCCTTTTAGTTGCGCAATTAACAAGTGAATTTATTGTAACATTGTCATGAAAAGATTCGAAACGAAAACCTTATTGTGGTAACCTTTCTGTGCTATGCTGTACGTACGTACCAGCGTCCCGTGCTGGTACGGTACGAAATATCGATCAAGCACACTCAAAAAATAGGTCAACGACATTATAGATTATATGAATCGCACTCAAGCGGAGATTATATGCGCAGAAAGCTCGGTTTTGTAGCTGAAAACTTAAAATTGGCAACTGTGTCAGTTGGCAACATTTTCCTATGCTAAAGGTATTATTTTAGTTAGGTAATTAGGTACCTACTACCTACACATCATATAGGTATATTATCTATAGCACTTACAGGAAAGGCGACGTGCATCGTGGCGCATTGTTGTCCTAATTATTATTGGTTACTGCCTAGGTAGGTACTTGGGATATCATACATGTCACGAATTCAACTTCCGATCGGGAACAATTCGGAGAAAAAAACTTTTCGGTCAGTGTAGCCTTCGGGGCGGGTTCTTATCCTGGGATCTGGGTGCTCTCGTGAATCCCAGAAATGTACAGCTGACATTTACCCTAGGATAATATAGTTCAAGAAAGAGATCGAACCATTTCCAAACTGATATATCTTAGTTAGGTAGGTACAGTCAGAAACAGATAAACCTTTACAAGCCTGCATAACACAAATTAAGTTTTCTCAAGAAATGAACGTATAGGTATTACTTATTTAGACATTTTTTTATTTAGTTACAGCAATCACTGACTTCAATAATGATAATAAAGTTCAATTGAAAATGTTCATGATAGGTATCCTGAGAAAACTACAGTTGTGCTATGCTTTAAAGGACTGTACTAGCATAATGTGCACTTTGCACTCCAAATTGAGTAGGTAGGTACCTACCGAGGTAGTTACTCTTTCTTCAGCGCAACTGATGAGTAACAAAACTTTGTCATTGTATTTTTTTTGCCAATAAGTCTATCGAATCCGTCACTTTTCCCGATCTGTGGTTTTACGTCTAAAGTTCCATTTGCAAGTGCATTACATTATTTTCTTATTATCTTTTCACGGGGCTTCGCTCTCGCTTGTACCCCTTATTTTACTACACCCCAACTTACGATTACCTTAAAATGAAGTTTTTGTTGGTACTTACTCAAATAATGTCCTACCTATTTCTAAAAACAGTCGGAGGTTCTGAGATACCTACATAGAACTGAGGCAAAACGCTAATAACAATATGAGTTTAAAAAGTTTTATTATTTATTTTTTAATGTAAATTCATATGGGACAAGTTCCTGCAATAAAGATTTTTATTTTTTATTATTATTATTAAAACCAAAAAAACCCGATAGCATATTTTGCGGGCGCCATGATGGATTTTTCACCATAAAATGTACCCTATGACACTCCAGAGATCAAGACGAATCTAACGACACCATGCATTTCGAAATAGATCAAACACTTTAGGCTTTTATAAATCTACATACATACACTCGAAAAACATTACCCTCCTTCCTTGGGCAGTCGGGTAAAAACGAAATGTGAATTTTCCAGCATTTTTTTTTGAATATGCCATGCGGGTTTTTCAGTTACCTATTGTACCAACTGAGTATACAGAACTGTATTCTGAGTGTACCAAGATATAATTATTTTACTATTGTACAGAAGGACGCCAGCCCATGAAAATTTCTTTCCGGAAGTGATTTTATTTTTAAATGCCTGTTGAGCAAGCCTTAAAATATTTAACAACTACGAATTATCGTTAACTTATAGGTACCTACTACCTAATTACCTTTAAAGAAGTCTTTAAAACCGGCTTTATTTCATTACTTAAAGGCATTTTGATCACCGTTTTTTTTGGAATGAGAACCTAATTTGTAGCAGTGTATATTTTTGTGTTAGGTAGGTACTTAATGGGATGCAAGAAAGTACTCTTCAAGAACTCCAAATGACTCACGAATTCAAAATTACGATAAAAATTCAAAGCAACCACATATAACTAGGAGCACTTACCTGAGGGGATTATGTGAAAAATTAGTAGAGAAAGCACTATGAATCCTGTCAACATTTTTCCAACTGTGCTAATTCGTACACACTAAACATTGACTTAAAATTGAGAATCGTTTGCATCGTGCAATCGTTTAATAAATCTAAATTAAAACCACCACACAATTTTGTTTCACACTTAATTAAAATAATTCAATAACTACTTATTTTTCATCTAGCAGTTGAATTTGAATTCTATTCACTGTTCTCTCGGGTTGTGAAAACACGAAACATTTTAACTACAAATACAAACGTCTGCACACTTCAACGCGGCAAAGCGAACTTGTCCACAGATTACTCAGATAATGTCTAAACTTGTCCGTTTTATTTAGTAAAGTAATCTGTGGAACTTGTGCGACGGACCGATTGGCCGACCACAGAGTTTTTTTTTCACTCTTCTCTGAGAAGGCAAAGGGATCATGGCCCCCTACTATGTCTTATTGCTCATATTTCTTCAGTTTATTGAAGTCAGTCTCGGTCAAAACAATTCATTCGTCAAATGATCTGGTCACGGCCAAATGAAGTAGTAGTAAATAGCAAAAACCCCACCAAATCTGACTGCTGATTTTTGAGGTTTAACAATAATGTTGAAAAATTAACAGAAAACAAACGAGTTTAGCAATTTACATAAGTATACAAACCGTTTGGCAACTAAACTGTATGTAAATATTCGACTACTTACGAATGAAAAGAAAGCCCAACCAATCTATCTCTCACTATCATTATTTCAGCCTATTTTTACACCGCAAGATTTTCACAAGATGTCCAACTTATACTATCACGAAATTGAGCACAAAACACAGTGAAGTAAAATAAAATCTGGTAATTCTTACTGCCAACTTTGTCCATAGTTTAACAAAATGAAGTGCTGACACGCAATATGGAACAAAAAATATAATGTTTCTTTTCTCTTACATGAATAAAAATTGAAAATAATTTTGGACCAAAATTATTTATAAACTCTTTTCTGTAGCCCATTTTGTGCGAGTCAAAAAGAAAATATGTTTCGTGTTCTCACACACAGGGAAGCGGTAATATCTTCAGCAGTAAAGCATGCTAGATATACCATACTGCAACGAAACAAAACATTTGGTCTTACCGAACCAGTTCTGGCTGTATAGCCATAGTACCCGTTGCTTGTCTAGAAAGGATCGAAAAAAAAAGAAAATATACTTCATGGTTTTGTTTTGACAGCTGAGCCCACAGATTACGGCTGAGCCGCTTCCTTCCCCCCTCCCTGGGCGGAAATCCGCCGTGGCAACTTTGCGCGTGTAAACTTTATAAAAATGTTTATTTATTTCTGTTATGATATATTTAATATGAATTAAGTTTGCACGTTTGTTGTAGATTATGTTGTATTTTATTTATGAGTATTTTATTGCTGACAAAATGAATTTTATTAATCCTATAAGCAATGTATTTATCGGATGCTGTGCGAGTGCGTATTTAATGGAAGTTTTAATGGCAAGAGCTCCGAGTAGCGCGAATCTCATCACATTTCTTCAGTTCTTCTTCATAGCTCTTCAAGGTTTTGTTTTCACTGCAAAATTCGGTACAGTAAGTTCCCATCCGCTGTTCAATTATTTGCTAGCATCAAACAGGTAAACAAATAAAAGACGGACTATCAAGCTAGCGAAGCCATATATTTTCGAAGATTTAAGTGATGTGGAGCGCATGATTATGGGGATTCAAAAAAAATTATGAAAATTCACTTTTTTTTGGAGTTATTCTGCCTCCATGCTATAATATTACAATTTAATCCAAATGAGCATAATTTACTTTGTTATATCTATGTACTTAGATTGTAAATTAATTTTCCAGGTAAAGTCAAGAGTTCCTCTAAAACGCTATGCCCTTCTGGTTGCATTATTCTTCACAACAAGTGTGGCAAACAACTATGTGTATGCATTGCATGTACCTTCCACCCTACATATGATAATCAGGTAGATTTTGACATTTAAATATTTATATTTTCCAAACATGGGTAAAAAAAAGGACTCAACTTTACTAAGATCAAAAGTAATCTGGCATTACACTTTTAAAAATATTGTAATGCTTGCAAATCTTCTATTGGATGCAGTAGGTATTACCTTCAACTTTACCTTATCACTCATATTACCATCACATGTGGGGTGCTTCACTTTTAATTAGGTGGAGTAGAGTCCTTTTTTCTGGTTTCCAAATTGCAGCACTGCACAATAAATAAACAGTTGGTTCAATTTATACCCGACTGTGCAACATAGGAGGGAAATGTTTTTCGAGTGTATGTATGTATGTGTTTATTAGTCCAAACCTTAAAGATACATTTAAATAATTTCAGGTCTGCATCTTCTCCGGCCAGCATGCTAGTGTCATGGTACATAAAAAAGCAAGCTCCAAAACAAAACAAATGCCTTGGTTCTGTTCTCATTACCATTGGAGTCGCCCTAGCAATGTATGGAGGAGCAACAATTGTTGAGCAAAACACTGGCGAATTAGTTTATTGGTGCATAGGTGTTGTGATATTAGTTTCCACTCTATTTCTGGGTGCCTTCACTGGTCTCCAACAAGAGATTCTTTATATGAAGTATGGCAAGAATCCAAATGAGGTATGAACTTGTTTTTAAACACAGTAGCCCATGATAAGATCAAACCCAGGGTTTGCTACAGGCAGAAAACTGCAGAACTGAGTTATTATGCTACAATGGCAATTTTATGAGAGATTGTTCAGAGTTTTTTGTTTCAGATGCTGTTTTATACACATGCTTTACCGCTACCTGTATTTATGGGTATCTACTCCCAACTCCGGGACACAGCAACAAGTCTTCCTTACGAAATTTGGTTCATAATCTCAATGAATATTTTATCTCAGTTTTACTGTACACATTCAGTCCACAAATTAGCAACTAAGGAGACTTTTGTAACAGTAACTTTCATTTTGACACTAAGGAAATTTGTATCTTTGTTGATATCCTCCATAGTTTTTAAGAATAATCTGACGAGTTCACATGTGATAGGAACAGTTCTGGTCGCCGTGGGAACTTACGTTTATTTTGATTACTTTGAAAATAGGCAACAAAGGCCGGTTAGCTTTAAAGATGGGTGATAAGGAATAGGGGACATCTTATAGGTCCATCTGCAGCACTGGGGTCCATTAATCCATTAAATCCAGTAAAAGAGATTTGGTCTATTATGTACATTCGTGTACATTTTATGTACATTCTTCGTTATCTATATTAATAATGTTGACCAATGAGAAAATATAATGAAAGTGTGCCAACCAATCACAAGATAGGTCTGCTGGAAGAAATTTCATTTTTTTTTTTTTTTTTTTTTTTATGCATAACGGGTTGGTACTTGACCTCAATCACACCTGATGTTAAGTGAAGATGAGGTCGAAGATGGAAGCGTACTGACCCGGAAACCCCAACACATTTGGGGGACTGGCTATCTTATCTCTGACAACCGGAACACGACAATGCTATTAACATTGCTGCTTGGCGGCAGATTTAGATAAGATGGTGGTAGCTAGCCAGGCGGACATTTAAAATGCCCTACCACCAACCAAACCGAGTACTTAAATATGTACCCCGCTGGGGATCGAACCCGCGACCTCCGAATCGTAAACCCAATGTTGTTTACATTGAGCCACGGAGGCGGTTTATTGTAGAAATAAGCAGAACCTGTTGTGTCGTCTCTATTATGTTGTATCTGTATGTCTTTTTTTCTTGTGTGCAATAAATGATAAATAAATAAAATAAATAAGATAGGGGGAAAATAGCAGTTACACAGCCCACATGGTTTTCAATCGGCAACCCTATAGTAGGCTTTATACAGGGTGTAACGGTTAAGTGTAGTCATATTTTAAGGGCTTGTTCTACCCATCAATACGAACAACTTTTACTATGGGGGCAACTTCGAAATCGCGAAAAAAAAATCAGCTGTTTCATACATTGCATCGGGAGGTTATTGAAATTTTCTATGGAACAGCTGATTTTTTTTTCGCTATTTCGAAGTTGCCCCCATAGTAAAAGTTGTTCGTATTGATGGGTAGAACAAGCCCTTAAAATATGACTACACTTAACCGTTACACGGTGTATACCTATTAACAAAAATTCAGCATCAGCACAGCGCACTTTATGAGAGAGACGACTAATTTCCTTCATTGTTATGAAGTACTATATTTAAGGAACTTAATTCAGAGGCACAAATATTCTTTGAAGTAATATTTATGGGACTTGTACATTTTGAAGGTTCTTTTGGTATACAGATTCTAATTGTAATATAAGAAATATATAATCAATGATATGCATATAAGAAATGAGGATTCTAGCATCACCTGGGGCCAGAATCCTTGCAAGTAATATTGAATAACAGAAAACTTCAGTGCAGTAGCACAATTTTTTCCTTTAAGCCATTATTTGAAGCAAACATTATCAAAATAGCCTCCACTGTGAGGATTGTAGTTTCATTGACATGATATAACAATCTAGTTAGACTTTGTACAGACGATGGCCTATGTAGGCCATAGAATTGGATATGTAGCCATTTTAATATCTATGTGGTCTTTAATTTTGTTATGGAGCACAACTGCTCCATATTTACCTGTGGTGTGGATTTGGTTTGGCTGAGTATAGCAGGTTGGCTTCAGTCTCTTTTGTCCTATAATTAGTCTGGTCAAACTGTATCTCCCATGTGTGAACAGCAAGTGTAAACAAGTAGTATTGAAGCATAATATGTCATGGGTGGTTTTAAAAATAATCTTTAAAAGAGTACTAAATGAATTTGCAATACTATTTTTATTATATATTTATAACAAATAAACACTCCACTATTTTATGTGTTCTATCAATAAAACTAATAAAATTATCCCATTTTAAATATATTTAGGTCATCTTAAATAACAATTTTATCCTAATATCAAATACGTACATTAACTATGTAGGTGCTGAATTTACTAAAATTATACAACTTTGTCAGTGTACATAATGTTGGTTTACAAAGCTACTACAAGAAATGAAACATTGTTAAAAATGTTATCTATTTGTCCGATAAAACTACATACTTATTTAAAACCTTAGTCCCCTAACACTTAACTAGTAAACAGACACACAATTCATTCAACACCATTCTTTATAATAGTTTACTCCCATTGTACATAATTTCCCTTGGAGACCACCTCAATACCTGAAAGTAACAAATTAAAAAAATGTAATTAATAAAGAATTTGGCAAATGAGATGAAAATATAGAAACATAGTCATACTAGTATTATAAATGCTTTCAGGCCTAAACTGCTAAACCCAATGTATTGAAATTTGGCATTTTTTCATTGGCATCATAATGCTTGAGGTATTTACTCAAAACTATTAAAAAGTTCAAATCAAAATCAATATTATGACAACAATAACTTCGAAATTATGACCAAATAATAAAAAATTGAGTATTTCTTTTGCCTAAAAACATAAAAAGGACATGACATTTGAGTAATGTAATGTCACATGTAAAATTATGGATAAAAAATCTTAAGAAATTGAAAATAAGATCTGGGTAAACTGTTAAATATAAAGTCCAGTTCCCTACACATAAAATATAATCATATTACAAATTCACTGGGACGTATGCAACACTTGTGAACCTTCAACAGACTGCCAAAACAAGGATTTTTTGGGACATGAGTCTCGATTCCCGCCGAGTGTAGTGTAGAACTTTCCACGATGCTTGCTATCATCTTGGAGTTAGATTCACACAGTAATTGGTGTAATTAAATAAAAAAGATATCGAAGTACGTCCGTGATTTCCTGAGAAAACTTAATTTATATTGAGCAGGTCTGTAAAGATTCATCTGTGTCCAACTGTACCTAAACTTCGTCATCACTCATATTATTGTATTAAAATGTAAATTTACCTGTTCTTGCTGTCGGATCGGCTTCGTCGGTCGCGAGATCGGGAGCGACGCACCGACGGTGACCTACGGCGTACGGAGGGTGAACGCCGGAGGGAGGGAGACCTTCCGCGAGAGTACGACCTACGGCGCGGACTCCGGCTCCGAGACCTGCCAACGGTCAACCCACATGTTACTACTATCCATCCATACAGTCACAGAAAGATTTTGAAAACTGGAATTCATGATCTTATATATCATATTATAACCTATACACACTTAAGATTGAATTTTAACTCCTGTATAAATATTCTTACTTTGTCAATTGTGTGATTAATTAACATTCATTGTTGTAGTGATTTCCAAGTTTTAATTTAACAATTATTAAGTTAGTCAATGGTGGCGATTCTGAAGTGGCCACTAAAATTTGAATTTAGAGTGCTCTAACTCCATTTCCTATTCTACGTCGCATCTCTAAAATTTTGAAGTTCAATTCAATTTATATTTTAGAGCAAAACCTATTCCAGAAAGTCATGAGAAATCTTGACATATTATTAGTTCCCTAATAGTAGTGTAGTCGCCATCTAAAAACTTCACGTTTAAAATTAGAGAGTAGGTTCTTCCAGATTTATTAGTCTTATCTACAGCCAAAGAAGTGGGAACTTTCTATAAAAGTCTTTTGTAGGGGTACAAAAAATTTTCCTAACATGTTTTATGTGAGAAATAATAATGCCTAATCTAATATTTTTAAATTTGTTTTTTCAAGGTAAGACTTAATTTTAGTAACTCTTAAGTATCAATGATATCAAACAAAATCTTTGATTGTAATATAAAACAAGTTAGTTGTCGAACGCGAAGAATTATGATAGAAGAGATCTTTTAAAAAAATGTTGCCATTTTCTTAGTATGGATAAAGAAACTTACCAAAGCCTATTAGGCAAATTAGGAGTCAAAAACATAAGCCAACTTAAATTATAAACTGAGGTGAAGAATTCCATACATTAAATCATTGATTAATAAACATTTCAAAAAACCTGTTCTGAAATAAATATATTTGATTTTGACTATGGCAATACAGTGCGTCAATTCAATTTAGGCATCCGTAAACCATCTCTTTTGGTGATGGGCATATTTCGGAATAGCACATTTTAGGAAATGCATTTAAAATTAGAGATTTTAAGATTTTGGTTAGTTTAGCGACTGCACGGCAGAATCGACACCAATAGTTTCATTAATAATTACATTCTACATTACTTTAGCCCTAGTCAACACCTAAACGCCAACACAAATTCCACTAGTGCTAAATACAGGTAAGGTAAGGTAGTGCTAAGTATAGGATTTAAAAAGTACCGAGACTTGGTGAGCCTGAAGAAAGTTGTCGGCCGTTGTTGGGCTGCTGTGAGGCCGAAGGGACTTTAACTTGAATACCGAGGCGGAGACAAGTTTCAATTTATCTTGCGTTGAGCGGTGATGTTAATCGGAAGTTTCGAGAACAAATTGTGATGACACGGGGAGAGTCGATCGCTGAGGTATTTCTAGCACGGTGCTTCGGTGACGACGAGTGTGTGCAGTCGGTGAAGCATCAGGAGACAGGATGGCATTCAGGAAGGTAGGTTCCTATACTGTGCGGCTCTCATCATTAATGCGTAATTCGTGTCCAGGTTGTGGGTTGGTTAGGATTAGGTGATGGCTGTCAAGAGGATGGTTATAGGGATGCTGTAGTTGGAGACTTTGGCTGCACGTAGAAGTTTGGAGAGCCGATCGCAGAAGTTGAACGGGTTGTTGACGTTGCTAGCGGCGTTCGCGCATGTCTTATTGGTAAACGAGCCGTAGTTGTGGTGAAGAGATGTGGTGAGGTCGTTGGTGTGTTGGTGGTTGGTTGATAAAATGGACCTGCAAACGTTCCAACACCCACCACATTTAGTATCTCCTTAGGCAGTTTCTTAATTTAATTCATTAGCAGATTTAAAATTAATGCATACCAAATTATATATTTCTGTGAAAAAGACATTGCAGCCAAGCTATAGCTTGGTCAATTAACACATTCATGGGGTACTTGAGTATGTATGTAAAACACTGAATATTGGCAGTCGAGTCATGTTACTGTAAATAATAACCACCTCGAATCATCTGCGATATTGACCATTAAATAGCATTATGCCATTTGCATCATACATTTAAAATACAAGGCAACCTGGGTGTTTCCCTATGTAAAAATAAATGCAAGACTAGGCATAGTATACTCATATTGTAAAATATAAATTGTAAATAATTAAAAAGGAAGTAAATAAGTACAAAATAAGTAATAAAAACATCAAATAATTTCAATGTTTAGGAAACACAAGTGAGATAAAGATGTTTTATATGTAAGAACATGAGTAATTTATACATGCAGATGTTGAAGTTACAATTAGGTACTACATGTCTTGCCTTGCCAAAATTATTTACTATACCAAAATTATTTACAGGGTTACGTTACGTCTTGTATTTTATTATTTGAAATGAATGGTGCTTAATGATAACAACCAATACTAATTGCATCATTAATGTTACAAATTAATCATGGTGCTGGTCAATGAAGCAGATGAAACCAGGTGGATTATAGGTCGAATTGTAAAAAATATGAAGAACACTTCTTGTTAAGTATACAAATTCAAAAATATTTATTTCTCTTTTTTTTTTTCTGTTTATAATTTCTTCAGGAAAAAAAAACAAATTCATTTGCTATCAATCTTGTAACTTGAAAGTTCAGTTTTCTTATTTAATTTCCAATATGCAATCAGTCCTTGTAATTCCTTTGAAGCTGGAGAGAACTAGAAGTACAATTCTACTATTATGTAATGTTAAATTGTACATCTAGTTATACAGGGCGTCCCAAAGTTATGGGACATGAAGGGGAAGTACCTTAAATATCGTAGATAGTGAATTTTGCTCAAAGAAGACTTTATGTTATTTTTAAAAGTTAGTAATTCTGCATTCATAGATTTTCTAAAAATTATTTGCTTCGGCTGGGAATCGAACCGACTCAAATGTGAAAAAAAAAACACCCTACTTTTATGATGCCAATCGAAAGAATAGCTAAAAAATAATAACTCTGCCTAAGTAACATAGTATTTTAAAAGAAAGGAACAACGTGAAATTAATCATTTTAATCAAATAAAAAACATACATGAAACTGCCGTAGTCAATTAAGTAGGTATTTTTTTGTAAATTAATTAATTAAATGCTCAAAATGTGATCCCTCTTGTCTTACGCAAATCGCCAATCTTTTAATGAGCCCGCTGCCTGTTGATTTTCTAATCATTTTATGGTGAACACTCGATGTGATATGGCACAATTCTGTTTGCAACTCGCCTACGTTCTCGTATCGCTTTTTGTATAGCATATCTTTCACGTATCCCCAAAAGAAGAAATCTAATGGTGTGAGGTCCGGGGATCTGGCCGGCCATCTAATCGGTCCATTTGTACCAATCCATGTAGGAAAACATTCATTTAGAAAATCTGCTGCTCTCCGACTATTATGAGCCGGAGCTCCATCTTGTTGGAAAATTAAGTTTTCTTGCTCCGCCGCGGAATGGTTTCTTATCTTATCCCTTAAAATTTAAGAACAACATTTAAAAATATCACTTCTTTTTAAAATATCTTAAAAAGTATGCATTCAAACAAACGCTGTCATAAACTGTTCCATTTTCAAATTACAAATTATTTATTTTTGTTTTTAATTTGCCTTCTGTCTAGCTTACAGAGGACGTATTGAAATACAAGTTTTATCATTTCATCTACACGTGCACTTATAATAAGGAAAACTATGTTAGTACCTATTTTATGAAGTGGGTACTTATTTACGAATAATCAATGCTATCTTTGGAATGATAATATCGCTACTTTTCGAACGTCGTCGGCAATAAATAACTTTCTTGAAATTTGACTCAATCATTTTATGTTGGTCCTTTCTTTTAAAATACTATGTTACTTAGGCAGAGTTATTATTTTTTAGCTATTCTTTCGATTGGCATCATAAAAGTAGGGTGTTTTTTTTTTCACATTTAAGTCGGTTCGATTCCCAGCCGAAGCAAGTAATTTTTAGAAAATCTATGAATGCAGAATTACTAACTTTTAAAAATAACATAAAGTCTTCTTTGAGCAAAATTCACTATCTACAATATTTAAGGTACTTCCCCTTCATGTCCCATAACTTTGGGACGCCCTGTATAGACATCAAGAAATTATCATTATTGAAACTATCCGCATGAATGAAAATCAATTTTTGTAGATTTTGGGTTTAGACTTTTTTGCTTCATAAATTAAATACAACTTTTAACATACAAAACTATAGTTCCGTGTCTACAGAAGTGGTGCAAAAATGTATAAAGCATAATCTTTAGTTGTCAACTTATCTTTCGTGTAATTAGTGGTCATTTAGATTCCATAAAATAACATTATCAAAGTTTAATTTTGTAGTCTTGCGAGGCTGTCCAGTATAATATTACGCTTCATTTAAAACTTTAATTGTTTTAACTGGAAATTTGAGTTCAAAATTGAATCAATATTATAAATGTGAAAGTTTGGATGTTTGTTTATTTGTTGCTCAATCACAGAGAAATGGATGAACGGATGATATTTAGTATATAGGATTAAAACAGGATAACTTTTAACCGCAATAAAGTTATTCCATGCAGGCGCAGCAGCAGGCAAGAAGCTAGTATAACATAATATACAACATGCAAGTGTTCTTCATATTGTATCATCTTTTACCCAAATAGTCTTTGCTAATAAATAATATGAAAATTCTGTTGTACTTCACTCACCCATGAATGTGTTAAACCATTGACTTTACATACTGATTTCATTTTATATTATGATCACAATCAGTCACTGCAAGCAGCAGTTCTTTAGAGAAGTATGAAATCAATTGGGGATATTATATTATACAATATCAACATAGAAAAAATGTTAGACCTTTGAATTGCTACACAAAAGTTTATTATTGTATTTCTCTAGACAGCTGATGCTTGCAAAATGTACACCAGATAGTGGTCTCATTGGTAGAATTTTGGGACAAGTATCTTTTCATACTATGAAATAAGTTTGTAGTCTCTGTAAGCAAACTTAATAAGATCTTCACCAAAAGAAGGCAAAAGTGTACATACCTGGAGTATCGCCGTTCTCTTCTAGTACGACCATTTGACATTTCAACACGAATGCGGGTGCCACAACAGCGCCTACATAGAAATATAGTATCATTGATTACATCTATTGGATCAAGTATTCCAGATGGTTTTCAATTGAAAATAGTGGTGTTATAAATAATAATTACTTTGACAATCATCATTTATCTAAAAATTAAGATTAAAAAAAAAATAGTTTATATATTATGACCCATGCACAATTTGAACAAGTATAACTGTGGACCACAATAAAAATTCTTATGAAAGCCTTGGGTCACATGAACACATAAAAAAACTGTTCCCCACACCAAGGCAAGTGACATTCACAAAAATGACACATTTCAGTCTTAGTGTGGAGGTATTATGCTTTAGCACACTTATGACTCAAGCGTTTCACATTGAGAATGAAACGGATCTAAGGAGCATGCATAATATTGTCAAGACTTTCTATTTTACCCTTGTTCATATTAATATCACCTGCCTCTGCATTTCTCTCATTTACACAGGTAATCTATTTCAAAGACTAATGGGCTACTGTAAAAAATACTTATTATCAATAGAACAATAAAGTGACTTTAGTACATAAATTATGAATGACTTCAATTTTACGCTCAGAATCAAGCATGTTCCCTTGAGTTTTATTTTTAATTACAGACTTTAATATTTACTGCAGGTCTATAACATTTCAGACAATACCTACCTACTTATTTAGTTAACTAAGCAAAGCTGTACTCTCAATTATTTGACAAGATTTACTATCCAAATTCATCCCTCTCTGTGCCCTAGAGTTGCATGACATTGCCATACTGGAATAGCAAGTGCTTACCTACATTAGGTTCTTATAAAAATACCTCATGTTGGATTCTGGGTCAAGTTGACATCCAAGATGGCGGACATGCTAAAAGGGGCGCCTCCCTTTCAATGATCGATAAAATACTAATTTTGTGCTATACTATTTTAAATAGTGGAGATAATCATTCTTTTGCACTCACGTTCCATCCAAACCGCGCACTGCATCTTCAGCATCACGTGGGTCTTCGAATTCCACAAAGGCAAAGCCTGGAGGATTTCTCGCTACCCATACATTACGTATGTTACCATATTTCGAGAAAATCTTCTCTATTTCATATTTTGAAGCGTTTGTGCCAAGGTTTCCGACATAAACTTTGCAAGATAAATCCCATTCCCGATAGCGAGACGACATCTGGAATAGAGAAAGTCAAATAACATTTACGCACAGAGAAGACAGACGCCATATTGGCATGATTTGATGAAGCTAACATTAGCATGATCACAGAAAATTGAACCGGAATTTTACAGATATCAGTAACACATTCGTACCTTGTTTGTTAATAATATCGCGGTATTTAGAGTTCGTTCACGAATTTGTATATTCTTCACGCAAAGTTGTACACAAGATGAACACAACCATTTAGAACAAGCGTCACCAAAGAGCGAATTGAATTTTGCGATTGATCCACAGATTACTCAGATAATGTCTAAAGGATTGATCAATGAATTCATTCGCAAAAGAATGGTGATTGATTTTTTTTTTTCGTTTTATTCTCTCTAGGAGAAGGCAAAGGGATCTAGCCCATAACAGCCACGTGTTATTTCTCTCATTTTTTCAGTTTGTAAGTCAGTCGCAGTCAAAACAAGTAATTCGTCGTATACTTGGCGTATACAGAGTCTAGTCACGGTCAAGTCATTCTTCAGTAAGGTGGCTTAATGCTTTACGATAGATTTTGGCGGCTTCTTGTGGGAACCCGAAAGCTCCGTTACGCACTTTAATTTACACTTCCCTTCACTTGTACACCATCACTAACGTTTGCTGCACAATATTCTGCCATTATTAAGCTTCAAACACTAGAATGCGCAAATTATAAGAATTATAAAGAAAAATGCAACTTCACTCGCCGAGTTCCCGCCAAAAAGTCCAAAGGTGATTGAATGATTGTGAAAACAGTTTCTTTTATGTTTGTTCTCCAACAATCTTGGAAGGCAAAAAAAATCCGAGCCCATACAGCCTCTAAGAAAAGAGATAAAACAAAAATCTTATGAGAATACAAAAGCTCAGTCACAACGTCCTTCGAAATTTAGTACATTTACAATTACAATTTACAATTACTGACTTTTACTTTATAGTACATAAAAAATCTAAATTTAAGAAATTTAAAATAAAGAACTTTACAACATCACCGATTTTCCATTCGTTGTAGGAAGGTAGGATAATAAAAAAAGAACGTCTTCAAGTGCGTTAGATGCAGACGTTTGTCTAGGACAAAAATCCGAGGGAATGGTACAATAGATCTACAAAATGTCGTATTGTTTATAAAAGGATACTAGCCCTGTCCTATCTAAAATTATTATTCTGACCTAAGAACAAGAGCAGGGTGGCATGAACCATGCAGTTTAATTTGACTGAAATAAACTATACGTTTATGTACGGATTATCTTCTATATTATTGCGAAGACCGCAACATAAGTGTTATATGTTACTGAGGGATATTTGAAAGGAAATAAGAGAAAGAAATAAGATTGGTTCAAAAGGACTAGTATCCAAAGCCGTAAAAAACCTTATTGCGCGCTCCAAGTCCTTTGGAAAAAGTATGAGTGCTTTTTGGCGGGAACTCGGCGAGTGAAGTAGCATTTTTCTTTATAAGTCTTATAATTTGTGCATTCTAACTTTTGAAGCTTAATAATGGCAGAATATTGTGCAGCAAACGTTAGTGATAGTGTACAAGTGAAGGGAAGTGTAAATTAAAGTGCGTAATGGAGCTTTCGGGTTCCCACAAGAAGCCGCCAAAATCTTTTGTAAAGCATTCTGCCTCTTTACTGAAGAATGACTTGACCGTGACTCGACTCTGTATATGCCAAGTATACGACGAATGACTTGTTTTGACTGAGACTGACTTACAAACTGAAGAAATAAGATAAATAAGACATGGCTGTTATGGGCTAGATCCCTTTGCCTTCTCCTAGAGGAGAAAATAAAACTAAAAAAAAAAAGTATGAGTACGAGCTGTCATGTCCAGTCATGTCAAACAAAATGAGCAAGGGAACAAGATCATTTTTTGCGAAATTATTATAAAATTTTGTGTACCTACGAGACAATGGACGTGGTAGGTCTGTTAAATAATATAAACGACAAGTCTGATATGTTCGCGGTGAAAACATGGACTTCCGAGTGGTCGAACAATTTTCAAGACAATCAAGTGAGTCGATATTGATTTTATGTCACGATTTTGTTCAAATATGGTTTGCTAACTTTTTTAATACATTCTAAATAGAACATGATTTATTTATCCGTCTGTAATATAGTCGTATTATCAGTTGACGCGTACATATCTATATGAATAGATATACCCTTGAAATCACATTATAAATGAAGGATGTGTTCAGGATTACTCTCTTTGCTATTCTATCATATTTCCTGAATTATTTAACACAATCGATCGTACGTTATCGCAATCAATGTTTTCCTATTTGTTATTTCTCTATCTTCTTTTAACATTTTTAGGTACCTATCTTAACATCATCTCAGACCTAAGAGTGGGGTTAATGACCTTGATCTCGAGCTAAATAATAACAAGGCGTATTAGCACATGTGAATATATGAAATGTGCTAATATTATTGCCTCAAGGTTAAGACGTGTGTAATGAATGAATAATAAATAATTCGATCACATACATCAATTATCTAGTCCCAAACTAGGCCACAACTACGTACTATGGATACTGGATAAAAGTACATAAATATCAACACCCATGCATGTAACATCCATAAATATAAATGTTAAGGTCGTAAGCCTTTGAGTAATATTCATCAAACAAAAACATTTACTCATAGTGGGATTTGACCCGTATGCATTGGTTCGAAGGCAGAGTCAATAAATATAGGTTTTTGTTTTATTAGATTTTGTATCCAAATATTTAAGTTTTGTATTTTAACTAATTTCTATACACTTACAATCTATTTTATGTGCCCTTTATTGCTATTAAAGATATGTTTTATATAACACAACATTCCATTTGAAATCTGTAACCTAAGTGTAATCATTTGAAGTTCCCAAGAAGAACCGTCACCACTGTACAGTTTGTGATAAACCAGATGACTTGTTACACTTTTTGTTGGAGTGTGACCGTAGTGCAGATATTAGAGAACGATTTTTGATTAAGTCATTCCGATGACTTAATCAAATGTTGCATAGCTCCGGCTATGCAATGGGCAGCTCAGCTGTGTTTTGGCTGATATGCTCTGTAGGAGTGCTGTCAGTCTGTATAAATTTGTTGGATTGTCCATTGCAAAAAGAGAGTGAGGTTTAAAAAGGCGAATGTATTAATGAGGCTGGCATAGCACCCAGGGTGTACAAAAGCCTCAAATAAAAACTAGATTAAAAAAAAAAGTTCCCAATGTTGGTAAACTAACTTTTGGCACTCCTAGCTGAGTAACACAAATTTTTGAAGTAATCTGCAATACAATACGTTAGGAATTATCTTTATTGCACAAAATATTTTGCAAAATGCAAAAAATAATTATTACTGTAATAGTTTTAAGATTTATGGATATTTGCATGCTGATAAAAGTGGCTGAATAGGCGATAGAACCAGTACTGAAACATCTTATAATGTACCATTTTCAATAGCAAATAAATAATTTGTATTTTAGAACAGAATTAAGTGGCCTTATGAATAACAGCAACCTTTTCCAGACTAAAGGGAATCTCCTTTCAGTTATCTTTGTTTTTTTATGTAGATATTTTGACGTTACATTAAAAAGGGAATTCTTACAAGCAAGTCAATGTTTAATTTATATTATCCGTTGAACATTTTCTAACATATTGTAAATATTTATCAGGGTTTCACACAGTCAAATAATGATTTCTGTTTATATCGTTTGGACGATTTATGGTTGCTTGTGTACGTAGATGACATTATCTTAATGACACTTAATATAGACAAGTTAAATGGAATTTATGACATACTTAAGAAAGAATTTAATGTAAAGGACTTGGGACAGGTCAGTACCTATTTGGGTCTAGAAATTAAACAAACCAAAAATAAAATATTCGTGAATCAGGCAAATGCTGTAAAGAGATTATTGGAGAAATTTAATATGATAGATTGCAAAGGTTCGGATACTCCAATGGAAATCAATTTTTCGGTTGATTCAGAGGAGGAGATTATTAATGATAAACCTTATAGAGAACTGATAGGTTGTTTACTTTACTTGTCTACGTCGAGCAGACCTGACATTACCTATGCTGTGTCATATTTAAGTCGATTTCTAGATAGACCGACACAGTCACTATGGGCAGCTGCAAAACGCGTTTTGAGATATCTGAAACAGACGCAGTCTAGTGGCTTAGAATATGTCAAAACGAATGATAACTGTTTATACGGTTATTCCGATGCAGATTGGGCCGGTGATAAAATTGATAGGAAAAGTGTAAGTGGTACGGCAATTGTACACGGGAAAAACTTAATATCGTGGTTTAGTAAAAAACAATCGGTCGTAGCGTTATCCACTGCTGAAGCGGAGTATGTAGCAGCAGCGTTAACTAGCATTGAGTTAGTGTATATAAAACGCTTATTAGTTGATTTTGATCATAATAATGTTGAATCCTTACTTTTAGTCGATAATCAGAGCACCATAAAAATAATAGAATCAAATGAAAATAGCAAAAGAGCAAAACATATAGATATCAAATACCATTTTGTTAAAGATTTAATTCGAAAAAGGTTAATAAGAGTAAATTATGTGACTTCAAAGGAAAATGTATCTGATATTATGACAAAATCTCTATGTAAATTTACTCATAATTATTGATATAATTATGCCATTGCCTATGCATATAACTATGCATAAAATTGCCAAACTCAATATTAAATAAGTAATATTGTTATTGTTTTTGTTTTATATGAGAGAGTTTGTAAAATGCTAAATATGTCACACTTATTATGGTGTTCTGTACTTATAGGATGATTTTATTTATACTTAACATAAGTTTTTTTTTTTGTCAATTCTAATATCTGTATTAGTGAATTAGAATTGCGGGGGGATAAAGGGAATCTCCTTTCAGTTATCTTTGTTTTTTTATGTAGATATTTTGACGTTACATTAAAAAGGGAATTCTTACAAGCAAGTCAATGTTTAATTTATATTATTCAGTTTTTGGTATTTTATGGTTCCAATACAGACAACCCACATTTGCATTCGCTGATATTTTCTCTATCTAATATGTACAAATTAATCTAATATGTAATTGCCTTTTGTACAAATGAGTGAATTTTGATGTCTTGATGTTTCTGTAACCAATGCTAAGAATAGTGAATTATAACATACCAAGTTATTTTAAAATATATTTGATTATTACAAATATATTATATTATTGGTATGTTATACATACCAAGTTATTTTAAAATATATTTGATTATTACAAATATATTATATTATTGGTATGTTATACATACCAAGTTATTTTAAAATATATTTGATTATTACAAATATATTATATTATTCCCTCATACGACAGAAGGCCTATATTCCTGCAGTGGGATGTTTACGGGCTGATGATGGTAACAAATGAATTTGTGTCCGGTGATCTTAAAAGGATTTGTTTGTCAGAGACATTTATTTTAAAGTTTTGAAGCCTAAAGTTAGTATAACTATATTAAATATAGTAAATTAATCTTCCTGATATACTTAAGATACGGCCGTGGGGACCGGGAGCTCATAGCCACTTCCTTAGTTGGTTATGTTTATTGTGTTATGATGAGCTATAGGTTTTCATAAAATATAATAATTTATAGATACAAATAATATTTGAAATAAAAGGACTATTTATTTGCCACAACATGACTTTGATTGTTAGAATAAATATGGTGCCAGTCAATCAGAAATAGACCTATCACATTCTGTTATCATGCAAGAGACATAAATCAACGACAAATAATAGTTAAGTTAATTATGATTTAAAATAGGCGCAAGCTGCGTCGAGTTGCGGAAATCAAGCCCATTAAAACCTAAAAAAATATATAATTTTATTTAGATCAAGCAAAAATACATTAATTGGTAGAAGATGTCAAAATCAAACATACAATCAGAATACAGTATTAATCATTACATAAAATTACAGATTATATTTCAAATGTCAGATTTCTTTATTTAAAAATCTTATACTGAGTAAAACCCATGCTCACCCAAATATTCAAAAAGTACTTTTCTAAGTTTGTTATAATTCAATTTCGTCATTTCAACTGGTAATTTCAACTTTACTGTATCTGATTTCAACAATAGACATAAAGTATTGTAATAACTTATGGTGACACAAGGGGCAATTTATTGTTCTGACTTTGTATGAAAATCTCCACTTGCAACTGATAATCACCTAATTTCATTTAAAATCTTATTTCTCATCACTAAATGTGAGAGTTGCTAATATCCTTACAAATAGGGATTTTTGCCGACAGTTATGGGGGCCAAGGAAAAGTTGATTGACCTGTTAAATAACTAAATTGTCATTGCTCTCAATGGACTTTGGGTTAGGTCAGAGATAAGAAACTAAAATAGCGACAAACATATAATGTAATGATGACAGTTATTGCTGCAAGGGCATTGGATACTGAAATGATAAATATAACAGTAGTTTACTAAGATTATCAGTACTTTATATTGCTAATTTCTTCCTGCAACTTTGTCCGCCTAGGTCACTGAATAAAAACTATATTTATCAACATAAAACATAGCCTATATCATTCGAGAACAGCTTGAACTTATCATATATACTGAAGAAAAAGGAAAATGACTAACAGCATTTCTTATAGAATGGTCTAATTTTAAAGATTTCGTTGTTTTTGAAATTATTAGGATATAATGCTGAAACACGTTTGGAGATTTAATTATAATTTTTCTAGAATGCTTGAGATATTAACTTTGTTGGAAATATTTTTCCTCCCTCTGCCTTAGGAGTGGAAATTCAAAAAAATCCCGCCTTCGTGGGGCCTCTTAGTAATCTGAGGTGAATTTGAATACAGGTGAATTTGAATACAGGTGAATTTGAATACAGGTGAATTTGAATTCGTGTAATTCCCATTAACTGGTGACGCAACACTTGATTACGAACAATTTTCCCCAAGGAAAATTTTCGTAAACCCATACAAATTCTGAAACCACCACCAGTATGGAAGTCCAACAATTTTCTGCTGGTGACTCCACTCCTGATTACGAACAACTTTTCACTAGGAAGGAATATTGTTGGACTTCCATACTAAAGGTGTTGTCAGAATGGTTTACTTTGTATCAGTAATTGAAAATTTTTTGATCGAATTCGGCTATGGTGCCTTGGGGAAAGTTGTTCGTAATCACAAATGGAGCCACCAGTAAACAGGAATTACACAAATTAAATTGCCAAAATTTCACCAACATCACCTCACACGTTTGAGGTGTGTGATGATCTTTGAGTCAGTCAGTCAATTAGGGCATTGTCTTTTATTAATCTAGATTATAATATAATGATAATTTTTACTGATACTCATTTCACTCATAATGTCACATTCATCGTTAAGTAACGATGTGGCCGAAGATGAAGCGCGCTCACACAGCCCCAACAGCCCACCCCCGGGGTGGCTGATTATATTATCTCAAATAGCGGGACATAACACTACTATCAACATTTCTGTTTGGCGTAAAGTTCGATAAAAATGATGGCTAGCCGGACATTTAATAATGCCGGATGCCCAAACCGAGTACTAAACATGTTCGCCATTTGAAATTGAACTCGTGAAAACTTCAGGTATTTATTTCAACATCATCATTTTCCTGCCCTTATCCCACTCTAGGTGGGGTCGGCAGAACATGTCATCCTCTTCCACTCTCCTCTATCAGCCGTCATCAGTCGTATCAAAGGGTGAGTATGGACTCACCCCTTTCACACACATATAATTTCTCACGCAGTTTACCCACACCTTCTTCAGTCTTCCTCTACCTCTGTATCCCTCCACATTCATACTTAGCACTCGTCTTGTTACGTGGCTTTCATCCCTCCTCATAATGTGCTCAAACCATGCTAACCTACTCCTACTCCTCAACTTTTTTGTTATTGGTGCCTCTTTTAAACTTCCTCTGATATACTCATTCCTGATCTTATCCATTCTAGTCACACTACACATCCATCTTAGCATTCTCATCTCTGCCACATGCATTCTACTTTCATCAGTCTCTTTCATTGCCCAACATTCAGATCCATACATGGTGACAGGTCTTATGATGTGATGGTTTTGTAAATTTTCCCCTTGAGTTTCAGAAGCATCCGTGGGTCACACGTAGTCCCCGAAACCTGTCGCCATTTCATCCATCCTGCATTTATCCTATTCCTCACGTCCTGGTCAATATTGCCGTCGTTCTGAAGTTATGTAATTTCCGGTACCTAGGACCGGAAATTTGAGCAGATTGGTATCAACTCCCGCTTAAGGCTAAATTGGAAAAACTGGATGGACCACCAAAGTCGCAGAACAGATGTTCGGTTTTCGTTCTGCTGAGCTTCAGTCCGACACTCTCCAGTCTTTCCTGCCATTTTTCCAACCTGCTCTGGACCTCAGTCGCATTTTTTCCGACAATGACAATATCGTCGGCGAACAGCATACACCAGGCTGCCTCCTCCTGTATATTTGATGTTAGTGCATTCATAATCAGAAAGAACAGATAGGGGCTTAAACTCTCACTGGTGTAAGCCCACCGCCACATCGAACCTGTCGGTAACCGACTGGACATGGAACGTACAAGCCGCATGTTCTCCCCAGGCACTCTTTTCTTATTCAAAGCCCACCACAGAACCTTTCTAGGTACCCGGTCGTACGCCTTCTCCAGGTCAAAGAACACTATGTGCAGGTTTTTATGCGCATGTTTGTACTTTTACAAACGTGCGCATAAACTTCTTAAACTCATGTCATGTTGTGGAGGCTTTGGGAATGTTTTATAGCCGGACGCCTGCCTGACGCCAACCCTCTTTGGGAATACTGTTGCTGGCGACATTCCTTCGGGTGCTCCTAGGTGCTTGGTGGTATGCACCGGGCATGTCTTTCCCTTTGCCGGTTTCTACGGCGCCCCGGGTTGTGAAGGGTCTGGCACATTCTACGTTTTTCTTCCACTTCCAGGCCAGCATGGAAGAGAAAATTTATTTCTAAAGGTATTTATTTCAACGTAAGATACATAATATCATTTGTTGAATGTCACTTTAAATCTATTGGAAATAAAAATAGGGCTTAAGCATTTCTCGATCAGACAGTATATCCTACTGCTTCGGAAAGGGACATCATCTGTGGGAAAAGAAGCGGTGAAAGAAACCCACAGGATCATTGTGAAATAGGCAGTTCTTACAAAATATTACCAGTAAATGAGAGAAATGAGATATAATGCTGAAACACGTTTGGAGATTTAATTATAATTTTTCTAGAATGCTTGAGATATTAACTTTGTTGGAAATATTTTTCCTCCCTCTGCCTTAGGAGTGGAAATTCAAAAAAATCCCGCCTTCGTGGGGCCTCTTAGTAATCTGAGGTGAATTTGAATACAGGTGAATTTGAATACAGGTGAATTTGAATACAGGTGAATTTGAATTCGTGTAATTCCCATTAACTGGTGACGCAACACTTGATTACGAACAATTTTCCCCAAGGAAAATTTTCGTAAACCCATACAAATTCTGAAACCACCACCAGTATGGAAGTCCAACAATTTTCTGCTGGTGACTCCACTCCTGATTACGAACAACTTTTCACTAGGAACCATAGCCGAATATTGTTGGACTTCCATACTAAAGGTGTTGTCAGAATGGTTTACTTTGTATCAGTAATTGAAAATTTTTTGATCGAATTCGGCTATGGTGCCTTGGGGAAAGTTGTTCGTAATCACAAATGGAGCCACCAGTAAACAGGAATTACACAAATTAAATTGCCAAAATTTCACCAACATCACCTCACACGTTTGAGGTGTGTGATGATCTTTGAGTCAGTCAGTCAATTAGGGCATTGTCTTTTATTAATCTAGATTATAATATAATGATAATTTTTACTGATACTCATTTCACTCATAATGTCACATTCATCGTTAAGTAACGATGTGGCCGAAGATGAAGCGCGCTCACACAGCCCCAACAGCCCACCCCCGGGGTGGCTGATTATATTATCTCAAATAGCGGGACATAACACTACTATCAACATTTCTGTTTGGCGTAAAGTTCGATAAAAATGATGGCTAGCCGGACATTTAATAATGCCGGATGCCCAAACCGAGTACTAAACATGTTCGCCATTTGAAATTGAACTCGTGAAAACTTCAGGTATTTATTTCAACATCATCATTTTCCTGCCCTTATCCCACTCTAGGTGGGGTCGGCAGAACATGTCATCCTCTTCCACTCTCCTCTATCAGCCGTCATCAGTCGTATCAAAGGGTGAGTATGGACTCACCCCTTTCACACACATATAATTTCTCACGCAGTTTACCCACACCTTCTTCAGTCTTCCTCTACCTCTGTATCCCTCCACATTCATACTTAGCACTCGTCTTGTTACGTGGCTTTCATCCCTCCTCATAATGTGCTCAAACCATGCTAACCTACTCCTACTCCTCAACTTTTTTGTTATTGGTGCCTCTTTTAAACTTCCTCTGATATACTCATTCCTGATCTTATCCATTCTAGTCACACTACACATCCATCTTAGCATTCTCATCTCTGCCACATGCATTCTACTTTCATCAGTCTCTTTCATTGCCCAACATTCAGATCCATACATGGTGACAGGTCTTATGATGTGATGGTTTTGTAAATTTTCCCCTTGAGTTTCAGAAGCATCCGTGGGTCACACGTAGTCCCCGAAACCTGTCGCCATTTCATCCATCCTGCATTTATCCTATTCCTCACGTCCTGGTCAATATTGCCGTCGTTCTGAAGTTATGTAATTTCCGGTACCTAGGACCGGAAATTTGAGCAGATTGGTAGCAACTCCCGCTTAAGGCTAAATTGGAAAAACTGGATGGACCACCAAAGTCGCAGAACAGATGTTCGGTTTTCGTTCTGCTGAGCTTCAGTCCGACACTCTCCAGTCTTTCCTGCCATTTTTCCAACCTGCTCTGGACCTCAGTCGCATTTTTTCCGACAATGACAATATCGTCGGCGAACAGCATACACCAGGCTGCCTCCTCCTGTATATTTGATGTTAGTGCATTCATAATCAGAAAGAACAGATAGGGGCTTAAACTCTCACTGGTGTAAGCCCACCGCCACATCGAACCTGTCGGTAACCGACTGGACATGGAACGTACAAGCCGCATGTTCTCCCCAGGCACTCTTTTCTTATTCAAAGCCCACCACAGAACCTTTCTAGGTACCCGGTCGTACGCCTTCTCCAGGTCAAAGAACACTATGTGCAGGTTTTTATGCGCATGTTTGTACTTTTACAAACGTGCGCATAAACTTCTTAAACTCATGTCATGTTGTGGAGGCTTTGGGAATGTTTTATAGCCGGACGCCTGCCTGACGCCAACCCTCTTTGGGAATACTGTTGCTGGCGACATTCCTTCGGGTGCTCCTAGGTGCTTGGTGGTATGCACCGGGCATGTCTTTCCCTTTGCCGGTTTCTACGGCGCCCCGGGTTGTGAAGGGTCTGGCACATTCTACGTTTTTCTTCCACTTCCAGGCCAGCATGGAAGAGAAAATTTATTTCTAAAGGTATTTATTTCAACGTAAGATACATAATATCATTTGTTGAATGTCACTTTAAATCTATTGGAAATAAAAATAGGGCTTAAGCATTTCTCGATCAGACAGTATATCCTACTGCTTCGGAAAGGGACATCATCTGTGGGAAAAGAAGCGGTGAAAGAAACCCACAGGATCATTGTGAAATAGGCAGTTCTTACAAAATATTACCAGTAAAATGATAAAATTAACAAGCAATTTGCATGTAAAAAAACATAATACGTAATCCGTTATTCAATTGTGAAATGTCAGTTTAATCATATGCGTGAATATTTATTAAAATCTGCAATCAAAGTGCATTGTATTTTATTGTGCTTTGTATCAAGATGAGTCAGGCTCAATATTTCTCTTTATTTGATAGTGAGTCACTATTATTATAGCAAATAAAACATGAATAAACTTGCATCAAATCTGTAGAGCGGATTGTGGCATATCAGAGAAGGTATGCCCACCTATTCTAGTGACAGGAAGCTGTATTTAATTGAGAACATTAATGGAGAGACATTTAAGGGGGAGCAAACCCGGTGTATGCTTCGACACGGATTGACTGAAAAATTAATCCGCGGAGAATTTGCAAGGAAAATTTTGTATGACTGCGATGACTTCGTGCTCTCCTGCCTACCCTGTAGGTATCATAAGACTTATGAAGTCAATAACTTGTGAGTAGGAATGAGAGAAAGCAGAGGTAGCTCACAAAACATCCATGCTGGGTCTAAGTAATATTGGGTACATGCCCCATTGCCAACATAAGATAACTAGATTGATAAGTAACCACAACAGGCACTTTCGCTTTGTTAAGTTAAAGATTGGGGGGTCATCTTGGTTTAGTACACAGTAGCCGTACCACGTAAAAATTCTTAATAATATGAACTACTTCAATCCCAAATGGAAGTCTTCAATTCCTTTTTAGAAAATCGGGTGGTTTTGAGACTTTATGGGTTATAGGTACTTTGTCTTACGCGCTTTTTTCAAGTTTTTAAAATTATTTCGAGGTCTTTCGTATGTAGTTATTTTGAATGTTTTTGATTTCATCGATTAGAATTTAGCTGGCAGTTTATTTTAAATTTTCGTAAACCTTTTGGGAGGCATGTCGAATTGATGTTAACGAATGGAGGGGGTCATAATCTTTGTGCCCCCCTCGAACCGCCACTGTAGCACATTATCCACTAAGTAATGAGACCGTTAGTCCTGTCGCGGATTAATATAGTAACATATTTGTTAGAGCCGCGTTAGGTTTTTACGCAATTTTCCAGTTCGAGCATGCGCGTTGCGTTGCGACACGGCGAAATGAAAAGTCGCCCGCGCAAGGACTCTTCACTAAGCGGTGTCAGTATGGCGCGGATTGTAAATGTCGACGGTCGCTTTAGTGTTAGGCCGAAAGTTATGCTGATATTTGTGGTATGTTTTTTTTTGTTTTAAAACATAGCTCTGACTGGACAAAGGTGTATAGAAATAGAGAGGCTATTGAATCATTTATTGTATTTAAATATTTAACAACCGAAGTCATTTTAAATAACGAATAGGATCGAAGAACTATGAACTAAAATAAATTATTTGTTTACCTATTGAGTAAAGTACCTATAACATTTTTAATAATTATGTCACGTATTTTGTCATTTCGTATATGAGAGAAATCTCTCAAATCAAATCAATCAAATGATTGATATAGGTACCTACCTTCGTACTATTATTTTTATTAATTTCGAATTTCTATTGTGTCGGTCGGTACTCATCTTAGGATATAATATTCACCGGATATGTATGCACTTTTTGTCAACTAATTTCCTGGTGGTGACAATTTTTCATGAAACGTCTTTCAGTTCGTTTGCTCTATTTACTAGTATATAAAATCGGGACAAGTGAGAGGTTCATTTATCCAGTTAATATAATAATAAATATTCATGGATATACACACAACACCATCTAGTTCCACACTAAGCAACTAGCCTTGTATTATGGATACCAGACGGGTAATATACTACACAAATATTTTTTTTTTTGGAAAATGTTTACACCTTATAAATGAAAACATCCATAACACGGGTACATGTGTCCGTATTCATCATGCAAACATATGCCCCTAGCCGGTTTCGAACCCGCAACCTTTTAGTATAGCAATTAGTGTTTCAAACAGGCTGTCAAAAATAACACCTGAAATCGACGGCAGTCGTGGCTCAATGGAAAGAACATAGGGTTTACGAATTAAATGCCCGCCTGGCTAACTACCACCATCTTGCTGACTTAGATGAATCTGCCGCCAAACAGCAATGTTAATAGCATTGTTGCGTTTCGGTTGGTAGAAATAAGATAGCCAGTCCCCCAAATAAGAATAGGGTTTCCAGGTCAGTATGCTTCCACCCTCGGCCTCATCGTCTTCACTTAACATCAGGTGTGATTGAAGTCAAGTGCCAACCTGTTGTGTATAAAAATAAATCGTTAATTGATAGATAACTGTTAAAAATTTACACTAAGATATATTTCATCAATTTACGGCCGACTACTCCAACGCTTCTTAATTTTAAAGGCACTTGAAACATCGTTTCGTCGCTTTGAATGTCAACGGCATGAAAGTGACAGCATGGTGTTTAAGGAGCTGTTAAAGTTAAGAAACGTTTGAGGATTCGGGCGTTGCTAATGCAATTTTACAAGGTACAGTCGACGGCATGAGGACCGTAAGATGGCCGACAGACAGAGCGGGACATAAGACACTATCGGGAACGTGGCGAGACCTATAGTGGAAGCGTCAATTTAGTCTAAAGATAAAAGGGATCAAGTACAAGTGCTGTCCGAGTGACACTCTGTCAAAATAATAAAGAAATATTGTAATTACTAATCACTTATCTATCAATGTAATCGTTCTTTGTGTATGTAATCGGTCAGTATATTGCATGTCTTTATCTATGACAGCGCTATTAATTATTTCATCCAATTACGTTGTAATTTTCTCATAACATTTCAATATGCTGATCAGTAGACGACACTTTACTGGGCCGTATCCCAGGCGAAGGCTTGCGCAAAGCATTGCCCCTCGTAAAAAAATAATTACTGCACTCAAGTTGAATGAGAGTACATTATTGCATGCTTATTTATTTTTAGTGGTTGACCAAAAAGGGAAATAGAAACATTTTGACCAATAAAACTTTCAATTTATTCAAATCAAGAATCATAGAACAATCTTTGCTCGCGTGCGGTAATTGCATGCTTTCTAAATTTAAATTAAAAGAAAAATTGTACAAAATGGCCGCGCAAAACTATCCACTCCCGTATTTCTTTCAGTGACATGTTACACTGAGTGAAAATTTCATTTTATAATTGCTTCTTTGTTGTAGTTGGAAGACAAGGCTCATTACGTTCGGGCTCCAAATGACACTCGATGCAACTATAGATCACTTCCTGCTGCAATAATCTATTATTAATAAATACACATTGTTATATTACAAGTATTACACGAGGTTACATTAAATGTGTTATGTACATTACATCACTTTCCGAACCAATACAGAGGTGTGAAAGTGTGTTTGTTTGAGCCACTTACACGGCTCTACGGATAAACCACACTTTTTAGAGGTGATGAAGCAAACTGCTATAGTCTTTTTATGGCGTGATCTGTCCATGTGTATGTGGCATCAAAGCGCCAAAACGGCTGCACGTTGTGAAAGCCGTTTTTTCGCGACTGCCCCAGGAAGGAATAAATAAATAAATATTTCGGACACTTACAACCATCATCTAGTCCCAAACTAAGTAATAGCTTGTGATATGGATGCTATATAACGGATAAACATACTTAAATATTTATATGTATAAACATATATATGTATAAAAAAAATATTACAGGTAAACTATAATGTTGGGCCTCTGTCAAAACAGAAACGTAATGCTATAATTCTTGTTTTGATAAAAAACCGGTCAAGTGTGTGTCGCACCACGGGTTCTGTATTTATAATATATATTTTCAATTATAAAGTTATGTTGGCATGCACTTATCTAAATCTGCCGCCAAGCAGCAATGTTAATGGCATTATTGTGTTCCAGTTGTCAGAGATAAGATAGCCAGTCCCCCAAATGTGTTGGGGTTTCTGGTACGCTTCCACCTTCGACCTCATCTTCATTTAACATCAGGTGTGATTGAGGTCAAGTACCAACCGTTATGCATTAAAAAAAACTTGACTCTTTTTTCCCTATTCCTTTTATGATCCTTTTTATTTTATGATCCACTTTCGGTCAAAAATTAAGCACGCGATGTCCATAAATGCTTATTGATGTCGTTCTTGAATGCGCCAAGATTACGGAAAAGCTGATGCCGGAAGGAAGGTACGATAACAAAATAAACCCACAAATCCGACCCTCCTGTGAATGCCACATGTCACCGTGAATTTCCGTTGTCCTCAAAACAAAGCTGAGCCAGGTTTAGGTACAGATTAAATTTTATGATCAATATACACACATGCATAGTCATTATGAGTAGGTATGGAGCCCACACACATGATTCACTATGGTTTCTTTATCTATCGTACACCAAAGTTTTAGAGTTCCTTAACCAAATGGCAAAAACTGAATTCTTATATAATTTATAATAAATTCGTTTTGGTATTATTTTGTGACTTAATTTCGGTAATAAACCTATTTATCCATCGTAAGCTATATACAACGTGTAATCGAAGGGTATATCATGCATGATTTGAGATGAAAACAAAGACAAAGTGAAATACGGAACGATTTTAAAATTAAATGTACCAGAGGGTGAACGGCGTTCAGTCTAGCAGGATTGTGACCCATTCAGCGTACCTATCTGACGTTATTGTAGTACAGATATCGATGTATAGCGATTTTTTTCTATTATTAGGTATTACTAGCTTTCCGCCCGCGGCTTAGCTTAGCTAGCTTAGGAATAGCTTTATCGCGGAAATTTATTCATCCCGCGGGAACTACTTTATCGGGATAAAAAATATCCTGTCTTAATCCAGGGTTTATTCTACCTATATACCAAATTTCATCCAAATCCGTTCATCCGTTTCGCCGTGTTTGAGCAACAAACAAACAAACAAACAACAACCATATCCACGAAAAAGTTATTAAACGCAGGCGAATCTGCGGGCGGAAAGCTAGTTAATTAGTTAGACTAGTTAGATAGTGTGTTAAGCAATGGCTGGCACGGTCAGTGGGTGACCACTAGTGGCATTTTAAAGTGTTTCGGAGAGCAGATTAAATAATCGGTCCCGGTTGTTTTCAATTGAAGACTGTCGTTAAGGCAAGTCGGTGACCTACAGGGGCGTATTAAAAACACTGACTGTCAGGTGGCCACTGGTCTGACTAATCCCCCAATTCGCACTGGGCCACGTGATTTCAATAAATTTAATTCCCTCAATACTCGACACAAATATAAACTATCCGTGCCTACGTTCAGACCTCAAAAGACAAATAAGCCGTACTTAGGGAACTGTGTCCGTTTTTATAACAAAATACCATTAAGTATATTGGAGGTCACGGAACGACAATTTAAAAATAAAATCAAAAGTACCCTTATTAGAAAGGCCTATTATAGTATAAATGATTACTTGGAAGATAGAGATGCCTGGCTTCAGTAGTGTATTTTAATATCATAGCTTTAAGGAAATTGACAATGCCCATTAAAGCAGCTACTTATTATGCAGACTGACAATGCCTCTTTACAGCAGTTACATTACTCTAAAGTATTTTATAATCCTTTTATTTGTATCCAGATATTTGTTAACAATTAATGTACTGTCGCCTTTACATTTAATTAGGTATACCGAATTAATTTATTGTATTGTAATGGACATGTCCAAGTGCGTGGAAGACGCCAATGGAAAAAATAAATGAATATTATACTATAAAACAGAAACATATTAAGAAAGCGTATTATAAAATATCAGATTATTTAGATGATAAACATTCATGGACATGAACAGCCCGTTCGCGTAACCAGGCTATTTCACAATTAATAATGAAATATTATAATATAAAATAATAATTAATAATTCTGTAACATAAAAACCTTTTTTTTAAAAAGAGCAACCTCTCGAGTTTCTTGCTTCTTCTTCTCAGGGGAAAAGTGGCTCTTGAACAAGCAGTAGCTTAAAAAATGTAATATCTGACTATTTTAAGTGTACCCTGTGTACCTACAAA